>PYXC01000629.1:12207500-12722500 GCA_015244755.2 Tenualosa ilisha
TACACTTTTGAGGTATTACATTACCTTATTATTATAAATATCAATTTTGGTAACGTGACCTACTTCTTTTACATAAACATAGCAAGTGTGCTCATCTAACCACTAAGGAGTAGGGAGAGTAAGTGCTGAGGGGAAGAACACATCTCTCTCCACCCCACAGAGAGCATGATGCTGTCAGAGCAATGGGATTACAGCTAATTCCCTCTCTTTCATGATCTCTTTCTATCAATCTCTCATGTTCTCTCTCTCTCTCTCTTAGCACAGGTTGCTTCTGGTGTGGCTGGTTGTCACTCACTCAAATCCACATCCAACATGCTGGCGCATCTAAACCTCAGCTCTACTGGGGGCTCTACTGAGAGATTTACTTGAAAAGAAAAAAAATATATTGACACTGTAACATTACAGGACTCCAGGAGGTTTACACTTTACAATGCCTGGTCATACTTGGCTCCAAAGATTCTAGAGCGCTCCGCTCTAGAACCTTTGCATGGCAGTATATTGAGATGTAAAAAGAGAGACTGACAGGGATAAACTATGGGCTCTAACCAAACAATGTTAATTTAATTAATTGCAAAAAAACATGGCTACTAATTTAATATCATACAGCTCTACATGGAGCAGATGAGAAAGTTCTAAGAACATTCATTCAATTAAAGCTACACAGCTTACATGAAACTTCTGGATATCTGTTTTATTTAAAGTTAACCGCCATCATATTTCTCTAGATGTCAAAATGCCATAAATTACGCAACTGATCTCCACATTTGACTTTGTGACATGTCAATAAATTAGAAATACTGGAATCATCTTCTGCAGAAAGCATTACACACAGCTACCATACTGTAGATTCAAGCAGAGAGCATTAAAAACACTGAACTCTGGGTAAGTTAGACAGAAGCATAACAGAGAACTAAGACCCAGTTCCAATATACAGACAACCATCAACTAATTAAGTCTCATACAGAGTGTGGAAACCCATTATTTCAGTCTGACAGGGTTTTATCCACACTTCATCACCTTCCTGCCTGTGGGCTCGCCTAAGGGCATGTTACTAAGGCAGACTGAGAATATGATGATGAACCGGCAGATTGGGGTGGGTTCAAAAGGGGACCTGACTCTGAATCATTATAGTTGTGAGCCCCTACCCCATTCCAAATGCCCCCAACCCCACAGGTGTCACATCAACATTATTCTCTGAGACCTGATTTGACTGTATGAGTCACCGCTCCCCCCACCCCCACCACCCAACTGAAGGATGGTGTGGCAGTTCAGCTCAGGCTACCAGAGGCGAGCCTGGACAAACCACCACCGCCAGCAGCAGGCCTCTGCGAAGCAGTGGCTAACATCCCTCGACATATCCCCTGTCACTCACCCTAAACTTAGAGCGGTGGCCTTCATCAGCCTGCAGACATTCTATTCCTACTCCCCCCTGTCAGTAACACATGGACCTGGCCTAAGCCTTGAACCGAACCTTGGATTTTCGTTTTGTCTTACAACGTCCACCACCACCAAACAGTTGTTTTTCATTTTCAACTCTGTCTGCTGCTGTCGTCAGTTTTACCATGGTTGTTGAGAGGTTGGAATACCTGAATGATTTGCCCTCGGGGTTTCTGTGGGGTGCGAGACATTCTGTTCTGCAGGGAGGGCAGCAGGAGGAGCACAGGAGGAAGGAAGGGAGGGTGAGGGGACCTGAAGCTGATTTGTTTTGATGTGAAGTGACAAGTGAAGCTAATGGCAGCCATATTTCACATACTGTCTAAGCTGCTGGTACACCTAACAGCCATGTAAGCAGTTTAGCACAAGGCATCAGAGAGGACTATGAGAGTCCCATGACTTACTTTAACTGAGCAATAAGATTAATACGTGCTTGAGATAAGATCGGATAGACATCATTTTGTTGTGAAGAACAGGCATCACTCAGAATTTGTGGAGATGATCTAATATAAGCACATTCACACAGACACACACAGATACACTCTTTCAGAAATACACACACATACACACACACACGCACACACTGTGGGGTGACAACATCCCCGCAGGGGTGCTGTTGCCGGGTAGACTAGCAGGGACCCCTTGTGCTTAGTCTGCCTGCAAAAGTGATTACATAAAACCATTACCACAGACACAGTGTGCAGTGTAATCCTCCCCCACCCCCCTCCATCGTTCCCTCACTCATACACTTCTGTAATTCTGAGCAAACAAATAGATAACACCT
The DNA here is from genome assembly GCA_015244755.2 of Tenualosa ilisha. NCBI lineage: Eukaryota > Metazoa > Chordata > Actinopteri > Clupeiformes > Clupeidae > Tenualosa > Tenualosa ilisha. The sequence continues at coordinate 12,209,719 of PYXC01000629.1, forward strand.
CCACTAAGACTACTGTGCAGGCCAAGGAGTACTTTGTTTCCTCCGAAGGAACACACAGGCACACACACACAAACACACACACATTTGTACCCATACACACACACACGTATACACACACACAAACACACATACACACACTCCTTCTTTCTGTTCTAGAATGTACACAAACACCCTCAAAAGTCTGCTTCTACTAAATACGACTAAATAAATAAACCTGAAAACAAAAGGGTAAGAATGTGACTTGTGGCCTGTATGCAGCCTGCATTCAGCCTACATTCCAGCGCAGGCTTACATCACTGACCAGGAAACACAACACACACTCACACACACACACACACACACACACACACACACACACAAACAGTACCCAGTGGCTAAGTAGCTCACCACACACTGACACACTCCCCGCTCTCTTGTATATGTGCAAACTTGCACCATGTGATCAACCATCAGAGCAAGACAAGCCCAACATGACATCATCACAGCATGGGACATTGCCTTTTCAGTTTACTTTTGTCTTTGATCAGACATCTGGTTGGGACTTGATTTGACAGAAGTGGAATTGGACTTGGATTAGACAACTGAGCACAGTTTTGTGTTTTGTGTATCTAATTACAAGGAGACCTCTTAATTACGTTAATCATGGTCCTGTGTCGTAATGACAGAGGATTCTGCCGCTACTTTAAACAGATTTGCGAAAATGATGCTGGCTAGTCTTATTTTTCCCCTGAATTCTGTCAGCAAAACAGCACCTGTTGCCTTTTTCAGCCCCTGACATCATTCATAGCAGAGGTTTTGCATCGGGGCACAACCGGGTGTGTGGCACTGCCCCCTGCTGGCCATAACTACAACCAGACGCAGCGTGTGAGAGTGAAAAGTTATCCATTACTGCGGATGGCCTAACGACAAGGCCTTTTACTTATTAGTGTTCCTTAGACAAAAGGCAATAGTATTGTGCATATAGTAATTTCATTTCAAAACAAAAGTCAGGGTTTTTTTTTTTTTTTCCTTTGAAACTCTGAAACTTTGAAATATTGCAATCAAACAATGTTCTACTGAGAGAACTACAGGATTGTAGGACTCATTTCCTCTATTGTTCCATAGTGAGAAAAGCTTGGGGCTTACCTGTGAGTAAAGACACCTGGCTGAATGTTTGCTCCAGTTTGGAGAGCAGGATGTACACAAAGCTGTCTTTGGAGAGTAGACTGGCGTCTTTGGTGCTCTGGTCGTAGACCACCACCTCCTGTTTCCTGCACAAGTTTACCTACAAACACACACACACACAGTATAGCTTCAGCTCTCTTTGAGGTTGGTGTTTACATGCAGTGGACAGTGTAATGGAAGGGTTTTCAAACTTTATCGGGCTGGGGACCCCTTATGGAGCGGATCTTTTCTTTAGGACCCCTCATAGCCACAATCACGGGAGTAATGAGCACAATGTGATTAATCACATCTCTAGTATTTTCCTCCCCATAAGACAAGTTTATAATTAGCAAAAGATATGCTATAGCAAAATTTATATCTATACTATAGCAACATTTTTCACAGACCCCCTGGCAACCTGCTGCGGACCCCAGTTTAAGAACCAATGGTATAATTAATGTATGCATGTATGTTTATGTGTGCTTATTTTTGTGTGTTTACATAGCAAAAATGTTTGATTGGTGTGTGTGTGTGTGTGTGTGTGCATGAATGTTTGTGGGTTCATGAGGAGATGCCTCTGTCCATCTCTGCCGTGTGTGTGTGTATGCGTGTGTGTGTGTGTGTGTGTGTGTGTGTGTGGTGTGTGTGTGTGTGTGTGTGTGTGTGTGTGTGTGTGTGTGTGTGTGTATGTGTGTGTAGTGTGATAGTGTAATATTACAGGCATCCACCTGCCAGCTCCTCCTGTTTTGCGCAGTGCTGGCAGGTGGCTACACAGTTCCATCAGAATACGAGCAATACTATTCCATCTCTCTCTCTCTCTCACTTTCTCTCACACTCCTCTCTTTTTCCTTCTCTCTAATGTCAGTAGAGTGTGCACAATTTAACAGCTATTCCAATTAGCACGGATTTCCTTTGAACACACACAAATCAACACACCCAAACAAAACTACGACTTAGAAACTTTTTTAGTTATGGTGCCACTGCATAAAAAAGTAATAAGCAATGTGCACATGCACTAGGCCGTCTCTGAACAGGTCAGAAAAGAGAAACGAGAAGAATAAAAATAAACAGAAACACACATTTATAATTAACTATTGTGCATGTTTGATGAATTATTAAACATTGGTAATGTACTGTGAACAATGCAGCAAGGTAAATACTAAATATTGCATCGCAACACTGACTTGTAGGAAACTGAACATGCAGAATGCAAGCATATTTACTGTAAGTCAGTTGAGTATGAGCTGAATCAATACAATGAGTGTGAGTGTGTGTGTGTGTGTGTGTGTGTGTGTGTGTGTGTGCTATGTGGCAGGGCAGTGCAGGAGAGAGAGCTCCAGCAAGAGTTAATACTGCAGCTCAGGCGCAGATCAGCACTGCAGCACACTACTGCACTGATATTCCCTCTGCTCTCTCTCTCTCCTCTCTCTCTCTCTCTCTCCATTTCTACCTCTCTACTCTCTCTTCTCTCTCTCTTACACACACACAGTCTCTCTTTCTCTCTCTCATACACACACACACACACAGTCTCTCTCTTTTTCCCTTCCCTCTCTCTCTTTCTCTCTCTCTCTCACACACACACCGACACACACACACACACACATCAATGCCACAACCTGCCATACACACATTAGCTAATGATGCAACCCTGCCCCCCACCACACACACAACCCAACAACACACACACACACACACGCACGCATGCACGCACACACACACACAGAGAGAGAGAGAGAGCATTTTCATCTGAGATGTAAACACTGCAGCTTACTCAGCAGTATAGTATAGTGGCCGTGTTTACAGGGGGGTAGTGGATCCAGCACACATACATTGAACAGTGCATCCACCCACCAAACAGAATCAATCCACCAAACTGCAATCTAAGTAAGGACACTAAGTGACACTTAAACAAGGTCATGGATCTGAAATGACTACAGTAAAAGGCAAAAACAGTACCACATGTTGCTATCCATAGCTATAAAGACAGAAGTGATGGGGTGGGGAGTCTCACCATAAAGATAAGAGTCTTGCATGTGAAAACAACATGTCAAATGATTGCGTGTGACACAGAAATGTGTTCAAATACACCATTACTAGACACGCAATGACTGGAATGAATTGGTAATGAGGCATAGCTGCAGTAAAGCTCTAATCTCTTGACCCTGAGTTTAACTTAATAGGATTAGGCCATTGATTCTGGCACCCACAATGCATTGAGACAATTGATCTCCAAGTGGTGTTAAATAAAACAAATGTTCCATGAGAAGCCTGCAGTTAAGCAATTAAGTCTAAAGAGCAGTGTGAGAGGACAGGAGAGAGTGAGGTGGCCGTCCCTACTGGCTCCAATGAGTCTAACTCCAGGGCTACACTATAAATTATGTAAGCGCTATGTTACTGTATGTCAAAATATATTCAGTAGAATGGCCTATTTTTTGATCATGTTCACTGTACCACTGCAACATCTGGTGTAACTAGTTCCACTGATTACAGCACATGCGACTTTAACTTCCATTTACATTTATATTTATGCATTTAGCAGATGCTTTTATCTAAAGTGACTTACATTTTTATCAATTACTTTAAAGGACAGTCTTCCTTAGCACAACATAGGGTTAAGTGCCTTGCTTAAGGGCACAACGATGGCAGCCAATTTTCAGGCTCCTAATGCTTCTGTAATAATGCTTCCCTGTAAAACTTTCACAAAAAGCAGTTTACCAGCCCACCGCCCACCCCGGTCTCCTCCCCCTGCGGTCCTCCTCCTGGTATGACACCACCTGACAGGCATGGCTGGATGTAAGACCTGGCCTTGTCTGTCATGTCACCCCACCAGCGTCTCCCTGGGATGCAGTGTTGCTGGGCAGCTCATCTTCCTTTCTTTCAAAACAGATGGTTGACCTCAGTCAATGACGCAAAGGTACTGCACACATGCATGACCGCATGGGTGCACACACACACACACACAAACACGAACACACACACATTTACTCGGGCACATATATACAGAACGTACATATGTACATGGTTGTGAAAACAACACTAGGCTAAAAGAGGATTTCAGACAGATGGGAGGCCCTACAGAAAAAAAACATCTCAATACATTACATGACTTGTCACAAAACATCCATCTGGTTTCAGAACTTGATCTGGACAGCTGAGATTGATTTGTTTTGTCTGGCCAAAAACACAGACAATAAACTACAATAAATCTCATAAATCTGCACAGAGCAATATATATAACAGACATTGTGATGTGTGTCTGTTTCCTCCTGTGGTTCACTTGAATTTCCCCCTCAGGCAATGGACAAGGATGCTCAGGTGCTGGAAAGACAGTTTATGACTTCCCAGGAGAAGACAAAGCCACGAGACATTTTTTAAACTTTTCACCAACACCTGGCTATTTAGGCCCACAGAATTATGTTTACTACTAGTTCATGTGCCCACTCCTTTACGTTTTAAGTTTGCTTTTACCTTCATTTGCATGAAAATAAAAGCACACAGAAGATATTACTGTCTAAATGTAGGCGGCTACCGTAAGCGCCTGTGTCTGAGGCAGGCAGTCCTGGATTTCCTGGTAGAATAGGAGCCCAGGGTGTGGGCGCGAGAGCACTGGCAGTGTTGCCCAGCTTGCAAAAGCCGAACCCACACAGAGTTGCTGGGAGCCATACAAAGAGGATGATGTCATGCGAGACCAGTCACAAAGAGCACACACTCCACCCCCGATGTTCCCTCCCTGTGTCAAATAGAGTCAGCTTTATGTAGGCCCGCATTAGTAATCGCGGGTATTATCCCTTTCGGAGGGGACACACACACACACACCCCAACACACACACACCAACTGGGAAAGGGATTGGGGCACAATGGAGCCCTCTTTGTTTTTGTTCATATACTGAGATAAATAACAATGCGTTAATATCTGTGATGTATCAGTCTTTTTGTTGTTGTTGTTCTTACGACCATAAGCCTCATACTTTACTTGTGTACTTAACTATGATTAAAAGTAAACAACATACACGATGGGTAACATGAGTCTTTTTTTCCTGTAGGCCTGAAATAGTAATGCCATAAGCTTATTGTGATCCCATTTAGTGGTCAGAAGTCTGTGTATTTGAACTATTTTGTGGACCTCATATGTGCAAACACGACACAAGGATGATTCATGATGATGTGTCTGACTTCAGTTTCACCACTTGCAGTCAAGAGGAACCGGAAATGCAAGGCTAACCATGACCTCAGACTGACTTACCGCAGTCTGACTTATCACATTCAAAAATCATTTCCACACAAATGACTTGAATTAACACTCACTAAAAACAGTATTGCATATAGTGTCATGGTCATGCAAGTTAGACACAAAAAATCGAAATATTTGTCTTAAGTAGTCACTGACTTACAATGTCTCACCAACCAGTGGTTGCTTACATGTACGATGTATCACCAATTCTAATGACTCACTGACAACTGTCAATCTGCAAATATATCTGTGGATTACCTACGTGGATTTTCTTTATTTGCAGGAACATTTGGGAAAACCGTGTGCCAGCAAAAATTGAGTCATGGAAAAAGACCCAGGACACACAGGGTGAGTCGGGTGTCTGTTACTGAAACCAAATATAAGGAAGTGGAATAATATACTTCAGCCAATGCCAGATGCACAGTAGGTGACACCTTGGCGACCGAGTGGCATTACTGTAAATCAGCCCCCTGTGTCAGGAGCATGTGCAAAGAACGGGCTCACAGTTACCCACCGGCGTTGCTGAGAGGTTGAGCAGACCTTATGTTGATGTCCCTGGATCACAGAGGCGACTGTGGTTTGGCATGGCCACTGCTGTCAATTTACCCTTTATGCAACAGCAGGTCAGCCCGCAAAGGCAGTGAAAAATGACAAGTGACATATGCCTGTTCTTAGGTTTCCAACTCTACAGTGTGTCAGTTTCAATAGGCATCTGCGGATATATTTGTCTACATGCCAACTGATGGAAAAATATGTCCCATTCAATACAAATGTCAAACTGTAGGGAAGGTTCTTGTTTCAAGGCCAGACACATGCAATAAACTTATTTTGTCTAATATAGCACTCGGGGAGATCGGGTGTGCTGCTGTCAGCAAGTGTGAAATCATAGCACGTGTTAAATCATGGTGGGGACTTTCAGGGGTCAAGAGGTTTTGCCTGAGGTACAACAGCCAGCCACACAGTCCAGGGGAATCCCATGCTGTTAGCCCACCGATAGGACGTCAAGTGTACCCAAATTATAGCAAATAAAAAAAGTAAAAATGATGATCGAATATTGAAAAAAATCTATGTTAAAATGACGCTAGGCAAGATTCTATGCAGCTTTTGGATGAATTTACCATCTTTGTAAAAACTTTGATAGCCAAATGACTCATTACAAGGTGAATGAATGCTCTCTCAGCTCCCATTATGGACTCTTTACGAACTTACAGCACTTGCAAGATTCCTGGAACTCCTCACCGTAGAACGAAACCGAAAGTAATTTACAAATATGAGCTTTATGAAATCGTGTTTGTTACCTTGTCAGTCAGTATAACTCTTCGAATATTATCATCACTATTTTCTATTCTTTGGTTTGCAAATTAATCCACATGTATTGGTGAGAATTTAGAATGTTAAAGTAAGTTACAAAAAATGGTGACTGTAGGAAGAGCTCTGTGGTTAAAAAATTCCAGACTTGCCTGATATCCCTTAAATGCAGTGGTATCATTCCTTCTTTTTGTTCCCTTAATATGATACACTTATTTTTCTACATAACCACCTACCTCATGTGTTGTTTTGGTTTTAGACAAAGCCTAGATCACTAGACCCGTACCTTTATCTGTACCTTATTTTTCTTCATAACCACCTAACTCATGTGTGTTGTTTTGGATTTAGACAAAGCCTAGATCACTAGAGCTGTACCTTAATCTTTCCATTGGGCTGTAGCAGCTCAGCCACAGAGACCTTGTCCTGCTGCAGCCTCCTCTTCACCAGTTTGGAGCAGCAGACGTTGATGGAGTTCAGCACGTGGGACGCGTTGTACTCTGAGAAGGTCCGGCTGTCTATGACCAGAGTTTGAGTGGCTTGCCTCTGCAGCATCCCAGCCAGCCTCTGAGTGTCGACGACCCCACGGCGAACCTTCACCCCAGACATGGCTCGAGTCTCAGAGGTGCAGAGTGGGAGAGTGGCAGTGGGAGAGAGGACCTCAGTCTACAGGCAGGGGGAGAAAGTGAGCGTCTCCATAGTGTCTGAAAAACAGATAAGGAAAAAGCAAAGGAAAAAGAAAGAAAAAGATCTACGGTAACTGAAGAAAAAAGAGCAGAGCAGAGATCATGGCTGATATTATATGTCTTAGGAGCGCATAACATGATTTGGGCACTGTGGGATGACAGTTCAGTCAGAACTGGGGACCTGAAACTTGATGTAAACAACTTCAATAAAAACTATCTACCACCTTCCCCAATCCACAGAAATATTTGCACTTCATTGTATTCCTTAGATTTCCAATCCTCTTTTGAGACCTTTCCATCAGAAGGTATTTGTAAATATTAAATGCCATTAATGCTGCAATCAATTCCAATAACTACTCTATAGCTTCATCTACTCTATGTTTCATCCTGTTTTTCAACAGATGCTAATATGTCTGATCTACATCTAAAATGAATGAGCTCTGAATGACATTCCAAAGGATTGGCTATAAAGCAAAACAAACCACTGAAGCTACCACTGCGTCCTGGTGGTGCACACAGATATATGATATTTGTGGCTCACAAACAGACAGTAAGGGTGTGTGTGTGTGTGTGTGTGTATATGTGTGTTAGTGCAAACAAGCATGTTTGTGTTGTCACCTATGTTTCAGTGTTTAATCATGTGATCATTCTGGATATAGGGAGAAAGCACTGCTCTCCTGTTGTTACAGAGCTAAGCAGAGCTGAGCAAGCTGATGCTGAAGCAAGCTAATGGCGCTGTGCTTTGCTCTGCTCCTGTGCCACAGCTCAGAAACGTAAACAGCCTGGGAGGCTGGAAGGGAGGGGCGAGACAGCGGCTCTGAGAGAACCTGACAGTCAGTGGAACAGTACACAGCTCTATGTTTTCCTTGCTGAACAAGATACATGAAATGCTGCAATAGTCACCACTTCTCCATCTAGAATAACATATATTTTGCAAAAATGCATAGATGTTGGTGTATAATGGAAGCAGTTTACAACACAGAGGCACAGTCCAGCACAGCGGCATCTTTACTATTGAAATCACCATGGTCTTTGTACATATTTTGCTGAAATGGTATGCATCGAGTGGGCGCGATGTAAAAAAAAGTCTCAAATGTGGTCTTTGTAGTACAAAGTAGGCTCCCAACAGGGGAAACATCCCAGCCAAGTTTTCATAAACCAGGGCATTGTCAAAACAGTGCTTCTTTTAACTGTACATAAGTCTTCATATGAAGACAGGGAAATGAGCAGATCTTGCTCATTCAGTAATTAACACACACACACACACAGAGAGAGAGAGAGAGAGAGAGAGAGAGAGAGAGAGAGAGAGAGAGAGAGTATATAAAATGAATCTGATTAAGATTATCTTCTTCCCACCATAACCTAAAAGCTAATTCTATCTCTGTTTACAACAAAAGAGGTTCCATGGACATAATGGACTGGTTGTTCTATTTGACAACATCTAAACTGCTGAGCCTATAATGACAGTGCTGGAGACCAAAACAGTCCATGGGGTGACATCACAACAAGGTGCTTTAGGAAAGAAACAGCACCAGTGACAGACCAAAGCAAACAACCACAGATCCTACACTTAGCTCATCACTGGCTTTCCTTACATATTTCATTAGATAGAAAAGCAGAGATACAGATTTTAGAAACTTTATTTATTGAAGCTTTATACTGATGTTGTACCTGCCAACCTTACCCTACGTATTTATCAACAAGAAAACAAAACAAAACATGTTTAAAATAAGTACACTAACAAAAAAAGTTTACTAAATTACTCCTGTCCAACAAGATGAGTTCTACAAACACACAGGAGTCAGGATTTTGCATACACTGTCTTGCACATTAATCAACAAGACAACTGGCTTCCTTGTAAACAACACTGACAATTCAACATCGCTGAGGACAGAGAACATATTCTTAGATAGCCTAGGCTTTCAATAGGCTACTTGTACACTAGTAAATCAGATACTTTAAAAAAATTTAAAAAAACCTTTGCTGTTCGTTAATTTAGCTGATCGAGGCAGATGAAACAGAACTCAAATTTATTCTGAGGCTATACAGTCAAAATATGAATCCTACCTTATTGGATGGAAGTGGATCAGATGGACGCAGCATACAACTCGATGAATAATTTAAATTTGTTATGACTTATTATAGAACATAGCAAGGACAGCATCCCTACGAAGGGAGGTCCCCCTCATGATAGAATTGCGGCACTGTCAGAGCACTGTACAGTCGCAACATGCAACGTAATCACGTTGCGTTCTGCGGTAACTAGCTCCGCCAACACTGAAGCGTGCAGCGAGATGAATGATAGGTTATAACAGTCGTTGCCTACCGCAACAGCATTCATAAGTACAAAGAAAATAGTTCCTAAGATATGGTGTTCATAGCAGGTAGTCTCTATTCTGTATGCAGCCAGTGTCCAGCCCAGGATAACGCCCTTAGAGTAGACTATTGCGATATCTGTAAAATTCTGGTGGAATGTGTTGTTGGACCGAGCCTGCAATATGAATTGAAAGACTATTGAATTCCACTTCAGTAGTTAATAGCAAATAAGTTCTAGTAATGTTTACATGTGTGACAGACGGAATTTGTAGGCCGTAGTTCAGCTCACCGATGAATGTTTTCTGATGACAGCAAATCTGCTTTCACAGGGAATTCTACCGGACAGGAATGTGTACAATGACAGTTCTCTTGAGCCATCGATGAGGTCATGTACTGGGAGGTGTTGAAAAAAGCAGTGATGTCACTTTCGGCCAATCACAATGGACTGTTTCTGGAATTGTAGGCTGTGTTGATATGTGAAACAAACAGGATAGCAATATGCAGCCAAAGTTGTTTTCGATGTAGAACTCTGGTGAACTTGAGATTCAGGCTTGGCTATATTTCCTGAAAAATTTATTAATCTGTAGCTTATGGATATTTAAATGGCTTACATGCTCACAAAGACCATCAATTTATTTCAAATTCCTTGGGATGATATAGTTACTGTAATTAAATGCCCCTCTTTATTGTTCTGGTAAAATTAGTTTAAAATTGCATGCTATATATCTAGGCCTATGCTCTACCCCTTAAATATGGGGAGTTTGTCTGCAAACTATTAATTTTACCTGAACAAAATCGATGAACGCATACTGAGCACAACACAGGTAAATTTAAATGATGATGATGTTTCGTTGCTGCTTAATTATTAATGTTTTGTTTTCAGCTCCTTATTTATTGTCATTTTGATCTAGAGTAGACTGTATGGAGACTGTTGTTGTGGCAGCCTTCCACTAGGTGGAGACCTACCTACACAGTTTCAGAAGGATTGAGAAGCTCTAGGCCTATGGGCCTACAGTATGAGGCAACAGCAGTCTGTGAGTGTGCATGAGAGACTATTATGCTGAAATATATTGATTTGAAACAACCTTTTGATTTCATTCTTTCTGCTGTAACCATCCAAGTGCTCAGAAGGTCCTCTGAGGCAGACTACACCAATGAATGATACAGTATCAATGTAGGATATTTAAGCTACTCTCATCAGCAGAGGGCCCAGAGCTGTGAGTGAACATGACAGTATAACATGATATAGTATACAGTGTAAACAGAGGGGTGTCAATGCCTTTTCTTGTGGATGTGGAAAAACAATGGGGATTTAGTCGCTTTCTGTTAATGCATGTAATGTGTGTATTGCGTGTATAATGCGTTAATGCATGTAATGCGTGTATTGCGTGTATAATGCGTTAATGCATGTAATGCGTGTATTGGCTAAGCCATTCTATTATTTGAAATGGAGGCATAGTGATTGGGTGTGGAGGAAGAGTCATGGCTGATACAATGGGTAGGATCCTCCTTCTCTCAATACGTAAAAAGGCCTATGATAATGACAGTTGTGATGATGATGATACCAGTATTCCAACATCTCTGCCAACCTCCTGATGGGGCACCAGGTTTACAGCAAACATGAAACAAAAACACATACTGTTCAATAATTTTTCAAAAATCTTCCAGTAACTTTCCACGGAAGATAGCTTCATTGGTCTTCTGAGCATAGGCCTACATGTTGGCCATCTCTGAAAACCACTCAAATAATGCACATAGCACCATGCCACTGCAGCCTACCTCATCCTGTTACCATGGTGATAAAACAAGTTCTGAAATCTTCAGGTTGAAATGAATTGTAGAAACAAACAAGAGGCAGGACTTTCCAGAAGGCTACTGCATATCAGAAGCCATGCACTGGAGAATAATCAGTATTTTTCTTTGATAAATACAAGTAGCGTTTTATTTTAAAGATCAAGCAATAACCAATCATACAAGCCATGAAATGGTAAATTCAGTGGTTTTACATTCTATGTAGGTCTTTCACAGCATGGACACAAGGCATCTGATTAGGCAATGTTTAAAAAGGTCCTCTGCCATTTTATAGGATCCATTGAAATAGATTGGGATATGATGATTATATCAAACAACAAATATTAAAATAAATAACAAAAAATACCTAAATGAATAAATAACAGACAAACATATTTCAGGTAGTTCATTAGAGATATCTGAAAGAAGAACATTTCAACGTAACAGAGGTGAATACATGGGTATCTCCCCCACATTCCTTTGAATGCAAAGAATCTATCACAACATTGCCAACAGCAGAGCACCTGAAGTATGTTTTATCTCGCAGGCAGGGGCATGATGTGGGCGAGAGGGGGAAGTGTTTGTGGTCGTATCGGACTCGGCCACTCTTGCACCAGCCCAGGGTGAACAGATGGCCAGGACAGATGGAGGATTCTGGGGCGGAGCAGGGGGGTGTTGAGCGTCCATCTCTTCCTGGCCAAGCGCAGATAGAGGGAGCTTGGCTGGAGAGGAAGGCAGGAGGAAGTGCTGGGTGCCATTCTATCCACCCACAGCAGTACTTCCTGTTCAAGCCACCATGAAAGGCTGAGTGTGGTCGACTCTGCATCTAGTATCATTTTTAGGGCTACAAGAAATAAAGCATACATAATAACCCTGGCAAAGCCATAATACATATCCAAACACATACCCAGGATTGTTTATAAAATTTCCTGTTGGTATAAAATCTGGAAATACGTTGTCAGTTGTGGTAATCTAACTTCAACAACAAGTTAAAATGTAAAAAAAATGAGACACAGAGGCTTCTGAAAGTTGCTATGGCATACATATGAAACATGGGTATGGGCTGATGTTGGCATGCGTCCACTTGTAACTAAAAGACCTTCATTTAATATCTGCAAAGGCAACAGTCAATCTGCAGTCACATGCTTTTAAGCCTGCCGCTGTTGCACTTTGTTCGAATGCTCCACTTTGTAGGAATTAGCTGGATGCAAACACAGTATATTTATAAGATTAGCATTTGCAGTATGGTAGTGATGTGACTCAGTCAGCTGAACATGGTGCAAATAACGCCAAGGTCAAGGGGTCTAATTCCAGTTTGGAGCACATGCACCGGAACAATATAAGCATTCATTCTATACTTCCAGTCTTGTTGTACTAAAGTGTCCCCTACTATTGATGTAAATGTACTCTGTATACAGTCTTTGGCAGTGTAGAGAAATAGGGAGATGTTGGCAATGCTGCAACAGATCATCAAAACATAAACCGATTAGAGAAACACAAATGCTGTCATACCAGATTATCAAACACACTTATAATAACACTACAACATAACATAAAGCAAATATATGAAGCCAACGTCCGTTGTACTGAAACAAACCAATATAATAAGTACAAAGCACAATGATACACTAGCTCTTAATTAATTAAGGATACAAACAATTTCATTAGACGTGGTAGAAACTAAACAATTCACATTGAAGAGACAGGTCATGAATTTTCGATGCAGTAACAAATCAGTCCGAGGGCAGGGGATTGGGGGGCGGAGTCACTGGCATCACTGGATTAAACATTAAATTAAGCCTCGCCAGCGCCTCTCTCCTCCATGTGCTGGGCACATTTCTCATTCCAGCTCTCTCTCTCTTCTCTCAGGCTTGTCTCCAGTGAGTGTCAGAGATGTGAGATGGCACACAGCACTGGATGCAGACTAGGCAGAGTGCAGATACAGTGTCTCAGACACTCTGTCGGAGTCACTCACACGGACACGGTTCATTGTTGACTTTGTCATGCAGACGGGGAGGAAAGAAAAAAAAAAAAACATCTGAGCAAAGCTGTCAGATCATTTGATAGAGCTGCCACCTAGAACAATGCTTCTGTCTCGTTTGGCTGCGAATGATACACCCAAAGAACTAAACGGGTAAAGCCGACTCCACATACAAATTAAGTCCAAGTCGATAGAAGAGAAACAGGCAAATCAATAAAAGATCATTCACTGATCAAGTTACAGAGGGACACCTGCGAATCCAGGGTCTGTAATTCATCTGCGATTAATGCCACACTCTCGCACTTCCGTCACAGAAGCAAGCTGTTATGTACATGGTTAACAGTAGTTGGATATACAGTGTACCGGCATTTTTTGATCACATCAAATCTTGAGGTGCAGCATCAAATGTGTGTTCAAGTCCAGTGGAACACCACCAGCAACAAACACAACAAGCAGGAGAGTCATGGACGGGAAGGCAATGTGAACAAGACCAACGAACAGACACTAAGTAAGGCCATTATGTATAAAATACATGTGCTAGATTAACCTATTCCTTGAGACCAACCACAATGCAGGCTGTCAATGTCTAAAAAACATTATAGCTTGTTGTAGTTAATAGCAGGGGTGTCCTGCCTGTGCAGAGTTGTACACATTCTAGAGGAGAATTTGGGTGTGGAGAGGCACTCTGTCTCTCTCCAACGAGCCACTCAACAGACCATTATGAAGAAAATACTGCACATGCTAGAGACTGGAGACTGACTTCTCTCAACTAAGAAAGACATGTTGTATGATATGCACGCACACACGTCATCATGTTGTATTAGCGCGCACACTCACACAAACACACACACACACACGCACTCACATGTACACACACAAACATGTATTTATATACACACTCACATGTGCAACACGCACACACACACTGACACACACTTAAACTGACACACGCACTCAAATACTCATGCACCTACCGTACATACACAACACACAATAATGCATTCACTCTCCTGGATTGGAAAATCGGCATCAGTGTTGACTATGCTAACTATGTATGTACGTAAGTTAGTTCTGTCTGCCCTGTAGAGACCAGTGTGAACAATGTTTAGGCTCTGTATCCTTCAGTTTTTTTTTCTTTTTGGCTGGCAAACAATACTGCTCCTCTGTTGATAAGACATGCAGCATGACGACCAGATTCTAAATGGACTCCTTAGCTTAGTCCGTTTCATAACAAACACCGCTGTAAAAACACTACGAAAGTCCAGATTGTCTCTCTGTGGTTTTGTTCCTCTTCCTCTTTCTTCAGTGGATTGTTGTTGTGCTGCAGTGACAAACCAGAAGCTTGTTGGAGACGCATGGCCTTCTAGCCTCCTTACATTCAGGGAATTAGAGAAAGCATCTCTGGCAGTTCCCAGGCAGCTGGACCTCAGACCGGTGTCGGGCTTTGGACTGCAAGGAAAGGAAGTCTTTGGGGACACATGCTGACGGCATCTTGATTGGACTTGTTGAGCTACCCTTTCTGTCCTCAAAGTTCCCTGACAGGCTTCATAAAGTCAGTGCTCTGGGGGTGGTGGTGGTGGGTGGGGAGGAGGTTTGGGGGGGTCAAATGGGTGGAAGAGGGAGTAGGGCAGTTCCAAACAAATGCTTATCTCTGGATCATGTCCACCGATGACATTACGCACAGGGCTGTTTGATATGTGTGTCTGGTCAGGTCGCTGGAATGACTGTTGATTGTGTGCTTCTGAATGCCGATGGACTGTCTTGATCAGAGTTTGTCTGTGTGTCTGAGGCGCAACACCGCAGTCATGACTGTGTGTCGGGGATGGGATGCCATGCTGAGAGTCAGGCAGGTCTGTTGGAATGGCATGCAAGGCTGGTTCAGATGTGGTACAGACGGGGCAGAGAGAGAGAGTGGGGCTGTTGGTCTCTGAGGAGGGAACATTGACATCAGCCATGTTTTTACTCCTCTTTGCTCTGGGACAGCTGCTTCTCATACAAACTGAGAACATGATGAACAAACTGGTACTGCTCCGCTGTCTGAATCATACCACCCCTGGAGGCAGAAAACAGTAGACTTCAGTCAGAAAGACGAAATAGGTTGAATAGGCTGAAGGTTCATTGAAGGTTCAGTGAAGGTTCATTCGTTCCATTTGTTTGTTTGAAAAACAAACAAACAAACAAATCTCAGGCTGTAGTGTAGTGTAATTGTGATTGATTTCATGTCATGAGTGTGGATTTTGTTTTACCTGTCTAGGCGAAGTTGGCTGGCTGTCTTGAGGATGTCCACCACCCCTTCATTTGTTAGTTGTTTGCAAAGGATGCTTGTGGCAATGAAACAGCCAGTGCGACCAATGCCAGCGCTGTGGATCCCACAGACAAGTTAACAAACCAGCAAACATGTGAGAGAGAGAGAGAGAGAGAGAGAAACACATTCATTAGATTGTGATCTACAGTTGCAGACTTATTCTAAATAAAACAGGCAAATGATCCACAAAATCATCTGAGGGACGAAAAAAAATAAGTTGACAAGATAAACGCTTTTAGAACTGTGGGCAATGACACAACACATCATTCCTTCATGCTGCCTAAAGGGACCATTTTGTTTTTGACCAAACAGCAAACTAAAAGGTCATCCAGTAGAGGGTGAACGGTGGGGGTGTGTAAGGGGGGCGGGGGAGCTGGGGATCGAGTGCTGTTAGGGCACTGAGATCGGCGGGAAGCCCTGGAAGGCCTGACAGGATTGGCACAAAGAGCCCTGCAGCTGACTTCTAAAGCCATCCACCAGGCACATGAAAAAGCAACTCAGAGTCTCCATGTGGCAGCTGAGCACACAAGCATGATGTCTGGGCAGAGAGAACCAATAAGACTTTTGCCTAGAAACATAGAAACAAATTGATTTAATCATGTCATCAGTCTGTCATATCGCATCCCATGTATTTTACAGAATGTTGGAAATGTATTAGTAATTGTGTCTGCCATGATTCCAACTATAATACTACTCTATACAACAAACAATGTTTGTGTTGCATCCAGTGCAGGGCTGATTTAGTCATCTGGAAATAACAAGAAAGATTTTCCATGCAGAGAAACAGAAAATGTGCTTTGGTTTAATTAATCACTAGGCCGTGTTTGTGATTTTATGTATCAAACTGAACTGACGGTAATGGACCAATGTCTTTTTACATCTCATTTGTCTGTGTGAAATGACCTGAATTTCTGGCTCTTTCATTTTTCCCTCAAAGTTGTAGCATAATTTGAGGGGTGATCGGTGAGGGCTGACATTTTAGTTCCATGAGCAGGAAGGACAAGTACATTTGATTCATTATGAACAGTGCATTTCAGGTGAACTATTCATTTGAAATAGATAATGAAACTAATTTTGTTATGCTTCATACATTTACACAGTTTCTTGTTTGGCTGCATTTGGTTTGTAGGTGAGTCGTCACATTGTTATGAAACATCCTGCTTATTCATAGCATCTGTTCTCACTTTATCATTAAACCAGCATGTTTAGTTTACATCAGGGCCTTAGCCACTATGCCAGTCCTCATGCACAGCCTCCAGTGTGTCTAGTGCCCAGAAAGGCCCTACTATCAGTATCCTTGAAGAGTGACATTTGAGTGTGTGCTACCAAACCCTCTGAATATAGTCCTCTATAGTTTCTTTGGTCTTAGTTCTGTTCGTATTCTTGTAGTCTTTATCAGTGGATCAACTGTTGCACCAGAAGTTCCAGAACAAAATAAACATAGTCCCTCCCTTGTCATCATGGAATATAATCAGAATAGAGATGGCACAGATCTGTAGCCAAAACAAACACTAAAATTTCTGTCTGAGGTAAGCTTAACCTACTTAGCTAATAGGAACAGACAATTTAAAGAAATTTTGATTAGCTGTTCTCACTTCTGTTTAAACATTCCATATGGCTGTTTGATGTTATATAAACCTATCAGAAGTATTCTGGAACAAAATACAACGTTCAAGTTTTGTTGTTGTATTTACAGTTGACACGTCTATTTGTGGGCAAGTTACAAGTTAATCTCTAAACACCCACAGAGGCATGTAACGCGAATATGGGCAAGGAGGGGCAGTGAGTGCAGTTGGGATCTGTGAGTGTGGAAAACAGTCCTCCCTGCCCCGGCCCTCACACAGCTCTGCTTTCATCAGGTGAGTCAACTGAGGCTGTTCCAGCCCAGGGCCATTTTCTCTGGCACATCTCATCTGTGTCACAGCCTCTCCACACCCTGGACTTAATGCACGGTCCGCTGAGTGACCTCGGGCCCCGGGCCGGTTTGTAATCATGGCTTCGGGAAGCCACATGGAGCTGGGGAAGATGCTGGTGATAATGTCTTTTGACAGGTATTTTCCGAGTGAAGCCCCTCGTTGGTTTCCTCCCCAAGGACTACAGTGGAGATGTTGAAAGAATTCACAATATTACAGAAGTTGAATATTTTTCAGTCGAAATAATGTGATGTAACAGCAATAAGCAATCTTGCCAAACCTATCTAACTCTAGACGGTAAACAGTGTCCATATGCATTTACCACTGCAACTAATTAGAGGTTACAAAAAAGTAACAACTGATCTTTTAAAAGAAATAACTGATCTTTTAAATGTTATTCTTTTCCTGTTCTGTTTTTGATTGTTTTCACAACACACTTTCTGACACATCTTTCAGTCCTGAAGCCTTTGCATGATTGCAAGTCATCCAGCTACATTATGTGTTATGTTTTATGTAATGTTATGTTATGTTATGATGACACATTTAAAGAAAGTCGTAAAGCAAGACCTGCAGTGGACGATGACTGGGCCACTCCCAGGTGGAGCCTGTTGCCGTGCCTCCTCTACTTCTAGTACCAGCTCCAGAAGGGGTGGGGCCTTGTCTGGTGTCTTCTGGTCAGGCCATGAGGTGTACCAGTACTGCCTGAGGCTCCGCTCTTCTCCTTCACACTGCACACCACACACACACACACACACACACACACACACACACATACACATCTAGTTCAGCATGAAAGTATGAAAATCAAGACTCAAACAGAACTTTTGATCAAAATCAAAAAATGACTCACACACTTTGCTACATAAAAATGACAGTAACCTTCTGTTCCACGACTATGTCTGTTAATGATAGAAAAAAGTGAGTGTGATTCATTTACCCATAAAAAAAGAAAGAAAAAAATCCAGGTCAACATCCTCCTAGTCCCTAAAGCGATCTGTGTCCTTCCATAACCCAAATACATATTTTATATGGCCCCACAGCACAAGCCACTGTACCAGTAGCATGGTCTTACGATTATATCTTTTAGCTAAAATGTACAAAACACTGGCCCCTGAACAGAGTATAGAGTTATTTTCAGCCACCAGAATTTCTTCATTTATGTTTGACACTTTGTTGCTAAGGATATTAGTTGCCATGACAGCAATGCTTCCAGAGCAAGACAGCAAGTAAATGCATGATTTGGATGACATACGAAATATTCTCCTCACTCCACCTCCCTCCTCCCCCAGAATACCCAGAGCTATTCAGAAAATGTGCCAGACTTTAGAGAATGGGTACACATATTTACAGATATAGGTAGATCAGACACCGACAGACAGACAGACAGACAGACAGACAGACAGACACATGCGCGTGCACACACACTCACACACACACACACACACACACACACAGTAACATCACCTTCAGAGTAAAGATCCGAAGGCTGTAGTCATCCGCTTGGATGACCTGTTTCACTGTGATTTCAATCCCCTCACAGGTCACAGTGTCCTCTGGCCAGTACTCTGTGCACTTCTGCATGGTGACATATTCAAACAAATCACGTCACGTCATATCAAGTAACAATAAAATTTGGGCTGTTAGACATGTGTGTCATGGCACAAGTTCACTAGACAGTGGTTATATCAAAAGTGTGTATCAAAAGAAAAACAACTTGTGATTGTGTTTGTATGTAACTAAATGTGTGTGTTGTTGGTGGGCTGTCTTGTGTGTATGGTGCGGCCTACGGGCGGACCTCATTCTTCTCCTCGATGTTGGTGATCATCACGATGATGGGGGAGCGCTCCTGCCACACCATCCTCCAAAAGTCCCCCACTGTGTTCACTGTTGGGCCTTGGGTGGCAATGTAGGCTCTCTCCTCACCACCGTAGCCCTGTCAAACACAAACACATACACATAGAGACCTCAGCCAGTCAGCACCAATGACTGTAGTCTTTGCCCAGGGTGGCAAGCGGAGCAAGAGGTACAAATGTTTGTTAAGTTCCATGTTCCATTTTCGCAAAGGGGAGACCTTAATACAACCCTCATACGCTGATACAGAAGATAACTGAAAATTTTATATTGTGACGTTATGTGACACTTCCACTCATGCAGACCGGAACTGTTGACGTTTGCTCCCATTGTAACGTGTTATGTTTATCTTGGTCAGTATTCCATGATTTTTGGTGTAGCCCTGACCCACACCAAACCACAGCTGAATCTCCATAAGCCTAGATGGGTGGCATCAGTCAGTGCTGGAGTAATGACATCAGGTTGCCATCATGTTGCATATAACTGAATTTATCGCCAGTGCAAACTTTAGCATATAATTTGAAGTACAAACTATATGAAAAATTGCACCAAGCGCCAGCTAGTGTTCTATGAAAAAAAAGACTTGTCATTTTGCAGCATTCAAAGTGTATTGTATAGAGCAGGTTCAATAAACAGGAGACCACTCACCCGCAGGTAATTGGCATTGATGTAGGTGCTGAGGAAGTCGTCTTCATCGGTGGCTCTAAGGCAAACTCTGCTGTGAGCGTCTGAAACACAGAAGTGTGTTGCTGCCTTAGCTAAGGGTTTACCACAGCTTACATCCCCCAGCTGCCTACCTGAGCCTTCGCCAAACACACTAACCTGTTTACTACCACCCTGTGTGCTGCAAGCTCAAAGGCTGAAATTATAGGTTAAAATAAAATAACAGGTTAAAATAAAATAACAATAAAGGAATAAAACTGTGAGGGAAACAAACTAACCTGAATCAAATAGTTTGAAACAAACTGACTTGAATCAAATTGTTGGAAACAAACTGACTTGAATCAAATTGCTATGGCACAAAATGTTCACTGGTGCTCAATGTTGTCCTTAATTTCAACATATTCGCTTTCCAGGTGTTTGTAACAATATCAATACAAAAGCAATATGTATCATTTTTATGTTTATCTGTGTAGCATTCAGTGAAATGACAATACATCTTGCACTGTTTTCACCTACAGCATCACAGAATTCAATATCCAGCAACACTTACTGGGAAGAATGGTCTTGTATCGATTCTTCCGAACCACACCAGGGATACTGTATTCCTTCGGGTCCACAAAATTCATTGGAGTCTCCTGTTAAGATATAATGAGAGAAATACTGTGTGTTCATTGTCAATCTCCTTCCATAGATCACAGCCAATGATTACCCCCATGAACCGACTGTAAACTCCATTAAGGAAAGCACTGCAATACTTATAACCAATAACCAATGGAGTATGGTGTTGACAGAGTCTAAGCAATAGGCCTGGCTCCCAGTGCACTGCTGGCTGAAACGCATACTGTAGCCTACATTAAATGGGTATCTGGAAAAAGTGTGGTAAGGAATGAATCTGGCTGGAAGCTGCATCTAAATTATCAGTAAACATAAATGTTACTTGTCTGTTCTTTTTCTCTGAGAATACATTTAAATACGTAATGAGAGCCAGGGAACAGGACAAACAGCAATCCTGCCATAACCAGGTCACAAGAGCTAGGTTTAGTGTATGCTGTAGACTACATGAACTATGTGGTGTTGGTGGTGTGTGTGGACTTACATAAAACTCAGACTGTAGTGTGGCATCATCCAGGGCCCTGGCGTGCAACTTGGCTGCCGTCAGTACGTTGGAGGCCTTCTGCAGGTACTCCTGGGTGGACTGCTCACGTGGAGACAGCAGGGCCCCATAAGGCTCAGTGGTGCCTGGTGTGCACATGTCTAACGTAAGCGACACATTGGAGCCTCGCCTGACACAGGGGAAAGAGAGTCACCCTTTAAGTGAAAAGGTTGTGTAGCCTCATTACAGTAACGTTGCAAATTATTTGATACATAGGGATGACATGAGAACATAAAGATACATTTTGCGCATGTCTGTGATAGGTGATAACATATCTTAAAATGTTCCTGTTTGCTACATAACTGAGTTGAGATATAGTTGAAGCAAAGCCGAGGAAATGCTGCTATTGTCTGATGTGAAATAGCAACATTGTTGAGGACACACAAAGGCCTTCTTCAGAGTCTTTAGGTCAGATGGTTTCACAAGTTGAACAACATTTGTTTCAGTCAGCGGGTCTGACCTTTCCTGAAGGCCCACAGGTTTGACACTCAGAGTGCCGGGATCAGAATCGGCCTTCATGTCCATGAAGCAGTCAAACACCGGCGTCTCAGGGACAGGCTCCAGGTCGAAGAAGTCCTCTGTCTTAGCATCCGTCCACTCCGAGTAGGTGAAGGAGGGCTGGCGGCTCATGGATTGACGGCGGTCGTCAGGGAAAGCAGGACGGGGTCCAGGCACCAGGGTCCGGATGCAGAAGAGAGTCTTATGGACAGAAGTAATAGTGTAACAGAACAGGGTATCCCATATAAGAGTTGGGTAATTGAAGTAGCACGCACTTTGATGGAAAATTAACTGTAAAATAAAATTGTCCCCTCATGCACAACTCTCAGCAGTGCATCCAGCGCTTGTTCTCTCAGTAGAAGTAAAAGAACACATGCTTGTTTCCGAACAAGGTCCAAACACTAGCCATGAAACACTAATGCAAGATGAATACAAACTCACCCCAGTGCCAAGGATCACAACACCAAGGAACAGGGTGCCCAGTAGGGGGCATAAAGTCTCCACCCTCCAGATCTCCACCTGAGAGACACCCACAGTAAGCAATGGCAACAGCAACCTGCTAAGCACTACTATCCTCACCAGCAGAGTTTTTAGATGCTATTGTGCTGCACAGCAAACCAGACAATAAAAATGATATGTATATATATATATATATATATATATATATATATAAGGATCGTGGGCCTACAGCCACTGCTAATGATTCATTCATGTTTGCCTCAATACAAATGGTTTGGTAACATTCTTCAGTCGCCATGGAAACCGGACAGGGACCTGTTCCTGGGCTGATGCCTCCTGGTCTGTGGATGAGAGCAGGTACTGCAGGAGGTCCAGCACTTTATGGGCCGCTGGGAACGGACGGTATCCGTTCAGCACGTACACAACCCACACTCCCTACAGGGCACACACACACACATACACACACACACACACACACACACACACACACACACACACACACACATCACCGCTTTGTACATGCTTTGTAAATGTATGTATGGGTTAGGCTATGGTAACCTTCATTTAAATAATGTATGTAACCCACATATTGTACTTCTTAGTGTGATATAAGTACTGACATGTCATTGTCAGTGGCCAGAGTAAGTCTTCACAATGATCATACAAAACAAATGTGCCTTTTAACTGAATTTCTGTAACCCAACAGGTTTTCTTTAAATTCCAGGTAAACTGCAAAATCAGTCAAGAAGGAAATTGTCTGAACTGTATAAACTAAAATTATTTAAAAATCATTAAATCATTAAATCATAATCAGTGCTAGTGCTTTGGATCAGATTATTAGATAACTAGACAATATCCATGTTGCTCAGTATCATCGTAAATTAGTGCCCTATGCTTTTTGGAGACTGTCGATCCTCACCAGTAGCTGTGAGATGATGTAAAGGCTGAGGAAGGCCCCAGCGGTCAGTGCTGTCCTCCATGCCGTGTCCCAGAGTGACCCCCCTGTGTCTTGCTCCACTGGGTCGGGGGTGCCGGTGGCCTCGCTCTCCTGCTCCTTCTGTG
Organism: Tenualosa ilisha; assembly: GCA_015244755.2. Classification (NCBI taxonomy): domain Eukaryota; kingdom Metazoa; phylum Chordata; class Actinopteri; order Clupeiformes; family Clupeidae; genus Tenualosa; species Tenualosa ilisha. The sequence continues at coordinate 12,233,076 of PYXC01000629.1, forward strand.
CGTCGTCTGCCGTGGGCAACGCCTGCATGCTATTCTGGGTCATCCTACAAGTCAGTCAAACACCTGTTGGGTGTGGAGTCAAAGGAAACCACAAACAAGCACAGACATAAAGACGGTGATTTAACTGCCTGTTTGCATTTCTCATTGGCAGAGATTGACAGTTCAATTTGCATCAGAACAGATATACTTCAAGATCTTGTATGTTTTTTGTAATAATAGATGGTAAAAGGGTATAAGTCATCTGACATTCCTGCTCACAAATTCTTAAAATTACCACTTGACATCATGCTGATGGGAACCTAGCCTGGCATACTTTAAGAAGAGTCATCTTTCCACTGGAAAACATTACTAAGTTATTGTACATTCTAGACATAGACATTTCACATTAGCCAGGGATTCTTAACATTACTTCCTACTTTGTCTAATCTTTGCAAAATGATAAACTGTCAGGTAAATAATGTGTTAACCTTTCCCATAGGCCTATGAATATATACATACTGACTGCAATTTGTTGATGTTTACATACTACCACCTCTTTCAGTTTTGAAACCAACATCATCCCCTCTTATCGCTGATAGAATGTTCCTCTATTTGGATTTTTGGAAACATTGTAAAGCCGGAAAAAAGACCATTGAATAAAATTCACACTAGTATCCCAGTGGAATAAAATGAACAAACATAGTAGGTAGGTGGGGCCAGGCTTATATGGACCATATATTTTCTTTGTAAGTGACGTCACATTAAGCATCTACCTACATGCACAAATAGACTGGGTGGCCACTACAATCATTGTTCCAGGTCCAGAAACTCTGCCAAGTGAGGGGAAAACTGCAACCTGACAGCTTCTGTGACGGGAGGAGATGTAGGGAGGGTCACCTAGCTCGCTCGGTCACGAAGCGCTCTGCTGTCATCACGCTCGCACCACTGCCGCTTGGACCGAGACAGGCTTCCCATCGTGACCGGCCCTCCGCTGCTCTGCGGGCAGCCTAGGCCATCAGGTGGGCACCAGTCTGTTGCAGCCACAGGCCTCTTTGTGTGAGACTGTGTGTGTGTGTGTATGTGTCTGTGTGTGTGTATGTGTGATGAGTCACTCCCCCCAGCAGCACGTGGCCTTTCCAAGGGAAACACTTACTCATCTCCCACCCCCACTTTTTTTGCTCCCTCTCTCTCTCACTCTCCCTCTCTCTCTTTCTCTCTTTCTCCCTCTGCAGTTTCCCTCTCCTTCCATCTCTCCCATTCTTCTCTCCTCTTTGTTAATGAATATTATTTATTCCCCACTCTCTCTTTCTCTGTCTCCGGAAATTGAGAGGGGCCGAGACACATCCATTCACGAGTCCAGCTGGCTGCTCTTGAGTGGTGTGGCTCCTCTCATCCTTTGTGCTAAGATTGGCCCCTATTGTATGGACCTGACTCTCAGAGAGACCTCACCCCTCCCTTCCTGAATCCCCCTACACACAAACACACACAAACACTCACTCACTCACTCACTCACATATACGCTCACTTTTAGACATACACACCCAAGGCTGGCTTTCATCATCCGTATGCATAATAGTCTCCTCCCACTTTTTCAATCAAGGTCCTATTCAGGCGTCAGCCCTGTCCTCGTCATTCGTCCTATCCTCTGTATCTGCATGTGTGTGTGTGTGTGTGTGTGTGTGTGTGTGTTGTGTGAGTGTGTGTGAGTGAGCAGTGGATGATTTGAAAGTGTTGCTGCTAATAGCCGCTTCTATGAAGGACTGAACCTATGAGAGACAATTATATTTACATATGTGCCGTGCTGACTCACTCACCTTTGGGAAAGACAGAAAGAGCAGAGCAGATTGGAGATCACATGACAGATATGTGCACCTGGTCTTGAAGGGCCTGGTCTGCTTTGTGATAGTAAACAAGTTCTGGGGAGAGAAGAGAAGTTTAAAACACAAAGTGTAGTTCAGACCTCAATGGATCAAATTCAGGATCAAATTAATGGACAAAAGAGGGATTACACCTGAAAAACAATGTATTTCAAGAAAGATTAGGTCACAGCTCATTGGAATGCCCTCTGTGGAAGAGTCACATTAACTATCACAGAAGACAGTTGACCAAGTCACTGCCTCTCTTCGCCTGTCTACATCTAGCACATTTGGTCATCATCCGCCGTGCAAACTGTGGCATTGATCTGGCCAGTCCCCTCATGCGATCAGATGGATGAGGAGGAGGAAGAGGAAGAGGAGGAGGAGGAGAGGAGAGGGGGGGGCGGTGGGGGAGGAGGCTGCACTCTGTTTCGCTCAACAACAAAACAAGAACCCATGCGCCACTGTGGCCCGATTCATTCACCGACTGTCCAACAAACAATAGATTGCAACCACTGGAAAAGCTCTCTCCCACTCTCTACCGAACCACTTTCTCCCCCTCTTCCTGCTCTCTCTCTCTCTCTTTCTGTTTCTCTCTCTCACCCTCTCTTCTCCCGCTCCCTCTCTGTGAAGGTGGTTTGAAGTGATGACGTGACTGAGCCCGGCATTCAGGTAACCAGGGAAACGGACACACTTGCCTGCAAACACATAGGCATATAGAACAGCTGAACATTCAGCTTTTGCATCCAACCACCCCTCTCTCTCTTTTTTTTCTGTGGGAAATAAAGAGCAGAGCGGAGTCGTGGTGGCATCAAAACGAAAGGCTCTGGGAACGTGGAGAGAGGAGAGCTCCAGGGGGAAACCAGCATCACCGTCACAGCTCCACATGGACAAATAAATGTAACAAACAGTGGTTTTACAATAATGGAGGTGCAGAAGCTCTCTCATGAAAATATAATTGCACTGCATTGTTACTGCTGTCACACTCTAGTTTGTCATTGAGAGAAAGTATTTGTGAGGAAATGCAAGCTTTAAATACAAAAAATTCAGAGATACAGTTACACAGTGTATATAGGCTAGACTTGTGTGCATATACTTCAAAAATGGTGCATACTCTCTCTCTATCTCTTTCTCTCTCTCTCTCATAGACACACAAACATACCCACATTCATCAAATGACCAGAAACAGAGGAACTGTTGTTTTGTTTAACCATAATCCTTTCAAACCACATTCCATTTGATGAAGTGATTTTTTTAAAGATCCATCATCATAAATGTAGAGTGTAATTGCTCCTGAAGAGTTTTATTTACCTCATCGTTTGATGTTATGTAAGCCATTAGATCCGTCATTATCAGAATGACCGGAAAATAACTATGCAAGGCCACAACAATAACAAATTAAAAAATTAAACACCTCAGAACATTGTGGACAGATATCTGAGTGCAGAATTAAAGCGGCAGATACAGTTAGCTGTTAACAGAGATAATAAGGATTAATTATAATAAGGATGACTGTGGCTGTTAGTTGGCTGTTTTGTGCTTTTCTAGCCATTTACACAGGCTCTCCAGGGGCCCGTTGTTGGTAATGTGCTTGGAGCCTAAATAAGAGAAGGCAGAAGCAGGGAAGAGCTGGTTCCCATAAGGGCCCAGTCCAGAGCTGGAGCAGTCAGTGGGCCCCGGGGCAGCACACAAATACAGAACAGACTCTGCCTGGCATCTGCGTACACGCGCACACCCACTTGCACACACAAACACACACACTCATGCATACACACATGAATCCGTGCACACACACACACACAGCACACATAAAGACAAACACACATACAGACACACAAACACAATCTAAATAAACACAATACATGAAAACACACACACACAAACACACACATACACGGTTACACATACACAGATGATGGAGAGGGAGATGAGAGAGTGGGTGAGGGAAGGTAAGAGAGAGAGACAAGAAGAAGTGCCCAGATAAGAGAGATACAGAACCAGAGAGACAGAGCGCCAGACAAATGCTTTGCTCTGCTTGCAAACCCAGGCTCCTTGAGGTTAACTGCTTGTTAAAAATCAATTTTTCCAAACGCATGCAGCTCAACTCAACCAGCTTCCTGCCTGAGATCCAGGCGAGTGTGTGTGCACACACAACTCCGCTCTACTGGGAGGCCGGTTTGGTCTCGGGCACACGGTGGACATAATTCTGCATGCGAATAGAAGAGCGGCCAACTAAACAAGTTGAATAATAAGCTTTACATCTGGCTCATGAATTATGGATCTGGATTTGTTGATGAACACTTGCCTTTATTGGGTGAATACATCAGCTGTTGTTTTTCCAGTGCCACTACATTCATAATAAATGACTGTACAGGAAAAGCATCCAGGTGCTGAACAACCACTTGGGGAAAAAAAGTAAAAAGAAAGGAGTTTGCTTAATATTATGAATTTCACTAAAAAAAAGGAATATATATATATAATAAATCCAATGCTGAAAATCACAGGGAGCTCTGGTATGAATTCTCTGCTACAAACTACCGCTGGTCTTCTTGGCGGAGAAGAGTATGAATCAGAAACTGCTATCCCACACACTCCTCACAAAGCTTTTTTCAACAACAACATGCTGTAATGTGCCTAAGCAGTTGGGTTCTTGTGGGTTGGCCAGAAACAGTGTGACACTTTTTTTTCTTTTTTTTTTTGTCAGCGCCAACACAGTGCCTTCACACTTAAACGATGATCAGCTCTCCGTCCCTCATTCTCACATCCCTATATAGCTCTGCCACCAAGCTACTGTATACGCTGAAAATACTCCCGAGGCCCCTACAGTACAGAAGGTGCCGGGGCGTGCAGGAATCATAGCAGCTCACTGCACTCATTACTGTTCCTCTGTTTATATACCACTGGTCTTTAAGAGCAGGCCAGATACCACACAATCGTTTATGCCGTTTTGCATTGTTTGCATAGACTAGATAGCTTGTATTTCACTCACTTCCACTAACAGCACAACAATATCCACATGAATAAAAGCCTGGAGACTAATGGGTACCAATAACATATATCAACATCATATGCAGACCTAACTTCTTGGCAATGAGTGGCATTACGTAACACATGATGCACACACAACAAGGGTACGTAATTAAATCACCTGCGAACCAAAGGAAAGAGTTTTCAAAGCTTACAGTTTTGTATCAAAATTCACAGCTCACTGTGTGATACACAGCATCTTTGTCATACAATCCACAGCTAATTCTTGGTATATCCAGTCAATGGGACAAAATTATAGCTATCAATTTTGAGAAGCAGGTGTCTAACAAGCATACACTTCATGCATATTTCAACCCTGAGCATACCTGACATAGAATAAGTGACTACATTTGCCAAATAACAGAAACAGAGCATGTGCACTGACTCATTTTGATTCACAGCAAAGCCCTGGAGACAAAAATAACTAATTCAAAGACAGGAAATCCCATAAAATAAAAAAAATCTTTGTACCATGGCTAAATGAAATATAAATTTACGAAATAAGAACCACCAAGATGTGCGGAACAGTAGCTATCTCTTCAGAAATGCAAATGACGAATGAAAACAGCTGTTGGTGACTACCAGGCAGCTACACAGGGAACTCATGTTCCCAACATTCTCAGTGCATGTGCTCAAAAATGGCCTGTTTACATGAGATCTCGTTTGAGGAGCTTGTTTAAAGGAGGCCGTGCGAAGTGCATTAAGAGATTACATTTTTATGACAGCTGAGGCAAATATGCATGGTTGCCCTCTTTGCTACCCAAACCCTCTCCTCCCTCTCTCTCTCTTTCTCTCTCTCTCTCTCTCTCTCTCTCTCTCTCTCCATCCCTGAGCGATGCTCTCACCCATTATCATCTTCTGAAGGGCAACCCCAGGCTACAGTGTGAGGGCTCACTCAGTATTTATTTATTTATTTTACATAATATCACACACACTGTCCCTGATATGTCCTGATGGAGGCAGGGAGCGATCCCTCTGATTATTCCAGTTAGGCTGACAAAGACTGGATTGAACCCAGTGGGCTCCCAATGGGACCAGGGGACAAGCCCTTGACTCTTTACTTACAGCAGCAAGTAAACGAAGCCTGTCACTATTCCCTGATGGATGAAATGTGACATTGATTTGTAGGAGGTCCCATTTGTTTACCACAGATGGAAATGAATGACAAGAGGACGCACTGCCTCTTTCTTGGCTAACCTCTGTGTCCCGTCAGTCAAACAGAAGGAGAAGAAGAAAAGAAATCCTGTTATTTTTGCCTTTTTCCACTCATGGGAGGCTCATATTTTGAAGTGGTCAGGAGATTTTGGTCTCAGATTACGATGCCACGTGTGAAAACGTGCTGAGCTGAATCAATGGAGTCTGCAATGATGGAGACTGTATATCTGTTTTCAGGGGGAGAGTGAGGCTAGCAGTACATCCCTGCACACACCACACACCACACACCACACTAAAGAACTGCATAATGTGGAAATGCTCCTCTACCAAAATGACTCATAGAACATGTACACACCCCCAAAACATTCTAAATGTTTATTCTTTGAGGCAGTAAGTCTCTGCTGATGATTCTCCTAAAGATACACATGTTTTGAAAAAAGTACATTAGATTTTCTGGTGACACACTGAAATTTTCCACTGATTTCTCTCAATTACATAACAGACGCTGACCTCCACGATCTAAAAGGCAATGGACCATGTCCTTTCATCTAACTGCCAAGCACTGTACTCCTCTAATGTGTGTGTGTGTGTGTGTGCATGCGTGCGTGCGTGTGTGTACAGTTTCTTTGCATATATGTGTAAAAGGAGGGGAGAGAAAGAAAGAAAGAGAGAGAGAGAGAGATTGCCCTGGTAATAAAATGGGCTCTTGTTAAGCATAGTACCATATGCTAAGCCCAACAACAGCTCCCACAATGTGAAAGATGCACTGATAGAAAACACTGCCACTTTGTAAAGGGATGCGATTCACTGAGAGCTTCAGTAACAATGTATTACACTGTACTTTTGTACATGTAAATATTGACATTACCCACACACCTGTAAACACATGTTGATATCTAAATACATATCTAAATATAAGAATATCATTAACAGTGCATACACCGTTTCCATACAGCAGAAGAAACATACAGTGTATTCAGACATATATACAGTATATCACATCCACACACACACACACACACACACATGCATACATGCTTCCCAATGAATAAGGCATGAAGATCATTGACTTGCTTTGCTCACTGAGGATGCACTGTTTGATAAGCATCCACACACATTCACAGAAAAGCATCCAAGCACACTGAACCAAACGGCTGTTAACAAAGACAATGAGCGGATGAGAAGAGAGAGCACACGTGAGGTGTGAGAGGGATGGAAAGACCAAAGGGCTGGAAAGAGATAGAGAGAGAAAGAGAGAAAGAAAGAAAAAGAGAAAAAGAGAGAGAGAGATGTGTGTGTAGGGACACATGTAGCAACACTCTTACCTATCGGCTGAGAGTAGATGGAGGGAATGAGAGCGACGGGTCATGAAGCATCATTTATATTCACATCACAGAGAGCAGCGGAGCAGTGCGGAGGACGAGAAGAGAAGAGAAGAGAAGAGGGGGAAGAGAGGAACGGAGAGGAGAGGAGGAGAGACAGAAGGAGAGGAGAGAAAAGGAAGGTAGCGCTGGAAGATCAGGCGGGAGATGATGCCACCGAAGCAGAGGCAAAGCGCTCTCTCTCTCTCTCTCCCTCTCTCTATCCCTCACTCTCTCTTTCTCTCTCTCTCCACTCCACTCTGTGCGCCAGACAGACCCCCTCCCCCTCAACTCAATGCTCTGCCTACTAATAGGATAGAGAGAGGAGTCTGATGCTGCTTACTATCTCTTTCTCTCTCTCCCTCTCTCTCTCCCACTCCTCTCTCTCTCCTCTCTCTCCCTGCATTTATTTCTCTCTATCTTTGTAACTCTCTCTTCTCCTGTATCTGTGACTATTTTCTCTCTTTTTGGACAAGGCTATAGGAAAGTATTGCTGCTGGCATTGGTGCCTTTATTTCTTTGTTTGCTGGATAGGGTAGAACAGCAGACTGTTTAGGTAGCTAGGTGTCTGTTCTGTAGCCTTGGCAACGGAGTGGAGGGAAGAGGAGGAATAGAGCGGGAGAGAGAGAGAGAGAGGACAGAGAGAGAGAAAGGGAGGGGTGAAAGTGTGTGTAGAGGATGAACAGATATCACGATTGAACATCTCTAAGCAATCTCACCCAGTCATAATGTTGCCCTGCCTGGCGACATGACAGTGCTGCAGTCTGAACTGGTGGCTTCTCCTGTTACAATCCCCAGTGTAGGTCATCACAGTCTTCTGCTCCTAACACATACTCTCTCTCTTTCTCTCTCTATCGCTCTCTCTCTCTCAGTTACAAACACACACACACACACACACACACACACACACACGAAGTACATATGTGCATATGCAGGCAAATAAGCTGGAAAACATGCCCATGTAGTCACATCATATCCTACGTCACACACATCTCATACTATGTATGTGGTATAATGACTATGACTAAATTGCATATGTATGAAATATGAATTTATGGATGAACATGGAGTAGTACACACACACACACACACACACACACACTCTTACACCTTCACGTGCACATTTCTCTGTCTGTATGTAAAGTGACAAAACCCACCCACTCTCCTGCACCATGCATGTATGCAATCAGACTCTTCTCTCTCTCTCTCTCTCTCTCTCTCTCTCTCTCTCTCTCTCTCTCTCTCTTTCTGTCTCTCTCTCTCGCTCTCTCTCTCTCTCTTCCCTTCTCCTCACCATCTCTGGCACGCTTCATCCTGATCACCTGCGAAGTGAGTGCTCGGCGCAAGGAGATGAGCATGAATGGAAATGCGCATGAATGCGGTGAGGCAGCAAGCAAACAGGTGCCCAGGGGAGACACTCCATTAAGACATCTATCTCAACCAACCCAACCGTCAGGAGGGGGGAAAAAAGAACAGCACCAGCCTATAGGTGTTTCTTTTGGCAGTTAGGTCACGTACACGAGCCTGTGTAAATATAATGTTTAAAGTCAACACATGACATTATCCATATTAACAATTTCATGATTAAAAAAAATTAGTTTAAAACAAAAGTTACCTCCATGTTCTATGTGAACACTTGCCTTCTTAGCAACATGCAGACATCTGCTCTTCCCAGTGGTTTCTATCCTTGTGTAAGAATGTCAGTGAGTCGCGCCAACAGCAAATAAATCCCAGTATTTATTTCACTGATGGAGAAACAAAACACTGATGTGCACAACAAGCTACACCTGACAGTATTGAGCACTGAGAAACAGAACTGTTACAGCAATAAGAAACGCCATCTAGTGTCACAAAATGGTTACATCAGTCTCTACTGACGACATGATAGTCATAACAGAGAGAAGACAAAGTTGTTGTAGCTTTTATGTATAAAGAAGTGTAAAGGAAAACATGAACTTCATATCATGTTATAGTGTCACTTACAGTACCTGCTATACTTTTATCTAACACCAATGTCATATCCACATAGAATGGCAGAAAGGCATGTCATTGGCAGAAGGAAAAGCACAAAATAGAGCTTGATTATCACCAATCATTCAAAAGACTGAATTGTAAAATACTTTTACTTTTCTTTTGCTTTTAATTGCATTGGACTGAATGAAAAAATGGCCCCTTCCCTTGCTCAAACCCACACCTTATATTCCCAGTCCAAGAACTTGTTTTTCTTTGTGTAAGAGACTGGGGAAGGTGATAGCTAGTTTTGGAGCGTTTGTTGTTGACAGTATGAGTGGCCTTGTCTCTGAGCTTAATGAGAAGGGGGGAGGGGGGAGATAGCAAACTCTGACTCTTGTTCCACCCAAACTCTAGGGACTCCCTCAGCTGTGGCAGGCAAAGTTCCCCAGAACTTAAGATCAGACTTCTGATACAATGGTCAACAGGGTCATCCTGGCAAGACTGTAGGGTTTCACTTCACACTGACTAATTCTGAATTATCAGAAAGCGTCAGACAGACACCGAGAAGAAAAAGACTCAAAGAGAGAAAGGCAAGAGTTAGACAGAGAGAGAGAGAAAGAGAAAGACAGAGAGAGAGAGAGAGAGCAGCAGCAGACAGAGAACAAAGAAAAAGAAAAGCGGGAGATGAACTCACATCTCATGATCATTGATCAAGTTGTGTCATAGTCTCGTTCGCACACAGACACAGACTCCTAGCTGTCACGTTCTTGCCCAGTTTAGTGAAGGGTGTCAATGAAGAAGAAGACCGTGTCGGAAGCAACAGCTGTGATTACTGCTGAGACAATATGTACAGTGCTTGGAGGCAAGGATGAACAGCAGGATAAGCAAACCAACAGAGTTTATTAGCAGTATTTCCATTGGGAATCCCATTGTGCTTTTTGACCCAGAACCTCACTTCAATCATATCAGAAATCAATATTGTGCATGGTGTAGTTCAAAAGAACTGGAACTGAAAACATATCTATAACTAAAGTTGAACTTGAACTACTTAAGATTTTTTGTGAGATTCTGAATTGCTTTTATGGCCAAGAAAATATATTTTTGCCTTCTGTCTTAGTTGTGATGAGTGAAACCGGTATGGAAGATGGTAGATTGGCAGCTGATTAAGAAGTGGGTTTATTTCAGAGGATAAGCACAGTCACCCATTGTTTTAAAAAACAGAACTATGTGGATTTTTTTCTTTTTTTGGTATAACTTAACTTTGAATTATTTCATGTGAAGTGTGGACTTGCACAACGCTGTCACAAATACTGTGAGTACTTGAAATAGAATGAACATAGAGTATGTACACTCACTGAAATGCCACATTGAAAAACATAACGTAAATTCAAAGCAGTGTTAAGCCCACAACCCACCAGCGATTACAGTAAATGCATGTACTAACTGTAACTGTAAATGCATGTAGCCCTCAGGTTCATCTTAAATAGAGAGGTCTGTGTGAGCTACTGTGAGTTAGCCTCATTCCTAATTTGAATGGCCAGCCACTGTTGCTTATGTCATTAGAGACATATTGTCATCACTCATGTTAACCAAAGCGTATCTGTTTGTCTGCATGTTGATGCTCAGAGATAGACCAAGAGGAAGATAAAAGCACAGGAAGTTGAGATTATCATAACCACAGCACAGAGAATACATAGCTTGTAGCTGAAAGTTTCTCTAGACAATGGGAGTCTTTGAAGAGACATTTTGATAGCTTTAGATAGATGAAAAATGTTTAGCTGACTGTCTCCCACCTGCTCTGTCCTCCTGGTTGTAAAACTAACTAGAAATACTGTAGGCCTGCTGCGTTATAAAGACAAAATATTTGGTTTAGTTATTTTGCATATTGCTGAGAGAAGGAGAGCTATACTTTAATTTGTAGTTATTAGGCTCATCTTAACCTATACTTCTCATTCGATCAAAGTCCACCTTGATTAAACTTCATTGACTGCTACTAAAATGGCATGAAACTGGGGTGTCATAATTAATGATGGATTTTTCTTCTCTTAACATACAGCTGCAGTCACCAAGTCATAGCCTATAGATTGTACAAGACATTGTAAAATATTAGGAAATCAGGCCCTATTTCAGACAATATATTACACAACTTCTTGTGCAGGTCTTTGGTACAGGTACAGGTCTTTGGTTCTTTCTCTGTTTCTAAACATGACTGCTATAATGCAGTATCCCTGTATTTTTGATGATTCTTTGATCACCAAAAGAAGATACATGCAACTCTTCTACTGACTGTTCTTACTCTGGACTATTACTGGATAAGCTCCATTATATATAATGTGATCCAGTTCTCTCCCCCTCTCCCCACTGGGGTTCTCAAATGAGTGCTTTCTGTGTCAACCGGACTATCAAGAGGTTATAATCAAGACTTTTTTTCACCCTTAATAATAGCCAGTTGATGGAAAGAATGAATTAATGGTAAACATTTTTATCATAGTTTGGGATCTTTAAAAAAAATCTACACATGCACCATGTAGCCTATGCCGACGTCTCCATTTTCTTTTAAGAGTCATGGTTTGTAAGTCTATTTCTTTGTGAGTTACTATTACTATTTTATATTGGCTTTTATAAGTTGATCGTGTTTTACTATTCATTAGCAATGTCTTTTTGTTTGGCATACTACTGAAGAGATAAAACTCACTATGAATATAGCCAACTACAAAAAGAGTTGGCTATACGCAGAGAATTAACAGTAGGCTAGGCTACAACTTTTTATCTAGGCTATAACTTATTTGTCGCTGAAATATTTTTCTAAGTTACAAATTCTGATGAGGTAGCCACGAATGTGTATACAATGACATGTGTCTACAATGTGTCACAAACACACAGCTGGCTTACTACTGTAGGCCCCTCAAGGAGAAAGTGTTGGTTACATAAAAGTTATAAACATGCTGTACTTGACTAATCTTTTTTGTCCCATTCTTTCACAAAGCAAGTCTATATGCAGTTTGCTTTAATGTGTCAAAAGCGTGAGGCTACGGTCAAATTAAATAGCTTCGAGATAGATTTAAATGGGTTAATACATCTCTCGTTCGAAGCAGCCCGCAACCTTGAAGTGCTAAAGGGGCGGGCCACCGGCTTTCTGAAGTCTCTCGCTTTCAAAAGTTGGTGGTCATGTCATTAGTTTCCTCTGCTCCACCCCGAAAGTTTACCCTGTTAACAGTGAGCGTTCCTGTACCATCCTGTGGGGAAATGAGCACCTGAGTCGCGGAGCGTACAGTCTATCTCATTTAGATGTTTTAGAAAAGTTTCATTAATTCCGAAGACAAACGACAGGGGAAGTTGGCTGAGGAAAAACAGAAGAAGAAGAAATCCGAGTCCGTCAGACATGGTCGGACAAACCAAGTAACTTGTGCCACTTGTTACTGTCCTCAACAATGAGGCGTTTACAGTTATTCGCCCGTGTATTCTTCAAGGCTGCAGTTTTACTTTTAGCTGTTAAGGTAAGTTATAAGTTTTTAACTTTCATCTGGATTTTGTCTTCCTCGCTAATGGTAATGGCAGTCTGGGCTGTTTATACAGGTAGGCTAACTTCATCTGTATTGTACAGCAGCCTATGGTTAACTACAAATATTAAACATTTCTGAAGACATGTTTTTGTGTAGATATGGTTTATTTGCAATCTCATTAAGTAATCCGTCGTCATTGACATCATCTTTCATCTTTAAATGTCATTTCAAAGAGTGCCATTTCCATGACAAATCAGTGGAGGTAATGTTCTAGAAAAGTGCACCTGGGTAACTTACCTTTTAATGTCAAAGTGAAGGCTACCTTAGTGTAAAGTCAAAGCTGAGGGAAGAGGCTGATTTTTATGTTTTTTGATGCTGGAGAGCAAATGGCATTATGAAACACTTTCCTTATTGTTGTTGTGTGTGTGTGCGTGTGCGTGTGCGTGTGCGTGTGTGTGTGTGTGTGTGTGTGTGTGTGTGTGTTTATAGGTGTTTGCGTGCACATGCATTGCACTCTTAATTATCTGTTCCAGTGGCAAGTTCTGTAACCTGCTATAACAATGGATATTTTCCATGAAGTGAACTGTTAACCAGAAGTTCACTGTTATCTATGCAAATATCTGGGGAGGGGGGATGGTTTCATATCTTCACAGGACTGAGAGGCCTATAGTGGCTTTTGGCAATGATGCATCATATCCATTGCAGTGTGTTACCCTTTGCTTTGTTGTAAGGTGCACTTGGAATGTTTTATGGATCGTTTCGCATGCAGAGGTTGTCAATATGGGAGATTCAGACAAATTGCCTATCCACCCTAATCCACCTCTAACCTTTCAGTTCAGTTAAGACATGAAATGAATTAGGTGAAATGGCAATGGATCCTCAGATATACAATGCCTGCTGACAGTTACCAGTTCCCATCAAAATTCATTTTAAATCAGCAAACGTGATGCCTGCTAAACACCAGTACAACCCCTACTCTGTATCACACTTCAAAACAAGTGTAAACAGTGTGACTTTTAATGGCTGCGCATTTCGGTTACACATTCGGTTAATTTGACACCCCCATACACCTGACAAGGTGTTGAAATCCTACCAGTCTTTGTTTTTTTGGACACACAGGTATCTTACCTTTATCTTACCAGGTATTAGATAAAATATTAGAAGACTACCAGTATCAACCTCACCATCCCCAAATCCCCATTTAACCTCTAGTCCTGACCTTTTGTTATGTAGTGAGCATATCATTCACAAGGCAGCAAGAGATTGACACGCAAGAGCTTGTTTAGAGATGTGCGCTTATGCAATGCGAAGGTGTGAATCTGCCACAATCTAATTAAAACTAAAAAACTGTCAATGATATTCGTACTTGTTAAATTACTAACCCCACCCTTTACACTTTCCCCAAATTGTGTTCAGATTTGGATTTTATGGATTGGATTAGATTGGATTTTATGACGGACCATGCAATATAATTGAAATTACTGTAGACTACTTGAGTGACTTAACACTGAGGGTTAAGATTATGGATTATGGATTGTGGACTCTGTATTATTTCCATAATTTTGTGGTGTAGAAATCTAAATTGTGGACAGAGTAGTTAATGCTATAGTAGTGTTTACCCCACTACCTGATTTTTTCAAATCCTTGATGTACCCGTCAGTCTACAAGTAATGACCCAGGAAAGTACAACGTTTTGCATACATGTCCTGAGAAATTGACGCCCAGCCAGTCGAGGCAAAATCAACTGATAGGCTGCTAAACGAGGGGAACATTGTGACGTGGATATCTCCTCATCACAGAACTGTCTCGGAACAAGGAAAGGGCAGCCTTCCTTATTCCTCTTAAACAGTGGCCAGGCCTTCCAGGCCTGCGCATACTGTATGTTGGCTGGGGTCCTTTGTGTGTAAGAGAACACTTTGACATTTGTGAGTGAATTTGAGGACTTGACTTTTGTCAACTCCTGCATACTTTCAGGCAACATTTGCATAATCACTTGCGTTGCATGCATGAATGCATAAAGTGCACACACTGCATGTTCAAATTTGGAACTTTGTGGTATTGCTTTACTTCCCTTATTATTGTGTAGTTATTTGAACTGACCATGTTTCTAAACCCTCTTGTCTCACTCTTATCGGTGTTTCTCTCCTGACTGAAAAATGTGTTCTCAGAGAAGTCTTCATTGTGAAGAGCAATGGTATATTGCTTTCATAAAACATCAATAAATAAATCTACTGCCGTACTGTAAATGGCTATTGCAATCACTTTGGGAAGTAAACAGATCATAAACAAAGTGATTCTGCTTCATCATGATGCTCTGTACTGTACTTTTTATTTGTACTTATTCACTATCTGATTTTTTTAATGAGTGCAGAGGTTTGCCTTCAATAAAATGTGTAAAGTCCCTGGTTAAATGCCTAGTCCCACAATGCCCCCCTTCTAATAAACATATCTTTTCCAGCTGTCCCATATTAAATTAGGTCAAACATTTAGCATTTTTTTAATCAATTCTGCATGTTAATTTCAAACACAAAGACCTCCAGTAACCATGACCCATGGAAATGGCAATCCATTCTTTTCCCCTGCTCAATGCTGTCATTGTGTGGAGATGGAACGCTGGGATCCTGTGTGCTTTCAAACAGGGAAGAGAAACAGTGTCTATTTAAAATAGCCAGAACTAAATGGAAAGGTCAGAGCATTTAAATGAGATTGCCGTTGCAGAGATTGTTTATGACTAAATTAGCAGATTTAACAGTCTGCTATTGAAATTGTGCATTAGGTCTCTGTACTCGGTATGACTGGGTCTGCTTTGAGTATATAGGTTTTGTTCTTCTAAACCCAGCATCATAACAAAATCCTATCCATGTCTGAACAACTTGTTGTGGCAATGGCTCCGGCATGAATGAAACACAGTTTGCTGGCTTAGTTTGGTCAGTTTGATGGCAGTCTGATGCTCTTTTGAGAGTGAACTTCTCACATTGACACTGTGAAACTGAATCAGTTTTTGCTAGAGCAGCAGACTTCACAAACTCCCAGCTGCCACTGCTGCTGTCTCCAACTGAGCCAAACACCCACACAGGCAAGCAGCTGTGACGTAGTGGGTTTGTTATCACCCCGGTACAATTTAATTGGAGGGACAAATCAGTGACTTTATCAGCAGTGGAGACAGACAGTCCACTGATCTGTCTTTTTGGATGGAGCGCATTGGACAGAGGAGCAATGTTTTTTTTTTTTCCCTCTCCCCAGTTGTTCTCTTTTACTGCCACCATGCAAATGTACAGTCTGCAGGTCTGCACGGCGCGTTTGCATGTCCCTTTTAGCTGTGTTGGGCACTGAAATCCGAGCAGGAAGTAGGGGTCCGATCAGTTATACAATTACGGTCGATAGAGATCTGCAGTTACTAAGAGAGGCCCTGGCTGAGGGACAAGAAAGAAACAGCTCCGCTGCTAAATATCACATCTTATTTCCTTAGCCCAAGATGGGCCTGGTGATACAGTGGCTAGACCAGACCATGTAGGTGAGAGTAGAGAGGGGGGTTTAGGAGTTTTGGCAGGCCTGTGGAGAATAAGGCTTCAGTTAGTGCCAGCTGGTGACAAGACAAGACAGACACCAACAGCATGCTTTGATCTGTCACCACGTCACTATCCTTTGCTAGCTTTTTGACATCACCAAACAAAGCTCGCATCCAACCTGAGCAAAGAATATTCACTACAAACAAATCAGACTGATCACTGATGCGTTATGCTTGGTAATACAAGCACTTTACCAGTACGTCAGTCATTCATGCAGTAAAAGCAGCCTCTGCTAAAGAAGGTTTAAGTTAAGTGAGGTATGTTGGTACGATACTGAAATTACCTTGAAAATAGCCCATCTAAAGCATCAACAGAATTAATAACTAGATTGTGTGTGGCTTGTTCAGCACCGGTAATCAGTCATTTCCAGTATGCCCAATGCCCAATTTAGAGCACTATCTTTTATTTAGGTCGTATCAGGGCCTGTATATGAGTCAAGGCTACAAGGCCTACATCAGTACTTGTAATCTGTTATCAACCAAGGGTACACTAGAAGTAAACGTTTGCTTCTTTCGGTATAATTCACGTCCCAATCTGTTTCAAAGACATCTAGGGCAGCTTCACTTGTGTCCAAGCCAAACAGATGTTAACTGAGTCTGAACAAATTAATCATAATCATAGTGTTATGTTGCAATGTTATGCCCTCACGTGAATGTGTACTTCAGTTATGTAGTTGAAGGTATTGTCCTATCAAGGGAACTGTTGACAGAACAAACATTACTGACCAGAAGATGCCATAGACTCTTGTAGACAGCAGCCAAGCATTCATAAGATGCACTGGACCATCTTTTAAAATGAGTTTGGACATAAACATAAACAAACATAGACATTTATTTTCTATGATGTCTAAAATGAATTTATAATGGCGCAACAGACCTGTAATGAAGGCTTTCATTTTGCAAGCTGTTTCAGCCATTTATTTCAGCCAGTGTTTTCACATTGTAATATTAGCTAAAGAGTCAAAGGGCCAGTCAGTTGAATTTTATGCAGAAAACCTTGATAACAATGCCAAACATTGACCATTGACATTGATAATTATCAACAATGCTGCCATTTTTTTTATTCCAAGATCATAATTATAGGCCCTATGTGCCTATACGCCTATAAGAATTGTAGAAGTACTCTGTCATACAAAGGCAAAGCGCAGTATCTGCAAAAACACCAAAATGAGAAAACGGCTTTTTTTGTTTTTCTCTCACTAAGCCAAATAATCGAATTATATTTAGCTACCCAATGTATGGTTTATTAGATGATTTATTGGACTAGATAAGTGAGTCTTCAACATATTGTATTTTCACATTCATGCAAAATTTGTCAGTTTTATAGGCTAAAATATTTTTGCCTTAGCTTTAGTCAGTGGGCACTATCTACTCTTTCTGCAGCTTTGTTTTGGTTTCACAATGAAGAATGTCACAACTGCGCAACCATAGTCTACTGCGAAAACAAGTGCAGTAATTGCACTTACTGCAACTTTGCCTTTGTTTCACAGTACATTTTGCACATACTGCAAAGTGAAAAATGCCAATAATTACCAGGAAATTTAGCAGGAGCCTTACAAAACTCTTACCAGGTTCTAGAGCAGATACTGCTCTTCTGATTTGTGCCAAAAAAAGAAAAATGGAAAAAAATATGCAGTTACTGCGCTTTGCCTTTGTATGGCAGAGTGCTGTTGTCTTGAAGTAAGTGTGGTTCAGAGGTACAAACAATCAGGAACAGTATTTTTTTTTCTTTTTAAAGCAGCACCCTTCAGAGCTCCTATGCAGTTAAAGCTTAACCCTAGTGATGAATGACTATGGTACAAATTGCTTAACAATTGCTTACAAATTGTGGTGCAAATTGCTTAACATGAGCTTAGTCATAATTCCCTCCTTAGTCTCTGCTGGCCTCATTGGTGTAATGACACTTAGTCAACACGCTTGACTTCAGGAAAATGCGCAAAATTTTCTTTTCAAAGCTTGGAAGAAAGATCTGACATTTAACACTGGTCAAAAAGTTTCAAATTGACTTTCATTTCTGACTTTCATTTTTTATGGGAAAATACTAGTCAGGCATCTGAAGAGTAGTTTTGCAAGCCATTGCTTTGAACTCTCTGTACAAGAGTGATTTGTTCAAGCCCCTTCGATGTCAGTTACACAACAGAGTGAAGGTGATTAGCTTGGCAGAGCAATGAGTAGGAACAGAGACACTCTGAGCAGTAAGTATATTTAAAAAAAAAATGGCATTAACCAGTGTCGCATATGACTAACCACAAGGGTCAACTCCCATGCAGATTCACCTAATTTATAGGGTCTGTTTCCTGTGATCGTCTTCCATTTATGTTTGTGTTTCCTCCCACAAGTAGTGCAGGTTGAGCATGAAAATACCAAATAACGTTGGCCTTCACACAAACCATACAGCTGCACAAGTTTAACACAGGAAATCGATTCCCTGTGTCACAACCTCTGTTCTAAGGCCTCATGTGCATAGTTCATTGATGCTAGTTTACGTGTTAATTGGGCTCGGTTGTGAGCAGTCAGTTACAAAAGAATGTACCAGGAGATGGACACATAGCTGTGTCTGAAGGTACAGATGCTTTTGAATCACATATGCATGATCATACCGCCTGGAGCTGTGACTTGTGATAGAATAGCCAACCAAATGATGCGTGCATAGCTTACATGTCCTGCGCATGTACAATGTATTAAGCAAGGTGAATATAGAGTTGAATAAGCATTGTTACTGATGTCGTGTCTGCGATGTCAAGGCGGAAAAAAGGGCAAAACCCTTGACTGGTCGTAGGCTTAGCCCTCTTCCTGTGTGTGGCTGCTGAGAGGTTGATAAGGCCCTCAGCGCTCTCATCAGAAGGCTACAGAGAGAGCCTCCAGTCTGATTCAGCTCGCTTGCGGAGGTGAAGGCAAGACTATTGTTTTGAGCCACTCTGTTCTTTATCTTGATTGCTGCAGGTTGATTACACCAATGCCACTTGATAAAACCAGCAAGAGATTGAGGATGGTCTCCTTCTCCTTAAATCTTAAAGGAAAACATTGCCACTAAAAACTCTGAAACAAGATTTTTTTTTACCCCCATCTTTGTTGTTTGTTGACTAGCTTGACTTTAGAGAGGATCTTACAGCTGTGTTGAAGTAAGTCACAACTGTACCACTGTGGTTTTACATGGTCTGTGCCAGAGAACCTGATAGGCCAACGAAACTTAAGTTCCTCTTTTGTTTTTCCTTTATTTCTTCACATAAAATATTTGCTGTGTGTGATTTCTTACTGTGGGAATTTCTAGCCACGCTACATGAAGAAACTTTTGAAGTGGCCTTCAATTTTGTGTTGTGTAGGAAGATGTGAAAGTAAGATGTTTGCTGTTTTGAATGCTGACACTGTCACGTGTGCCTTTTTCAAATTGGTCCCTGTTTCCTCCTATGCAGTGTTAAAGTTAAGGAACAGTTTGACTAACCTACATAAAACCATTAATGTTAAGTACAGCTTGTTTACTTAGTGTCCTGTGGTATAAGGTGCTATGTAGCCAGTGTTGTGCTAACAGTAGGATGAAGTTAGGGATGGAATTATAATGGTTATCAGAGACGTTAACACAGTGATCCACAGAAGAAGCCAGGACCCCAGACTCAAGGCCTTAGAATCCTGGGCTCGTAAGAATGAGGAGAGGAGGCTCTGCTCTAGCTGTCAGTGGCAGTAGAAGATCTGAAACTGTGAAGTAGCAACCAGATAAAATTATACTCGTGATCAGTTGTATTTTTGTATTTCCTGACATATTTAAAGTGGCTGCTGCTTAAAAAAAGGGAAGGAAAATGTTTTGTGTTGTCATGGACCATCGCATCCAGGATTGGGGAGGAAAGGCTGTTGACTATAGGATACTATTTTCAGCCTGTATAAAACCTTCATTTTTTATGAAAAAGAAAAAAATAGTTTGTTTGAGAACTGTGATCTGTGCTTATACTTCCTTTCAGACACCCATTGTTTGGTCATGTTTGCCTTCCGTGTTTGTCTGATAGTCTATCAGTGCATTTGTTTCCCTTTTTTCCTATGTCTTTTGTTGTTGCAAACACAACTGATGTTGTGACCTCTGAAACTTACCTAAAAAAGATAACATGAAAAGGTTTTGCAGAAGGAAATACAGTTATGCAAAACAAGATCTGCAAATCTGCAAATAGATAGACTAAGTGTAGCAGGCTGCACTAGACCATGTGAAGGCTAATATTTACACGCATATCTTTTCCTGCCTCTTTTGATACCAGACCCCAGTTGCATGCATGAACACTGCAACCTTCAAAATGTGGTGGAAGTCTGAAAACATGCATAACTGTGTCCAAATCCCAATATTCTGCCTTAACCCTAAGCACAAACTCTTTAAAGACTGAATCAGCCAATCATGAAGTCAATTTATGGCAGTGAGGTCTTTGAGGGTTCAGGGCTTTGATCTTAGGTGGGACATTGGGATTCAGCTATAGTTTTACTGTAGGTCTGATTTCTGTTTGTTTTTTCTTTGTTTGTTTGTGTTGACAAAACATCCTACAAACAGAAATCCTCCACCTGAGAGATGATCACCTAATATATTTGAATTTGTGAATGGATATGAGAATCTGCTGAATAGCATAAACATTACACAATCATGAGACAGTGACTAAACCTTGTCATTTACTTTTTTAACAAATAACAGATTTAAATAAAATCACTTTTATTGTAGTGTGTGCGATCAATTTATGCGGTTTCCTTGTTTTCTTTCAGGTTTCATATACACAAACCTGTAAGTGTATCTTCCAAATGGTTCTTCTTGGTTTTTGTAATTATTTGTGTATTACATTTTAAAACCAGCAAACAAACCAGCTAACAATCATCGCTTATTTTCTTACTTTGAAGGTCAGCCTTGTCAATATAAAACTAGCACAGTTAAAACAACGCAAATATCAGTACAAGTGACAGCAGATGCTACTTGCCATGTATACAATACCACTTTCAACCAGATGGGGAGCACCATAACCATCAGTGACCTGATACCAGGAACCACATACTTGTTAACTATCAACTGCACTACAGAGTGCTGTTCCAACTTTACGACACGTAAGTTTGCATGTTGTTTAAACTGTTTCCAACAGTGATTGTATTGAATGGTGTTCTGGTGTTGTTCAAAATTTTTAAAAAAATTATCTTAATCTACAGATTTATATGGGTGAATTTTGAAAGATTGATGTGTATTGTGTATTGTGAAAGAAATAATTTCAAACAAAACAGGAAGACAAACAGAAAGAATCCTGATGTACTGTAGCTTGTATATGAATATGTGATGTGCAGGATATATTAGGAACAAGTCGTGAGTCCTCACAAAAAAAAAGAATTTCTTCCAAAATCTCACCTGCATCCCTCCCCGTCCCTACACCTTCCCAAATCCTTCTCCTGCACGCACAGAAGCGGTCACTCCCACAGTCACGCACGTCAACACGACATCTGTGACAATCAGCTGGACACCGCTCCCTTTTGCAAATACCTCGGTCACCACACGTAAGTTCCTCACTGTCTTTTTTGGAGGAGAGGCGCACACATGCTCATCAGCACCCCTCACACTTGCACGCATTCAAAACAAACAGGAGCTCACAGGTGCCCTCCCTCTCTCCCCCTCACCCGCTTTCTTGCACACACAGGCCCACAGGGTGTCAGCAACTTGACTGCCAGCATGGTCACAACCGAATCAGTGAATTTAACTTGGGTCAAGGGCGAGGGCAAAAGTCCCTTCTTTAGAGTGCTTTGGAACGATGTGCAGAACAAGTTGAATGGAAGCAAAAGTACCAGTGATGTCTCAGCCATGGTAGCAGGCCTGATCCCGGGTACTAAACATGAATTCATGGTCAAATCAGTTGCGGCTGATAACCACACTGAAGGTGAAGTGTCACAGACTTTGTCAGTGCTCACCAGTAAGTTCTTATTTCGGTCTCAGACTGTTCAGTCCTGGGGTATTCTTTGGATGGTTTAAGTCCGACATATATACATAGATCCAGTTAGTTTGTTTATAAAAACCTGCTTTGCTCAAACAGTGAATTAGTTTCTTTTCTACTGCTGCCTGTTTTACCAGCGAGTGCCAAAGGTCCTCCGTCAATGAAAAAAGAGTATGAGAAACTTACAGCAGCACGTCGCCAAACTTCTAGAAATGCTTTGAAGCATGGGAACTGTTTTGAATTTGTGGTGTAATCAAACGGTTTTCAGTAAGTCATCTAAAGTGTTGTTGATTCTTAACAGAACCTGGGATCCCTGAAAACATCACAGCTGAGCAGCGAGGGAATAATTCTATGACGGTGTCTTGGAGAAAACCTAAGGGCAATGTGCAGCAATATGTGGTGCTCCTTGGGAATCAGAACCAAACAGTGCAATCTCCTGGCACATCAGTGGCATTTTCCAGTCTCAAACCTGGAACTGTGTACATCTGCAAAGTGTTTTCAGTCCTTGAATCACAGAATAGCAGCTCAGGCCCAGTTGAATTGGCTACCAGTAAGTAGAGGTCTCTGTGAACGCCACAGACTTTTGCTACTGGTGTTGAAAAGCAGGATGTCTATGGAGATTCTCATTCATCCAGATCATGGTAGCTCCAAAAAGAAGTCCAGTTGCTTATAACTGGACTTATTTTCAGGATGTTGTTGGAAATGTGTTTTGTTGATAGTCCTAGTAGAAGATACAGTAGTACTCCCCTTCTTTTGTGTATATCCCAACCCATCTTATCCTTCTCTTTTTTTTCCTCTCTCCCCCTTCACTCTCTTTCATCTCCTTACTTCTCCCTTGCCCACCACCTCTCTCTCTCTCTCTCTCTCTCTTTCTCTCTCTCAGAGCCCAACCCTCCAGATTCTGTCAACGTCATCAACCCTACCACCAACTCTTTGACACTCACATGGAGTACCCCCCTCCAGATGAACGAATCCACAAATCTCTCTTACGAGGTTTCATACTCTTCTGTTGGCTCTGCGGCGGCGGTGGTCACTGTAAATGGCACCAAAAACGTCACACTGCGCAGTCTAGTCTCTGGGACACAATATAGCTTGAATGTGTCAACCATTGGGCCTCAAGACCTGAGGAGCTCCATTGTGTCTCTTGATAAATACACATGTACGTTTCACATGTTTTCTTGATTACTCAAACTTCCTCCATGAGTTCTGAGTTATGACATTGTTAAAAAGTGGACATCAAAAAATAATAACATAATAATAAACATAATAATGAATAACATAATGTACCTCCTGTTTATGTTTGTTTTTACAGTGCCCAATCCTGTGACAAATCTCACAAGCACCACCCTGAACACTAGTTCACTAAGACTGGAATGGGGCAATCCTCTTGGCTATCAGAGTTACTACAGTTACAAGGTGCAAGTAATGGAAGTAAGTAATGACACTGCATATTCACAGACTTTGTCTGGAAACAGTGCTAACATCCCCGGTCTCGCTCCTGGAGAGATATACAACTGTATCGTCACAACCACTATATTAGATGATGTCCAAGGGCAGTCTGTCTACATTTTGGGCTATACAAGTGAGTATTTTTGTATGACTGGTTTGGAAACCACACCTGAATGTGTTCATTTCATTGCAGTGAGAAAAAGGTTAAACTTTGTATTTTTATTTGACTTTGCTCTTGTTTTTTTTTCAGAACCAACACATGTAATTAATCTCAAGGCCGAGGCTCTCAATACAACCTATGTTACCCTCACATGGAGTAACCCAACAGACTATAAATCATCATACTCATATGAAGCAGAGGTTGTTGGTGTCACAGGCCAGAGCAAAAGCACCAATGACAAGAGCATCAGTTTTGGCAATTTGGATCCTGGCACCAATTACACTTTCAGGGTCATCACCAAAGTAAATAATCAGACATCTCAGCCCTCTGAGGTGTCATCATATACAAGTAAGTCTTTGTCAGACCTTGTTGCATGTTGTTACACTTGGACCTTGTTTGTTACTTCTTAGCAAACTGGAACCTCAGCTAATAGTTAAAACTAGCTTCTTGCTTCTTGAAATTGAGCAGACAACAGGCTCAATATCTTTACTGTTCTTTGTTACAATTTTTTGCAGTGACTCTGAATGTGTTGAAATGAGGTGTTTTGCTGTGTCTGTGTTTACTATTTGCAGAGGTTGGGAAGGCAATGGGCCTGACTGCTGTTGGGACCACCACAACTATGACAGTGACCTGGGTCAGTCCCAGTGGGAAAGTAGAGATGTATTTTATCACCATTCGCCAAGACCAGACGCTGATTCAAAATGTGACTGAGTCTGGGAAGACCGAGGTTGTTTTTCAAAACCTGCTGCCAGGCAAAAGCTATGCAGTCACTGTGACTACCAAAAGTGGACAATTTGAGGAGCAATCAGATACAATCAAAAATGCCACATGTAAGTCCAACACGCTGATCTCCTGTCCGTGGATGATTTTCCTAGAGTAAATTGGAACTTCATGGAATGTTTCCACCAAAAAAGAGCTTTTGGTCTAGGACTAAGTCTAATTCACATCTTGGAAACCCCCCCAGCGTGTTCAGCTGTCCAAACTATTATGCATTTCAGGCATCATTCCTATCACGTATTACAAAAGCAAAGATATTTCTTTCTCAATCTATCCTCAGACCCCAATCCTCCCAGGGAGCTAAAGGTTGAACAATACACCAACATCTCCATAAGTTTGAAGTGGGAGAGGCCTCAAAATATGTCTGAGGGAAACTACAACTACACTGTGACCTATGGAGACACTCCCACCACTCTGACAATACTAAATAATAACATCACCCTGAATAACCTAACATCAGGCACCAAATACAACTTTACAGTGAAAACAGTGGGTGCCATGCACTATAACAGCTTAGCAGTGACAGGCTCACAGTATACCAGTAAGTATTCTACAAATTCAGCATGTTATCTGGCTCTCTTTGCTATGCTCACTAAATGTGTCATTCCTAAATGTGTCAATGTCATTCCTAAAGTTGTACTTTAATGTTTGATGCTGAAGTTCTCTTCAAAGCTCATGTTGTTTACTTCAAATGACCAGAGACCAGAGATTTCAAGGCTTCATTCATCTCTTCCAGATCCCAACCCTGTGAGTGATCTGGAGCAGGTTTCCTGCAGCACAGGGCAGATAAGTGTGAATTGGACCCAGACTGATGCTAAAACAGGCTACGCTTACCAAGTGAATGTAACCTCTCTTCATGGGACGCTGGTTAAGCAGCTCACTGTCAACACAACAACAGTGACTATAGACATGCTGCAGTCTGGAGTGGTGTACCGCGTCATTGTCACCACTTTGTCTGCAGGGGGCACTACAGCTCCAGCCCAATCCATCACAGCATTCACCAGTGAGTCTGGTGTTCAGTACTCCCATCATTTGCAGTATCTTTGTATCAAATAGTGTATCAAAAACAAATGCTCATGTTTGGTTTGGTGAATGAGTCAGACACCTATTCAGAATCATATTCATTGTTTCCAAGCAGCTTTTTTTTCAACCCTTTTGTGTGTGTAATTTTCTTTATCTTGTGTGTATGAAATATCTCTTCTGTCATCAACATTACAATTTCTTACATCTCTGAATTAAAGCTTATCATAATTTAATGGTACTCTTTTTAATTTTTTTCAGAGCCAAACCCAATCACCAACTTAGTGGCCATCTCACAGAATGAGTCTGCTGTGTTCCTAAACTGGACCCGTCCCATAGACTTCCCTTTAAATGGGTCTTACTACATAACTACCAACTGCAGTAAAGTCCAACCCAACCGTACCGTCCAGGTTGAGACCATCTACATCTCAGGACTAGAGCCAGGCGTCACTTGCTTCTCCACTGTGTACAGCCAGGTCAACAACATCACAGGAGACCCAGTCAGCATCGAATATAGCACTAGTATGGAGTCTTGTCTTACATTACTTTCTTGTCCTTTCGGTCTTGAAAGGGTTGATTATATATGACTATATATGTATATATTTTCGGTTGTTGTTTTTGGTGATTACATTATTTGTGGTTTGGCATGACTCTGTGCTGTTGGTGAGTGAACCCTTACCTAGATTTAACCCCTAGACAGATTTTTCAGTCACAAGTTGGCACGACTTGGCTTGCACTAAAGAGTTCTGTTTTTCCGGCATGTTCTCAAGCACGGCACAGCCTTCTTGTTGCTGCCGCTATCACACAGATCCAGTTTCACAGCAGTTCTCTCTAGTTCTCTCTGACTTGTTTTTCTCACAGGCCTTTTTCTCTCACACACTCTTTCTCTTCCCCTGTCACAGGACCTCCTAAAGTTTCTCCTGAAGTCATGCATGTTGGCACAAATGGCACGATCTATGTGACGTGGGTGCCAGTGAGCGGTGTCGAAAAGTACATTGTCTCCTTGGCCACTGCTGGAGGCCCCACTCAGACTGTTAACATTAGTAACCAAGAGAGCACAAATCACAATCTGTCATACACATTTTCTGACCTGCCACCCGCCACTGTGTACACGGTCACCATTACAACAGTCAGCGGCGCCTTCAGTGAGCTGTCCGATGCGGTTACCATAGCAACCTGTGAGTACTAAAACCCGCCTGATTGGATTGTGTGATTGTTGGATAGTCTGACACATCTTGCTTCCTTTTTGCATGACTGTATTCAGCCTCACAGTACATTAGTAAGATCAACTCAGAAAAGAAGGCTTCCTCTTTTTTGAAACAGAAGATTCACTCAAGTATTTTATTTTTGTTCTCTGTAGATCCCACCAAACCTGGAGCAATCACAATCATCGACAAAACAACACACTCTATCGCACTGGTATGGGGCAGTGCTCCAAACATGACCCATGCCAGCTTCAATTACACCGTCACATATAAAACGACAGGAACCAATAGCAGCGAAATCACCACTGCCAACACCACCCTGATCCTCTCCGGCCTGAGTTCTGGAACAACTTACAACATCTCTGTGGCAACCGTCGGTCCAATGGACCTCAAGAGTGAACCAGTATTCATGTACTCTGTGACAACAAGTAAGGCTCTTGACCCACAAACCTGTACAAGGCCTCACCTTATGTAACCTTTTGTGTGAACAGTCAAACAACAAATACCAGTATCCCCTGATCCTTTTCTCTGCTCAGGGTTTTATGCATAGAAGGTGACCACCTTAGGTTTACCATTGCCATCAGACATTGAGGTATACGTAAATGAGAAGTCTCACATCCCTTCTGTCTCTGGTGCACATCCTCTTATTTTGGCAGAGCCTGAAAGTGTAACATCCCTGATGGTGTCTGCAACACACACAAGCAACATCACAGTACAGTGGACACCCCCTGTAGATTTCAAGGGTGGCTATAAGTACAATGTCAGCAGCTCCAATGGAGAATCACACGTCATTGAGAAAAATGAGTTCACTTTCACCAATTTAGTTGCTGGGAGTAACTACAACTTCAGTGTACAGACCCTCACTGCTGACAACACTGCAGGGGCTGTGAAGAATGTGATGGGTTACACAGGTGAACACTGGTCACACAGCAGCAGAATGCAAAAGCACACATTTGGTTGTGATTACTTTAGTAGAGGAATGTGTCAACATGTCAAAATGTTGTACAAATATTGTACAGACATTTACCCACTACTGCAGTGTGTATGTATTTTCTATTATGTTGTGGATGTGTCTCCAAAAAAGGCACAAATCATTCATATTTACCAATAAAAAGAGACAATTCCACTGCCATTCTGTAAAACACTCTGGGGCTTCACAGGAAAGGGCCGGTCAAACGGTAAAAATATTAAAAGCACAGTAGATGTTCAATTTCAATGGATGTTCAAATCATCTTTTACTGTGGGTGCTGCATAGATTTTTATATACCGTCATTTTAGTGATACCAGAAGTGACAACAAATTTTTTTGTAAAAATGAAAAAAGGAAATTATGTAGAGAAGCATTTTGGATTCATGCTCTTGATGCACTTACATTATTTAAATGTGTCCTGCTTTCTTTAGACTATTAAATGTCACTCAAGAGATCTGTAGCAGTTCTGTAGCAGCATCTAGCAAAAAGGAGAATATTTTAACATGTACTAATCATCCTGTACTGGCTTACTATGTGACGTGGGTGCCAGTGAGCAGCGCCGAAAAGTACATTGTCTCCTTGGCCACTGCTGGAAGCCCCACTCAGACTGTTAACATTAGTAACCAAGAGAGCATAAATCACAATCTGTCATACACATTTTTTGACCTTCCACCCGCCACTGTGTACACGGTCACCATTGCAACAGTCAGTGGTGCCTTCAGTGAGCTGTCTGATGTGGTTGCCATAGCAACCTGTGAGTACTAAAACCTGTCTGATTGGATTGTGTGATTGTTGGATAGTCTGACACATCTTGCTTCCTTTTTGCATGACTGTATTCAGCCTCACAGTACATTAGTAAGATCAACTCAGAAAAGAAGGCTTCCTCTTTTTTGAAACAGAAGATTCACTCAAGTATTTTATTTTTGTTCTCTGTAGATCCCACCAAACCTGGAGCAATCACAATCACCGACAAAACAACACAGTCTATTGCACTGGTATGGGGCAGTGCTCCAAACATGACCCATGCCAGCTTCAATTACATCGTCACATATGAAACGACAGGAACCAATAGCAGCGAAATCACCACCGCCAACACCACCCTGATCCTGTCCGGCCTGAGTTCTGGAACAACTTACAACATCTCTGTGGCAACCGTCGGTCCAATGGACCTCAAGAGTGAACCAGTATTCATGTACTCTGTGACAACAAGTAAGGCTCTTGACCCACAAACCTGTACAAGGCCTCACCTTATGTAACCTTTTGTGTGAACAGTCAAACAACAAATACCAGTATCCCCTGATCCTTTTCTCTGCTCAGGGTTTTATGCATAGAAGGTGACCACCTTAGGCTTAGCATTGCCATCAGACATTGAGGTATTTGTAAATGAGAAGTCTCACATCCCTTCTGTCTCTGGTGCACATCCTCTTATCTTGGCAGAGCCTGAAAGTGTAACATCCCTGATGTTGTCTGCAACACACACAAGCAACATCACAGTACAGTGGACACCCCCTGCAGATTTCAAGGGTGGCTATAAGTACAATGTCAGCAGCTCCAATGGAGAATCACACGTCATTGAGAAAAATAAGTTCACTTTCACCAGTTTAGTTGCTGGGAGTAACTACAACTTCAGTGTACAGACCCTCACTGCTGACAACACTGCAGGGGCTGTGAAGAATGTGATGGGTTGCACAGGTGAGCACTGGTCACACAGCAGCAGAATGCAAAAGCACACATTTGGTTGTGATTACTTTAGTAGAGGAATGTGTCAAAATGTTGTACAAATATTGTACAGACATTTACCCACTACTGCAGTGTGTATGTATTTTCTATTATGTTGTGGGTGTGTCTCCAAAAAAGGCACAAATCATTCATATTTACCAATAAAAAGAGACAATTCCACTGCCATTCTGTAAAACACTCTGGGGCTTCACAGGAAAGGGCCGGTCAAACGGTAAAAATATTAAGAGCACAGTAGATGTTCAATTTCAATGGATGTTCAAATCGTCTTTTACCGAGGGTGCTGCATAGATTTTTATATACAGTAATTTTAGTGATACCAGAAGTGACGACAAAATTTTTTGTAAAAATAAAAAAAGGAAATTATGTAGAGAAGCATTTTGGATTCATGCTCTTGATGCACTTACATAATTTAAATGTGTCCTGCTTTCTTTAGACTATTAAATGTCACTCAGGAGATCTGTAGCAGTTCTGTAGCAGCATTTAGCAAAAAGGAGAATATTTTAACATGTACTAATCATGCTGTACTGGCTTAATATTTTGACATGTACTAACCATGCTGTACTTGCTGAATACAACCATGCTGTACATGCTGAATATTTTGACATGTGCTAATCATGCTGTACTTGTTGTACTTGATGTGCTGTGCAGTTGCATCTGAAGTGTCTGTGTTGAACTGTGTGGGGCCAAACAAGACTGAAGCCAAGCTGAACCTAACTTGGGACAACCCTTCTGGCTCTAACACTGGGTTTGAAATCTGGCTGGGAGACTCCAAGGAGTCGATCTCCAAATGCAACCCCACATGCCATCATGACTTCTCAGGTCTGGATTACTACAAGAACTACACTGTTAGCATTGTGACCAAGGGCTGTGGACAGAGCAGCTCTGTAAAAAGTGTATCCTGCATGACGGGCGTTACAGGTGTGTGTGTGTGTGTGTACCTGTGTCTGTGTACATCAGCATTGGAAGTAGCTTTCTATCAACTAAGCCTAAAGATGTGAGATTTTTTCTGGGTTTTCTGTATTCTGTATCACTCTCATCAGCGATACTAATTAATTACTAATTATAGAGCAATAATAAATTCACCTTTTAAATATATAAATATAATTAATCATAAATTGGACTATTAAAGCCAATTTTGGCTGCTATAAGGTGAAAAGGCACAAGCTCTAACATTTGCACGCTAATGCTGGCATGTCTGATTGCTCATTTTGTGTGCTTTGTGTGTTTCTGTAGACCCTCCAAAAACCACCACTGAGGGAAGCGTAGAAGTGGTTGACATTCAATACAACAAGTTCACTCTCCAGCTAAGCCCTAGCCTGTTCAACAACATCAATGGCCCTATAGTTGGCTACGGCATCCTTTTGACCCTAGAGACTGGTACAGTTAGCAAGAAATATATCTTCAATTAAACAACCTCTGTGTGAGTTATTGTCCTTGAAAATGATGATCTTTGTGTATCATTTGTGTCATATTTTCTCCTCCAGCATCAATAAATGATGGATCAGCAACCAATTACATAACCAAGACGTATTCAGACTGGACAGCAGGAAAGACCACCACATACCTGGCTGCTGTTCAGCAATTCCAGTCTGGAGCTTTCAGGGCGAAGCGCAGTACAGACCCAATCACAGTAGTGTTAGGAGATGAGACTATGTGGCAAAAATATGTCAATGGGCCACTAAGAGCAAAGGGGAGTTACAGGTAATTGAACCCCAGGGGATGTTCTGAGGGTGTTACCCCAAAATTACAAAACTACATCTGATTTTTTTTTATTTGTGCTTTTTAAAAATAAGATTAATATGAGATTGTCCTCAGTGAACTTCTCAATTTCTGTCTTAGCTTGGTGTGTATGGCATGTATAGGCTTAGATGCAGATGTTTGGTGAACTATATGGCCTTGCCTATTACCTTGTCTGTCTTTGTGTGATTATCTCTTCTTCTCACCCTCACAGTTATGCTGTTGTCATCTTCACCAAGTTGAAAGTAGAGAGTGAATTCATTTCAACAACTCAGTCCTACTTCTCGATCACAGCATTTCACAATATACCTGTGAATCTTCCTGAAAATCCAGGTAACCACTCGTCAAATGCAAGGCATTGTCTCTATCTCTAAACATAAATGGTATAATCTAGCCATCTTTAATTCACTCTAAATCAGAAAAGCATTTCATTGTTTAAGATGTTTATGCAGTGTATAACTATGGCGTTGTCATTTCCTGTCTGTCTAGCTGTCGTTGGGGGAGCCATAGGAGGTGGTTTTGCAGTGGTTGTCATCATCCTTATCGTCATTATGATTGTTGTTGCCAAAAGGTTTTAATTGAATTACTAGCACCTTTGGAACTTTTATGCATGTTTGGTCCACCATGCACCATGTCTTAAAACAGTGATGTTTTATTTTAGGAAGAAAACTGAAGAGGATAGCCCAGGAGTCCCGATCCATTCCATAAGGTCAGTTTTTCATTAATGTCCCCTCTTTATCACATTTGTATTTTGGCTTAAAAATAAATTCTGTTGCATTTATAACTTGAGAGTTGTTGATAACTAACCCAAAATTCCCCTATTTATTTTTTCTACAGAAACAAAGTGTAAGTAATTCTCCAAAGGCCTCATGTCATGGAGATATATCCGCACCAAAGGTTACATACAGTATACTCAAAGTCAAAGTCAAGTCAAAGTCAGCTTTATTGTCAAAAGCCATATGTACAGGTTGCACACATAGGATTTGAAATTACAGCGCTCCCTAGGCCCACAGTGAACATTAAACATCTTATAAACAAATATCAATATAATGACAATAAATACAGTGAAAAAGCTTAACAATATACACATAGCAAGGACAATATACACATAGCATACATAACATACTATGAGCAATACTAAGATTATCCCGCTGTGTAAACATTGTTGCACATTTTTGCACATATATTGCACACTTTTATGGTGTTATTGTGGATGGTGTCTGGTTTTAAAGGAGCGAGCCCATTAAAGTGGAGGACTATGAGGCACACTATAGGAGGCAAAGAGCTGACTCCTTCTGTGGATTCGCAGAGGAATTTGAAGTAAGTTCCTGGATCGAACAGGTGTCACAATTTCTTTTGAACAACGCTGTTGGTTGTACAGCAGCGTATGTACCCAAAGTGGGACAAATAGACTAAGGGAACTGTTACTAACAAAGAAATCATGCACACTGATTTGTGTCAATGTTAAGTCCAGGCCATCTCCATTACGAAAAGCATATAAGGCTTTGTAATTTATTTAATGTCCTGTTCCTGTTTTCTATAGGACCTAAAGCCTGTAGGTATTGCTCAGGCCAAGAGCTATGCTTTAGCCCCTGAAAACAGAGCAAAGAACCGCTACAACAATGTGCTACCCTGTAAGTGTGTGTGTGTGTGTGTGTGTGTGTGTGTGTGTTATTCCATATGTATGAATTGGTGGTGTATGTTTGATCTCTTGTCTCTATTCTTTATGTAGATGATAATTCGCGTGTCAGACTGTCTGTCCTTGGAAGTCCGTTTGATGACTACATCAATGCCAGCAACATGCCTGTGTGTATACCTCTAAGCGTTTATTTCAACTCCTGGATTCTTTTTCTATGTCTCTTCCATAGCTTATAACTGAGGAAGATTGTTAATAGAGGCACTGGAGGTTTGTTAATGGAGGTTTGTTTTGTTCTAGGGCTACAACTCCCGTAAGGAGTTTATCGCTGCCCAGGGTCCCTTGGCTTGTACAGTCAATGACTTCTGGAGGATGATCTGGGAGAAGAACGTTCATACAGTAGTCATGCTGACCAGATGCAATGAGCAAGGCAGAGTGAGTAGTGACCACCATGCAGAGCACACCGCACAGACACGCTGCTACATCCAAATCAGTGGTGTTTATAAACTCATTCATCTCCTGTAGGTGAAATGTGAGGAGTACTGGCCAGCTGAGACTAAACATTATGGCAATCTGGTTGTGACCACAACTTCTGAAATTCCCCTGGAGGACTGGACCATTCGAGACTTTGACGTCAAAAATGTAAGTTATTTCAGTTTAGCAATAAAAATATTTGGATCATTTAAACCAGAGAACCAAACATAGGGCTCCACTGTTAGCTGCTATAAAAACTATCTGAGGTATCAGAATATTATAATGTAATTATAATATAGATATAATGGTGTTATTATATATAATTATGCAAGTATAAGTAGTTATAAATAATAATTAATACAAAAATGAACTATGTCCAAGATAAGCAGCTCCCAGCAAAAGTGTGTGTGTGTGTGTGTGTGTGTGTGTGTGTGTGTGTGTGTGTGTGTCTGTCTGTCTGTCTGTCTGTCTGTCTGTGGTATATGACCCCATGTGTTCTTGTGCAGGTGAGAACGGCAGAGACACGCGCGGTACGGCACTTCCATTTCACTGCCTGGCCAGACCATGGCGTGCCAGAGACCACCGAGCTGCTCATCAACTTTAGGCACCTGGTGCGGGAGCACATGGACCAGTACTCCCGCCACTCCCCCACCGTGGTACACTGCAGGTCAGCAGCCATCAACACACATCCTCACACCCCTCACTCACTCTGGACTTTACTTGTTTGATTTCTATAGCACATTGTCAGGCATAAAGGACACAGGGTTAAATAGACAAGGTAGTAATAATCTAAAGGTCAAATGAGCTCATGGGTTAAATTTAGAGACAATAAAGGCTTGTCTTATCTATCTTATTGAACCAACTGAGTACCCATGGGTGATGGTGATCTTTAACACAATGTTAGAATTGGTATCTATAATTGGTTACAGCAATGAGGGGGTCCACAGTGCATTGACAACTGGTCAGAAGTGTCATATTGCTGTATCGTACAAAGACAAGAGATAGAGTGCACTACAATGCATTTTGCAATGATGCCATTTTTTGTATTATTGCACTGTATTATCAAACATATATTTAAAGGTACAATAACTGCATGGTGTTAACTGAACTTCTTAATCTTTTAAACCATAGGTCATAGCTACTACTTACTACACCTTTGATTCCAGACTGTCATCCTACTTGAGTCCTGTTTATATAATCTAAACTGTTTGTTTTTTTACCAAGAAACAGAGGAGAATCTGTGGTTTGAGGCCTGTGCTTTTCCTCTTGTAGTGCTGGTGTGGGACGTACAGGGACGTTCATTGCCATTGATCGGCTCATCTTCCAGATAGAGCGGGATGGAGTGGTTGACATCTATGGAATCATCCACGATCTCCGAATGCACCGAACACTTATGGTACAAACTGAGGTAAGTGCCACAACCCTCTACATGAGTTGTTCAGTAGGAAACCTCAACTTATGAATGCTGCATTGAATGCTGCATTGAATGCTGCACTGAAAACCGGTGTGTGTTTTTATTCCCCAGGACCAGTATGTGTTCCTGAATCAGTGTGCCATAGACATTATCAGGTCACGGACGGGCACTAATGTGGACTTAATCTATCAGAATACAGCTGCCCTTACTATCTATGAAAACTTTGAACCAATGAAGAAGTCCAAAAATGGATACCACAAAGCCTAGCTGGCCTCTTAGCAAGCTCAGCAACTCCAGTGGCACCACTGAAGTTACTCTTTAAAGAATTCTTTTCCACTATTTTAATTTCCATAGAGGGGATTTTTTACTTAAATATTTCATTTTAAATATTTATTTTACTGCAGGTGTGAATTTGCAGTCTTTGAAGGAATTGTAAAGTTTCAGAACATGAAGACCACTTACCATTTTTTAACTTGTTTTGATCATTTTTATGAATCAGGTACTATCAGTGTAATTTCTTATGCTGGTATTTATTTCAAGTTTACACACTGTATTGATACTGTAGATGTATTAAGTGTGCTATACTTCTGATTTTCAAAATTATTTATTTTTTGTATGTTAAAATTATTACTTTGTCTCATTTTATGTGTGCAATACATTATTTCATCTAAGTGAATATGCAAAAGTTTTATTTTGGTTAAAAAAAAAAATATATATATATATATATTGCACTCAGGACATCACTGATGATACGCTTTAGGTTTATATATAAAAATGCTGATGTTTTAGTATGCTGTTAAATATTTAAATAGATTGAAATGCTATATTTTAGTGTATTTTCATAGACTATATTGTTCAGACATGAGCACTTTCTTACCAATACATTCCATTAGTTACGTTACCACCGTGTTGTGTGCCCCTCATTACATTGACCAAATATTTTAAATATGTCAGGTTATAATGTCCCCTCAACAGTGTTCTCTGTTCTCTGTCAAACAAAATAATTCCCTCAAACCTCTAGTTGTTCTTCTGTCTCTTAATTGAAGCTTTTTCCCACCCTAACCTTATATGCACTGAAAACATGCTCTGAAGTTATGATAATGTTTTTTTTTTTGAAGGGTGTAGGCCACATAACCTATGTTTGTGTTACCTCACAATTGGTGTAATTTTCTATACAGACATATGTTTAAATATAATAATGCATCATACAAGACATTTCACAGATTTATTCATAGCATACATATGCGTACTTCTTAAAACTAATTTTATTTCATACTTATTTTTATATGGTCCATTGCAATATTTTTACAAAATTGATTCTTATTTCACTGTCATCTTAGGCTAATAATTTATTTAATAATTTTGAATCAATTCCATATTTTCTTCGTGATCACATTTCAAAAAAGGGATCTTAATTTCATTGAGGAAAGAAGGGCTGTTTTTTTTTTAATGCTCTGTTCCTGTGACTGCTGTATGCATTGCAATATGCAGCATCTTTGTATATGTGTGTGTGTGTATGTGGCTGGGTTGCATAAACACTTCATTTGAAACATTTCAATATGTATGCTTTAAACTTTTCTTATTTTCTAAGCTCTAAAAGGAGAAATGCATTATGCTGGTCACAATGACAATCTGTACATACTGTATTTATCTTGTGGAGTATACTTAAATATAACAGTTCCTCTCGAAACATACTGTCCTGTCCTATGTGTATGTAGTTGGCTATTTTGTGTCCTCATGGTTACCATTCAAGCAGTACTCTATGCAGTAGGCAACACATAAATTACGTAACTGTACATCATATTTCACACGTGTGGCCAACAGATAGGCAGTCTTTTTTGTGGGAAATAGTGGTGCTTCCTTACTGCATTTCTAAAACTCTTTGTCTCGTGTAGAGATGTGTAGATGCATTGCCAATTTTCCAACTGGATGGATGGTGCCGAGTTAAGCATGTCATAATGAATAAGAACAGTCCGATTGTAATTAGTAATCAGGGTAGTTTGATAAAATAGGCCAATTACAAACTTCATGTTTTTGTTAAATGCTAGTCGTTGTCTGTGCACAGTATATGGTAAGAAGTAATAAACTTGTTTCCCATTATATATTGCATTAACACTATCACTGCATGGATCACATTCCCCATAGGCACAAATCCCTGATAATACTTCAGTAAAGCAGTGAAGTGAGTTGCTTGATGTGTGAATGTACCCATAGTTCTTTTGGTGCAGTGCTGCCTGGGAGCTCATAGTGAAGCCAGCCCTCCCTAACTCTCTTTCTCTCTCTCTCTCTCTCTCACACACACACACACACACACACACACACACACACACATACGCTCCCCTCCACATCGTCCACCAGCACCCCCTTCAAACACACAGGATTACACACAACACTGCAGAGTCCTTTGGTGGAATGACAGCAAAGGAGCCTCATGTTGGTGGGTCGTTTCCACGGTGACACGGTATCAAGTCAGAGACAGGACTGGGAACACGGAGGCACACACGGACCCGCATCACAGTCCCAGCTGGGAGCCGACTGGCTGCTGGATCGAGAGGCGGACTGTGTCTCTCATGCCGTGCTGCACCGTAAGTATATTCTGATTCCAGCTATGGGCAACTAAAGGCACAGGACAGCAGGTTGAAACAGAGCACACAGATTCTGTGTCGGTCTGAGCTGTGGACCTCGTCCTGCTTTGTCTTCTGAAAGCAGAACCAGGGACAACCTTTAGCCGTGACATTTTCAGACTGACCTGAGAGGTACTTTCAGTCCCATGTGGTCATAAACCGCATCAAGTGCAGAGTTGACTTCATAGTGAAGTTAAGAGCAGCACAGGTGCAGTGATGGGTTCAGGAAAGGATCCTTGCAATGTCTCATGGTGTCCTCCAGATATCAGTAACCTTATGTACTTGCTATTTCCACATTGTAAACCACTCTAGTTATGTAAATTGCAATTATCAAGTATGTATTATCTGTCAAACCCACGGCGATAGAAACGATTTTTTTCTATTTGATCAAATGACCCTTGATGTGTATCCTGTGGTATTAATCATGTCGTTATTAACTCATGTATGACGTACATTGTGGAACCACTTGACAGGACAACTGCCACTATAAGGCGTCTAATGTGGCTTCACGTTGTCCATGCAATGACAGCGTCATACAAACACATAAAATTACAAACATCTCCACCATCCCCGTCGGTCACCATCCCTGTTCCATGCTCCATTCCATGTTTACCACCACGCCCCCTTCAGGGCCAGCCAGCCAGCCAGCCAGCCAGCGATACTTTCCTCTATGAACATCTGTGGACTTCAGAGACTGGCACCCACGTTGTCTGCGTCTCTCGTTGTATTCTACGGTTTGAGGCAAGAGGCAATTTCTATCAACGGATGCGTCACCGTGGTTTCTATAACGTTTTCCTTTGGCTTTACGCATCTAATACACTGTATGGTCGCATGGTCGGTGGTGAGGTAAGGTAAAAATAATTCGCTTGCGAACGTAAAACGGTTCTATTGCCTATGATGTCCTAGAGCTATTATATGTTGTTTAAAGGCAGTAAGACGTTGTTGGAGCTGGAAACAGGGGCAGAGGGTGGCACATGGTAAGGTTAGTTAAGATTTGTTTTCTCACACCAGACCAATGTGACGCAAACGAGGTCACCTGTACTCACCGAAACATCTCATGCTGCGCTGACAGCAGGAGTTAACAAGGTTTAACACATCACCTCGACGCTGAATTGTGTGGATCTCCATGACATCTCTGAATTAAAACAGGTGAGTTATGTGTAAATAATGAATCTCCTTTGACGTGAATGCACACATAGTCTATAGGCTACGTGATGAAGGCTAGACAGTACCACCCAGCTGCAGCTTTCACGTAATATCGTGTGACTGATGTTAACACTTTTTGTTAAATGTTGCACGTCGGTCTTAGTTGCATCGTATTAGGCAAACGGTGCGTAGGTTACAGGCCTAAGCATCTTGTAGTGAATCTTCATATCCATTCATGAAATTTCTGTGATGCAGAGGCAGGGCAAACAGCCATGATTTCGTAACGTTGCATCTCTGGAACTTATCCATCTATTCTCCCAATTCTGCTGCTCCTTGTTTTTTTTCGTTATGGATAAATAATTAAACACGAATTATGTAAAAGTGTGATGTCAGCTGTTTTCACCCCGCTACATAAATAAATTTGAAAAACAGGGTAAATTATCCGGTGCAATTTTATTGCCATTTTAATCTTACACCCACTCTAGACGGTTTTACTCCAGGACAGACAAAACCAGACGGCTACGTAGAGCTCAAACGTGTTCTATTTCCGTCTCATCCCGTAGGCATTAAAATATGTATGGGAAAAGTAAGGGATTACCTAATGTGTTGAAAAGCATGACCACAGACAAAGGTTCCTTATAACAGTTTAGGTATAACAGTTTTGCATTTCAATAAGTGTGTAGAAGGTGAAGTGAGACATGTTTTCAGTATCCTATTACACTCTCCTCGGAGTACTGAAGAGAGCAATGAATTGAGCGACTGGGCCAGCAAGAAACATAATAAGCCTGCAAGCATTCAGTGGGCAGTTGTTAAGTAGGTTAAACATTTTAATTCATTATTCATAAATGATACAGTAGAGCATAATTTAAAAAAAAAGTCTAAACAAGCATCCTCAGCCAGGTGCTGGAATGTTGTTGCAACTAGAAGGTGGACATACCTGTATGCAGTCCAACAATCCCAAATTTGTGTCCAGCATTATATCTTCTCTGTCAATTTGGGTTTTGTGATTGATGCAGATTATCCAGGGTATTAGAAGAATGGGGCCAGACAGTACTAGCAAGGTGGACTAACAATTGTGTCTTGTTCTGTTTATGTCTGAATCTGAATCGCTCATTGTTGGTACAATATGTCTACTGTTCCTTAAGCCCTGGGTAGCTGATTGTAAGCTTCAGTAACCGAGTCTGCTTATGAGTCCGCCACAGCTGCCCAAGCGAGCCTGTTCGGTAGGAATGGGTGTTGAACTGCCCAGGTATTCATGGTGCTGAATCCTGTGTGTTTACTGTTCATTGTAGGGGAGTCAGTAGACTACTGATTATAATGATTGGTGCAACATTGATGATTATGGTCATGGACAGTTGTGGATTAAAATGGGTGAGTAGAATGGCAGCGGACCTAAAATGTACAAAAAAATTTTCAAGAATGAAAGGTACATATTACATAGTTCAAAAAGAGACATATTTATTCATACAAGGAGAAGCTAATGCAAATGGTACACTTCTGAAGTATATCTGTATATAGGCAGCTAGTTCAGACTTGTTTTCACTTCTGTTGGCAGGGGATTTAGATATAGAGGACACTCTTGCATTGCATAAAAGATGAAGCTCTCCTTGCAACTCTGCAGTTTTTAGGCGGTGGAAACAATTAAAGCCAAAGAAAGAGACACAAATTAGACCCAGCTCAGTTTTATTAAGGTTCTCATCATCCAGAACTAAAGTTAGCATATTAGTCGTGGACTGACTGTTTGCATTCTTTATGATAATGCAATTTCTTCTAGAAAAGCTTTAAGGTGATATACAAAATCAGTGTTAGGCAATGACCTGGCAATGTTGGTGTGCTTTCTGCCGATGTTGTTGATGATTTTGCAAATCGTTCAAAAGGAAGGTATAGAAGTAAATCCAGAACTATTCATTTTATGACATAGGCAATGACTCTAGGCCTACTTCATATACCCATAATCCATACCATAGATTAACAGATACCTTTTATTTATCACTGGTTTACTTATTCACTTTATGTAATTAAGTGTAATTAATATCATCAATAGTTCCTTTTTAAAATCTCCATTCAGATAGTCCAGTAGATAGAGCCATCTCTGCATGGCAGTGTAGTGGTTTTCATATCACCTGGGTGTTAGGAGTGCTTCTTAGGAAAGACTTAGATTCTCTGATTTACTTTCTGAGGGAAGTGTCAGTCTGTATTGTTTACTGGCCTGGAGGATCTGAAGGATCATGGTGTAAGCTAGATCTTCCTGGAGATTCCTGGAGAATCTTGGAAGTGAAAGTTCTGTAGTGAGCATTTTAGCTTGCAAGCTTAGTGGTAATGGATGTCAGAGCTGCTTAACTTGATATATTAAAATATGAGAGTGGTGAGATGAGGAAATTATGGTCTGATTACCTCCCAGATCAGCTGACTGTAAAGTTGCATAGACAGATGCCATTAGCATTACAGCAGTTTGATATATCTCTCAGCTTGACCACCTTATTTACATGTCAAACAGTGAAAACTAATGTGAGTGTGCATCTCCTAAATCAATCTCAAACAATGATGGAATGGAGAATTGAGCTGCTTTGAAACAGTGTGCTATTGCTTTTGCCATTGGTACATTAGGGTCCATACTTTCATTTAGCGGACGCTTTTATCCAAAGCGACTTACATTTGTCAACTATCAATTACATCAGGACCAGTCTCCCTTAGAATAACTCAACAACAACAACAACTTGCTGAAGGGCACAACGGTGGAGTGCCAGGACTCGAACCCACAATTTTCCAGGCTACTTGGATGCTAGCCAGGTTCCTCAACCACTACACCATCACCTATGCATGGTTAAGTACATGAAAAGTTATGTAGTTTTTAGATTGAAATATTATAATCACTGCAGCAGTGATTTTCTGTTCTGTTATTAGTATTTCAATATATTCTGGTATGGAAATATAATTTAAATAGGTTACATCTGAATGTATTGTAATAGCAAACAATTCCTGCATTTTACTTTTTACTTATGTCCACATGTGTATTATATCACTGTAATAGCACATGTAACGACACTATACATCACTGACGTCGTCCTTCCTCCTCCTACCTGCCCTAGTGCATCACCCGTACATTTGCGTGCCAGGGCATGGATCTGCCCCACCCTCTTTATGAATGGTGTGCCACACTCACCTGAGCAAGATTTAGTGTCTGAGTCTGTCTGTCCTACTTTCTCCTTTACTTTTGCACTGCTTTGGCTGGGTCTGTTGCTGGGTGTGCTGTGGTGTTAGCCTGTGTGTGTGTGTGTGTGTGTGTGACTCTATGCTGTGTGTACAGTAGTGTGTGTGTGCTTTATGCTGTATGTGTATGTGACTCTGCGCTGTGTGTACTGTGGTGTGTGTGCACACGTATGTGTGCTTTATGCTGTATGTGTATGTGACTCTGCACTGTGTGTACTGTAGTGTGTGTGCACGCGTGTGTGTGCTTACACTGGTATTATGGTTCAGTGCCGTGGTGTGGCTCTGCTTTTCCTGCTAAATCTGATACAGAAAAGCTCATAAGTGGAACAGCGAGGAGAGGATTACATAACCCAGTCCTGTGTATGATATGGGCTCAGCCCGCACTGAACATGGATTTTTGGGACGCAACTTTGCTTCACTCATAGTTAGTTAGCGCATCTGTGTTTGTCTAAATACAGCTCACTGTGTACCATGCTTAAACTGGGAGGTGTTGGTCTCCTTTGTCTGTTTTGCTGTGAGCAAAATTTTTTTTTTGGCATTTTTTTCCTGTTAATCATCATGGTTTGACATTTTGTTTGTGCTGTGTGCTTACTTTAGATAATAATCAGTATTCAAATCAGTACTCAAATCATTAAGCTTACATACAGTATGATTCTCATCTTAAAAGAAAGTTAAGTCTATCATTAAGTGTGTGTATTTGTCTATATGTGTTTCTCTTGCCGTGTGTTTCATTCCTATAAATTGGGCACCTGGTTAGGATGCTCATACATCAGTAAATTGATATGCAGCCATCAACAAGCCAGTCTGCAGTGCAGCCTGCCAGCACAACACCCTCGTATCAATGGCATACATTTCTTCTCATTATGAAACGGTGCCAGGTGAATCCAGGGTGTAAAGTATGTAGGGTGGTGTGTGCAGAAAGTAAAATGGAGGCTACGTGTGTGTTCTGTTGGAAAATGGGTTTGTGTGCAGGGACTGTGAACTGAGGATACCGTAAGAACACCATGTAGAATATGAGGATAAAGACAAGTTAGTATAAAAAAATCTCATCTCCCTTGACTCCTGCAATCAATGTAAACATGTCTTAAAGGAGAAATCTGACGTAAATCAAACCATAACCCTGCTGTTGCTCGAGCTCTCTGAGTGCTGCTAAAGCTAACTGAAAGGGGCATAAGGAGATGAAACTGAAAGCGAGTTTCCTTGCCCCCTTGTTCTCGCTGCACCAAAGATTCTTGTTTCTCTTCTTACCCTCAGCACATGATAAGCTCAGGCAACGGGTATATGGTTTACGCCGGACTTTTCCTTTAACAGCCTTTACTTTCCAAAATGTAGAAAAGTCAGAGAGTTACTTCAAACTCTGGTATTAGAGTCCCTACAAGGTCATAGGTATATATCCATAGATCTTTGTAATATCATGTCAACTTACACATGTAGTTTAGGTCATGCAGACCCACATTGTTCTTGGGGATGTGAAAAGAATTGGGTGTGTTCTCCTCCGGTTTATTTTTAGAACTTAGCATTTCACTAGAGGTGCTGACCCTCCCAGAGCTGTGAGGCCTCCCAGGCCTCATTACCTGAGCCTGGCAGTCAGGAGAGCAGCAAGTGGCTGATTGTCCCCCAGGGACACTCTGCTACAAGATCCTACAGGTCCTGCAACTGCAGCCCCACAGCTCAGCACTTCCTTGGACCTAACGAGTGACAAACAGACAACAAGTGTGTAAGTGTAAGAGAAGGCCTTTTCTCTTGTTGACAGAGCTTCTGACTGATGGGTGACCACAACAAGTTTATTATTGCCAACAAGAAAGAGTGTGTGTTTGTTCTGGGTGAACTGTTCACTAGTGTTGTCTTGGCGCTGACGCAGTTTGATTGAGCTGTGAGAATCACATCGTGCACGCCACCGCTGGCTCCCTCGGCCCATGACAGACTGGCCTGAGCATGCCAGATCAGAACAACGCTTGCCCTCTGCTGTCGAGGCTTGGGCGAGGCTGAAACAATAGTGATCACAGCTGCCAGCCAGGCAGGCAGTCTCCTTTACCCAGTGCACGCCAGTAGGGAATTAGCAGCGCTGCCAGGGCTTGCCAGGACTGTGCCTGGGAAAAAGGATCTTAAAGTGGAAAGGAGGCCACTGGCAACCCTACCTCCCCCCAACAAAAAAAGCCTGTCCCATATGCAACTTACATTGAATATCCTACAGGATAAGTTAAGTATCTATCTATCTATCTATCTATCTATCTATCTATCTATCTATCTATCTATCTATCTATCTATCTATCTATCTATCTATCTATCTATCTATCTATCTATCTATCTATCTATCTATCTATCTATCTATCTATCTATCATTGCACACCT
This sequence comes from Tenualosa ilisha, assembly GCA_015244755.2. NCBI lineage: Eukaryota > Metazoa > Chordata > Actinopteri > Clupeiformes > Clupeidae > Tenualosa > Tenualosa ilisha. The sequence continues at coordinate 12,277,324 of PYXC01000629.1, forward strand.
GCAGTGGGAAGAGTGCAGAAATGTAGTAAAGTCAATGTGGTAAAGTCTTCTGTTGGCAGTCATTTCAAAAACCAACTAACCTGAATGCTGTGAAGAGCTCAGAGGGTGATAAATGGCTTGCTATTCTTTGCTGACCATACGCTTCCCATGCTGAGTTGAGATCAAATGGATGTTCATTTGGTCCCTCGCACAGCAAGCAGTTGGGGCTATATAGAGAAGGGAGCAGTTGGAGAAGTTTACCAAAATAGCCACACACACACACATACGCACCAGTCTATTATGAATGCCCTGTGGCGAGTGTGAACTGTGCTATGGCCCAGCAAGGGCAATAGTAGATTCTCAGGGCCACATGGCCTCTTCAGTTCTCTCTCTCTCTCTCTCTCTGTCTCTCTCTCACACACACACACACACACACATTCTCTTACCTCACCTGTCTCCTGTGGACTTGGGAAAAAGTTGGCAGTTACTCAGGTGGCTCAAATTTTGATTGGATAAGAACACCAGCTGAGGTTATTTTGCCCAGCTAATGTGTATGAGTGCCGGGCAGTCTGGTCCTGTGGTGCTAAAAAGGTCCTTCAGAAGGTGTCACCTACCCGGTCAGCCTCAGGCCACTATTGATTTGAAAGTATGAGAGAGCAGTGTGGGAAAATACACAGAACATTTTTTTGAAGGAAAAGTCATCAAGGCAAGTCTATCTTTCTGATTTGGAGTACATTCTTGTGTCACATACAGTTTATTATATATTGTTTATTATATCATTTTATTTTGATCTTCCGTTACAAAACGAGGAAAAGGAAATAGTTTAAACACCTCAGCATGCATTGTGAAGAATAATGTGCGACAGTGCCTTTTTCTGTTTGTTGGTGCAAACGAATGAAGCCAGATATAATTCATCTTCGCACCTCTAGCCATGTTTTACATGTAGCAGGTGTGTAGAGGGCAGAGTGCTGCAGGGGCTACACAGTATATCATGACATAGGGATGTATATGTGACATTTGTTCTTGTATGGGCGGTGGTGACATAGTGGTTAAGGAATCTGACTAGCATGCTAGTAGCCTAGAAAATTGTGGGTTCAAATCCTGGTTGCTATCGTTGTACCCGTGAGCAAGGCACTTAGCCCTAAGTTGCTCTAAGGGAGACTAGCCTTGATGTAATTGATAGTTGACAAATGTAAGTCGCTTTGAATAAAAGCGTCTGGTAAATGTAAATGGCACAGTGGTTGGCCTGTGTGTGCACATCTGCGGAAGCCGTTCTTTTGCCTATGGTGATGTGAGTAAGCAGAATAAGGTGGGACTGAAATGCCCCAACTTGCAATGAGAATAGCAGTCCCTGTCAGTTACCTCACACACTCTGTGCCTCATCAAAGGAGAAACAGGAAGTTACCATGGCAATGGAGAATTTCCCCCACATTCAACAGCATGGCAGAAGGATTCTGATTCTAAGTGAAAAGGATTCTTATCTCTTCTGTCTGCACTCACTGGTTGACAGTCTGGTGTTCTGATTCAAGTTCAAGTGATTCTTGTCTCTCACAAAAAGGCCAGAGGAAGCAGAGTATGAGTGTGTAGGAGGTGGTCATTGTGGTTGTGTTTCTGAAAGTATGCTTTCTCTCCTGACATCAGGCTGAACATGACCAGATACTGCCATAGATGAGTTTAAATGTCCCTGATGAAACAGAAGAATGACACTCTGATCTGATGTCGGAGGCAAGTATGCACCTTTGTGTGTGTGTGTGTGTGTGTGTGTGTGTGTGTGTGTGTGTGTGTGTGAGTGTGAGTGTGTTCGTGTACACATAAGTGTATACCAGTCTCATTACTGCATTGACTATATGCTGTATGCGTGTATCTCTGTAAAGGGTATGGGACATAGGTAGACATGTATAGTCCACCTTACATGCATAACACATAACATAATTACATTCCGCCTATAGAACTATCCTCCATTATATAATCACTGACTTTATTGTAACCAAAATATTAAAAACACGACAGAGGTTTGCTTCTGACCTCTCAATTATAAAGGTTGAGTGTCTTAAATAGCTGACAATGTACATTTTTGTCTATACTACTAATCCTGAGCTGATTCTTTTGGCTGCTGGCTATGTGTAATGTATTCACATCACGTTCTCTATACCTCTGCAGTTTCTAGATTCATGAGGCCATTGCAGTTTGCAGTTTGAGTCCTGTGTGCAGTTTATAGTTGTTGAGTTGCTAGAATACATGTCTTACATAGCTTAATTCATTCATTCAGCAGTCCAGATGTTAAATGTTAAATAATGCATACGCGCATAAAGCTTTGAAAAAAATAGTACTTTTATATTTTATATGGTACTTTTTTACTAACTTACTTTAATTTTTTACTTTTTTACTATTAAAAAATGATTTGTATGATTTAATTGATTGATTGATAAAATTTTTTTCATTTTTTTAGTTACGTAGTTATGTAGTGATTACGGTTGGTGAGTGTGTTACTTTTGAAATTGGCCTCAAGCCTTTGCTAGTGAGGCTACTGTAAGTGAACACTGTTGTTATCTTACTCAAAACAGACTTTAGCTGAGCCCATAGTCTGACAGTGATAGGGGTGTGGCCAAAAGCAAAATTGACAGTGAAGCCCAAGGTGACCGGGTGTAGGGAAATGACTAGGGAGGTTAGACAGGGTGAAGACTGAGTAAACAGTACGGATGGTGTTTATTCTAGTGCTTCATATGATGCATGGCTAAGTGACCAAGGTTTTTTGTGTGAAAAGTGAGACAGCAATTCTACTAAGCATGAAGTGTTTCTGGTCTTGCTGACGTCCCTGACATGTTTCACTGACGTCCCTGACATGTTTCACATACTTCATAGCCTCCTACTTCGTACTCACACTAGTATCACAGTTTGATTGTCCTAAAGTGGCTACGCAGTATAATGAGGCATCTTGCCAGTAGCATCTAGTATCAAACAATGCACTGAACACATGGTAATGTTTTCCTGGGGCCATGTGTGGTGTTCACCAGATGGGTTTCCTTTGTTTGTGATACTTTCGCACCTGTGGCTCTGGAGTCTCCGTTACAAGATCACACAGGCAGTGGAACTGGTGGTAAGAATGTGCTTACCTGAGTAAGACAATACTGGCCTTATCTTCAGGGCTGTCCTGTCTATCCATTTTCCTCAGGAAGCTGTGTCTGATAACGGCCGGCACTCCGGCTGTCATGTGAGCTGGTGCTCAGTGGCCTGCCGCTTTATCTACCTCCTGTCAGGAATGAGAGCCAACGGAGAACCTCCACTGATCTCTTCTATCCTCAACAGGCATCTCTCTCTCCTTCTCTCTCTCTCTCTTTCTCTCTCTCTCTCTTCTTCTGTGGACATTTGTGACAGTTCAAGGCAGCTATGACAAGAATACACAGCTGATAAGTGACTGTAAGCAGAGATTTGTCTGCTTGCATAAGAAAAAGAGGGCTCTCAGATTGCCCACAATGACCTCTTTGGTCAGGCCCCTTTGGTCAGTGGCGGATTGGTGTGTGGATTGGATTTTGGATGGACCTACTGGAAAAGCACAAGTGGATAAATAAAGACACACGTCCCTAAATAGCCTCAATCTGGGTTAAAAGTGTGACAGATATGGATTTTCACTTATGCAAGCCTCACTGATTTGGAAACGACACCCTCTCCTCTTTTCATTTTATACATTTTTTCAATCCCCTACTCCCCACCCTCCCCCTTCCCTTTCAGTTCAGTTTTCTTTCTTTCTTTTTTTCTCTCTCTCTTTGCCTCTCTCTCTTTCTTTCTCATGCTCAACTAGGTGTATGCTCCAGATTATATTTGGGAGAACTGTTCTGATGTGCCCTTGTGTAGCAGAACAGTTCGGTCCCCTGTGGATTCAGTTCTCAGAGCTCCTGCTTGCTGCATGGGAAGTCACATGGAAGCACGGATTGAGAGAGGCTGACTTTGGAGGGAGGAGGAAGGGGGGGTGGCTTCAGAGAAGGAGAGGATTTTCTGAAGCAGGACTCCCTGTCATACAACCACTTTGTCATTTTTGAACTTTCTTACAGGTCATTCCCTCAACGTCTAAAAATAGCAGTCCCCTGATCACATCGCTCTGCGGCAAAACGTGATTCATGTTGAGTGGAGAAATTGCGGAAAGGCATTCCCAGTCTGTGGAGGATGAAAACAATTAAGCAGCCTGGAGAGAGATCTGTTGGTTGTTTGCGACCTGGTGGGAGGACTTGTTTCTTATTTGAGATCTGTTTCACAGTGGGTGTGTTGACCCCTAGCAGGCTGTGATTTCTCAGTGCTAAAAATAAGAACCGTGCTTCGCTTTGCTCTCTCGCACCCTGCAAGAGCAGTGTGCAGGAATGAATCAGTATGTCAAATAGAGGACTGTGAAAGATGAACGATTACTTCCCCACACAGTCAGAGGAAATGCCCTGTCTGCAGGGGTGTTGAACGTCTGTGTTTAAGTCAGTCATTAATTTTGTCCTTTGCCTGTGTACTTGGTCTGTCACACAAAGAGCAGCTGAGGATGTGTTTATTCATTTGCTCCATGTGTGGAAAGTTTCAGCGGCCACTTAAGGCATTTCCCATCCCTATACGAGCTCATCTGTGAAGAGACAGTAATGCCTACTGACAACAGATCAAGAAACAGGGGAAGAGAAAGTAAGAGAAAGTTCAGGGGTTTTGATCAAGTGTCTGGAGCTAAAGTCAATGTACAACACAGTACAACAAGTTATGCTGAGGCCTCTATTCGATGTGGATTCGTTATCCTTCGACATGACTGCATTTAGGTGCACATGGGACCGCATGTTTCCAGACAGCTTTTTTTTTAAAGGTTATTTTCTGCTCATTCGGTCATGAGTTCCCTTCCTGGGTCACTCTTTAAATGGCAAAATGAAACAGAATTGTCACTGTGCTACATACTGTGGTTGCATTTGGGACAGAAGCACAGTGCTCAGTGTGTCGTTTCAGTGGTACAGAAACTTACATGATCAGTATTGTGAGGAGTTGGTGAGTGTTATATGTCAAGGCGGCTAACTGCTGGCTATCAGCTTTGTGAGGTGTCACAGCCGTCAAATGTGCTTGTTGTGTTTTGTTTGTTTGTGATTTTCATAACATGCTCTCATCCCCTGTGGAGTGGGCCGGGGGAACCTGCAGACACATTGGAGAGAGAAAGTGTGTCAGTCCATCCTAGGGTGGCTTGTGTCAGACGAGGCATGTCGGAAAAGCCTGGAGGGTGTTGTTGACACTCCACGGCCACCCACACAGCGGGGAATATTTATCTCTTTCTGCCAGCATATCTGTTTGTTATTGTGCCGATTACTTTCCCCAGTGTGTCTCTTGAGTCCTTGACCACTGCACAACGTGCAACATACTGACCTCTGCACAGGAATAGATTGCTAAATATATTTCAGAATTTAGGTTGTATGGGGGTATAGGTTGTGGCTTTCCCATCAGTCTGTTATGCCTGCATTTGCCTATTTCCCAATTGTTCATACTGAGCTTTCCAGTCTATACCAGATGCTAATGTTGTTTCTCTTAATTAAAAAAAAGAACTGCTCCATTTAAATCCCCAGAGGTCATGTAAAATGCAGTTAGTTTGCCTTCCCAAGTGACCTCCATTATCACACATTTAGTAGGCTACATTTATCATTTTGTTGTTGTGAAATGATAGAATAAGCCTTTTGTTAGGCTTTGTACTGTACCGTCTGTTTTGCAGAGGCAAACATTGTGATGTATTTACTGCTGAATTAACAGTGATATTGTATTGTCATTCACTCTCCACCGAGTGCACTGCAAAGGTGTCTGTAGAGTGAAGGAAAAAAGACAGTGTTTCACATCCTACATCCCCCATAGAGTTTGAAAAGGTTCTGGGAATGTGCCAAGGCAGCTACCGAGTATTATGGATAATGCATGCGAGGAAGAGTGTGTTAAAGACATGTAAAACCTGCCTGAAGGTGCTGAGTCAGTAGTGCATTTATGGCTCCCATAAAGTGCACCATGAAGTGTCAGCACAACTCTATGACTCTAAGCCATCTACCCATCCTCTACACCTGACCTGATTTGTGCTGCTGATGTATCTGATGTAGACAGACACAGTGTCAACAGTCTCCCTATACCCTCCCTCCCTCCCTGTTTGTTTAATTTTCTATGCCAATGGTGTAAGTGGGATGGAATGGGTTTTCCGATACAGAAACAAAGCATTTTATCTAATTAAATGGATATATACTTGTTGTTTATTTATTGTTGTTAAATACATAATGAAAGACTCAGAACACCTTAGAGCAACCCTCAGGGATGCATATGACCCCCCCCCCCCTTTAGGTTATGTGCGTTTCCTCTCTCTCAATGTGATAATCAGGGAGGATTTTAAGTCTAATCATATCCGTTGGTAGTCATGAGAGCTGTTCCAGCGTGTGGGTTGATGTGTGTGTGTTTGCAATGGGGTTCAATCCTGTGTAATCCCCCAGAGGAGGACCCAGTAGCCAGCTGCAAGGACACAGATGTGCAGGGCAAGCGCTTCACTGTCCATTCACTAGCATTAGCAGATTAGCATTAGCTTTGACACCCCCACCCTGCCCTGCCCTGCCCTGCCCTCCAGGGACATGAATGAGAGCTGTGTCAGGCCGTGCTCCATGCTGATGGGTTGTGTGAGCATATGCTGATGCCCCAGCCAGCTTCATTTCACTGCATTCTGTGTCACGGTGCAGGAGGGAGCTGCTGATTGGGGCTCTGCGCTAGACTACCTCTACTGCATCAGGCTCTATTTTTAGCACCCTCTCTCCCTCTCTCTTTCTCTCTTGCTCTCTCTCTCTCCCTCTGTCTCCCTGGTTTTCCCTCTCTCTTAGGTGTTCTCTCTCTTCTCTCTTTCCCTAACTCCCTCCATTGTTCGGTACCTGAAGTTTCACTATGAGGAGAAGATATTTTGAATCTGCACAGCGCTCTCTGCCTCTCTTACATTATTAATAGTGGCAAGTGAAACACTATAAGAAGCAGGAGAGAAGGCAAGTGGAAGGCAGTGGTCTGTCTGGTAGCTGGTGGGAATTGTCCCGGAGCTGTCCACAGGAATGCTGCATTGTCAAAGATCCCACACAGGGGGAGTGTAGCAGAGTAGACTAGCTCTTCTGAATGCATTCTCTTCTGTTACTATTAGGCAATTAAAAGAACAGGCCATTAAAGTTTGTGGCAGCTGGGGTCATAGAGGAACTCAGGCAAGTCCTGAAAATGACCTGTTGGCCAAAGGGGATGTTTATCAGTCTTTCAGCTCACAGACAACTGCATAGCCATTGTGATGTCTGTCAGTGTACCTTGAGCCTCTGTATTTTGAGCCCATTGCTCAAGAGCACCCAGAAAGACCATTTCCTGTGTTGATGTGACCTTAAAAGAATGGCTGAAATGCTCAAAATTGCAGCATATATTTCATACAGTTCAACAGTAGCATACAATTCACTGAATATAACGTGAAAACAAGAGCAATATGTCTGAAAGTTGGACATGGCCCACTCATTGAACATGTTTCATTTATAATCCCCCTCGCATCCATATTCCATCTGCGTGCATACATCATATCCTTGCCCATTGCTGGTTTGTCGCCTTGGCAACGATTATAGAGCCCCTGCATCTTCAGGCATTTGCATACAGATGATCATCTGATGAGAGGCATCCTGGTCTGCTTTCGCTGGACTCGACAACTGCGGGCGACAACAAACATTATTTGCACGGGCGCTGACTTCCGCATAGATCCAGGTGCTTTGAGTTACATACCTACAAAGTCCTGCCATCAAAAGAGGATCAAAGAGGGCTCACCATATATCATACCATATCAGACCAAAGCCCCTCCTGTGGCCATATGGTATGTGTGTGTGTGTGTATTTACATGGAGTGTATACATACTCTGTGTGTGTGTCATGCCATTAAATCCAGCTTGCATAAAGACTGTACAGACAGACCTGCTCACTCTGTCCCCAACCAGTATCTCAGCACTCACGTGCATATGCACACACACACACACTCAGAAGCGCTCGATATAGATGGCTCGTGTTTATAAAGTCCCCATCCGGTGAACGAGGCTCGAGTTCCTACCCTGCGGGGGCCAGTGATCCCACTCAATCATGTCAGAGGAGAGCATCCCTGCAAAACTGACACTGGCATATGTGCTTGGCATTATCTATGACACGGACTTCACTGTGAACCACACTCTAAGCCTGAGAGAGAGGGAGAGAGAGAGAGAGAGAAAGAGAGAGATGGAGCCACATCATGATGTGCCTAACAGGTGTTGAATGGTCTAGGAAGTGTATTATGAAGAGGTCACTCACAGGGGTTTAAGACAGTAATGGCCTCTGCTGTGCCGGATTATCCACAGCTGCTTGTATGCTGTGTTGCGTCACAAGCCAGATTTGTGGATAAATGTGATTATGTGCTCATGGGAAACTGCGAACACTTGGATTTGTGGCCATGATCCCTGATCTATCATTTTAGCTTGGAGTTTTTAAAAAACCTGATCCCAATTTTTTTGATCAACTTTGTGTTTAAATTCCAATTAAATATGCTAAGTTTAAATGTTCTGAAATGTTGTTCTGGCTATGTCTCTCTCATGTCTGTCAGAAGTCGAACCCAGCGGAGAAGATGAAGGAGCAGAATGCATGCCGTCGGCGGTTCTCTCTGTGTCCGGCTGTGTCCTCTCCACAGAAGGTGGACCCCCGTGGCCTATCACGCAACCTCTCAGACGGAGACCATCACATCTACCCTCTCAGTCCAGGTAAACTAGGGAATCCCAACCAAACTACACTCTCTACCAGAGCTCTCCAGCAGACCTAGATTTATGTATTTGCATCCCTGTGTTAGTTACAGAAAGTCACAGATCTGGCTGTGCACATATTAGTATATAGCATTATTGCACATGACCCATTGAGGCAAACAATTGTAAAGACATGGAAAGTTAGCATAGCAGGTACATCCACCTGAGACGAGGCATACCTTGTGATCATGGGGGTGTTGTGTAAAATATCTCAACGTTCCTATTTCAAAACTTTATTGTCATGCACCTGTATTTTTCAAAGTCAAAGTCAAAGTCAGCTTTATTGTCAAATTATCCACATGTACCAGATACAGAGGAATCAAAAGCATGTTTCTCACTATCCCAAGGTGAAGAAAAAATGCACAAAAGACATTTCCTAACACTAAAGTGAAAAGTGCACAAGAGATAAGGACATTTTTCCTAACACTAAACAGTAAACAGCACAACAGATAAAAGACACTTCCTAACAAGCAACAATTTCACAAAACAAGATCACAAGATAAAGTAAAAGCAGCAAAAATGTCTATATGATGTGTTGTGATAGTGCAGAATGATGTGCAAAATGTAATAGTACAAAAATACACAAAAATAGCTTGAAAGTTCAGAGTTTTGGGGGGAGCAGAGAGAAGGGGGTGGGAGAGAAGGGAGATAGTTTAGTTTCCTGACAGCCTAGTGTAGTCAGTGCAGTGTCAGTGGTTGGTGTTGGGTGTGACCTCTCTGGAAATCAACAACAATCTCCTTGATCCTGCTGACATTCAGCAGGAAGTTGTCTCTGCTCCATGTGGTCAGAAGGTCGACCTCCTTCTTGTAGTGGTTCTCTTCGTTCGTGGTGGTGAGACCCACCAGAGTTGTTTCGTCCACAAACTTGCACAAACTATGTGATTGGTGCTGTAGGTTGGTGTGCAGTTGTCTGTCAGCAGGGTGAAGAGTAGGGGACTGAGCACACAGCCTTGAAGGGCCCCTGAGGGCCGACTTGGACTGCTTGTGGCCTCTCACTGAGGAAGTAGAGCAGCCAGTTGCATAGTGAGGTGTTGAGCCCCAGCTGGCCTAGTTTGCAGATGAGTTGTGGGATTATGGTAGTATTCTTACGTTTGTCTTCAAATTTATATAGAAATACGTATATCTATGTATATGTGTGTGTGTGTGTGTGTAAAAATGACTCTTGTAAGAGCAGGTGAATTCCAATCACTTTTTTGATAACAGGAATAACTTACAAAATACAAAAATACAAAACATAATAGGCTACAGAAATGGTGATGGTCCTAGCTGTAGCTTGTGTGCCTTGCAGCAGTTAGATAGCTTCCAGAAATGCAGAGATGACAGGACTTCCCACTGTTGTGTAAAACTATCACATGGCGTGTTGTGTGGTTGTGCTAGACAGATTAACAGGGAAAAATGAAATTAGTCTAGCCATCATCTATCATTCAGCTTGTCCACCAGCCAAATACATCTTGTTGCTTCTTGTGTGTTTTTCCTTCCATTGAGGCTTTGTACTTTGTTTAAAGCTGAGTCTTTAACGAGTGCAGCTGGGAATAGAGCTAGGGGAGAGAGAGAGAGAGAGTGTGTAAGAGAGAGAGTGTTAAAGAGAGGGAGACTTTGTTGTTTGTCTCCTGACTGCCCTTAGGCTGTAAGGCTCTTGTCATCCATCACACTCAGAGGAGCGGTTAAGGAGGACACCTGAGCCCACAGCCGCTCAACTCATCTCTCCATCACCCGCTCTTTCAGACACCACTGCCACCCCACTGTGATGGCTTTCATCCCTTCTATTTGTTTTGCTCTCACATACAGTGTATGGAAAATGCTTGTGAATGCTCAGTACCTGTGTAGTTCACTGGACATGGTCAAACTGAGCACTAAAGGATGTTGTTAAAGTATGCATGGTGCATCTGAGTTTGAGGAGGGACATTTATTCGCTCAGCTGTATTTTCAACATTCAAAAAGGGCACAAAAATAATGGCTAAAACAGAAGAAAATGTGTATAAAACTTCTGGAATTACTTGAAAGTGATGACTTTATAGCTTTAATAAGCTATCTCTTTTAGGGGCCTGTCGATTTGAATTGGATCAGGCATAAATTACTCTTTTCTGGTATTTTTATGGAGGGGTTCCACAAGTTGCATAAGGGAAGTCACAGATTCAAAGGGTCTTTCAACTGATCTGTTTTTGGGTTGCAGCGATTGTTGTTTTGCGTGGGGGAATGCTACTCTGAAACATATCTGTCTCTAAAGGTTGGCACAGACTGAAGCTGCTGAAGTGAAATGACTCATACTGTCATGTAAAGATTATGTCTCGTAATCTCTTGTGTTGTTTTGTGGTATGGCACAGGCGGTGAAACAGAGAAGGATGCCGCCCCAGATCTCAAGAATAACGTCAGTCCTGCTATGTCCCCCTCAAATAAGGTACATAGGAAGAGATCTTTCACCTGCTAGTGTGTCCTGATTTTATTACATCCCCTATATGTGGTCATGCTGTAAGTGCTACTTGTTAATATAATGAGGCAGTGTCTTGATGCAGTGAATTATGACCTGTGAGTGAAAGCAGTTCTCACACCCTGACTGTAAAGGGTATCATGAACATCAGCACTTTCCCTTGGCAAACAGTCATTAGATGAATGCAGCACAGCAACTAGACTGATTGATCGCCACTCTAGACTTGAGGAGACAGGCTTACCAGAGCACCAGAGACAGGCTTACCTTTTAGCACTTATTTTAGACATGTTATGTATCTACACTGCGAAAACAAATTCATGTTTATCTTTTTTTTTTGAGCAAAGGATGCGAAAATTAACGATGTTGAACTAGAGAGGAAAACAGTTTTTGTTTGGTTGAACTCCTCATGATATTAGGTTACATCACCATCCATGTTAAGCATGTTTTTGGTTCAGTTCAATATTGTTCAACATGAACATTGCTTGTTTAATGTGTCTTTTTGTTGTGTATTTTCAGTCAGAAACAAAGGTTTTTAATGGCCATGAGAAGGAATGCTCTAGTCCAATGGAAAAACTGGACCGGAAGGAGTCTCTTAAGGTGGGTGACAGTGACTGTAACTGTGAATTTAAATAGAAATTTAAATGTGTATGAGTGAGTAACTTGAGTACACATTTTCATCAAGCAGACCTCTCCTTTGATCAACAGTAATGTTAACCTTATTGCACCATGTTCTGCCATCTTGTGGTGTAATGAGGAAATGCTCTAATGGTTAATGGTTGGACATTTTCTGTATGCTTGTTTGAAAGGTCCAAAAAAAGAATTATCGTCAGGAGAAAAAGAGGGCAGCAAAGGAACTTTTCAGTGCTTTGAAGGACCCCACTGTTGTTATTATGTCCAACTGGTTAAAGGTGCGTCAGAATTAAACCATTTCAATTTTCTCTGTGTACTTTCCTTTGGAGTTTTCTCATGGACATTCAGTGAACTGTTCCCTCTTCCTCAGATTCGTGGGACTTTGAAGAGCTGGACTAAGCTGTGGTGTGTTTTGAAACCTGGAGTGCTTCTCATTTACAAGTCCCCTAAGGTGGACCACTGGGTAGGCACCATCCTTCTCAACGCTTGCAAGCTCATTGAGAGGCCTTCCAAGAAGGATGGCTTCTGCTTCAAATTGTACCACCCACTGGACCAGTCCATCTGGGCCGTCAAGGTGTGCTACCTCAGCTCATATTACAGTTTTTTTTCTGAATGGTTAAACACTAACAGCGATTCTTTTGGCACAGTTTCTGAAAATATTTAAACAGTTGTAGCAAATCTATTCACAAAGTCTACAAAACTAAAAGCCCAATTACACTGGCTCTTTACACTCAGTTTGAAATTTGTAACACAGTTTTATTCTAAACTGTAGACACAACAAACTGCACAGCACACTGCTTGCAAAACTGTAAACAAAACTCATTGCATAAGACTTACAGTAAGACGTACAGTTTTATAGCACACTTGTAGAAAAATCGTACCATTCTGTGTCTTCTGCTCACACTATTCTGAGAACTGCCTTCCGACATTGACACACACCAGAGCACGTTTTGATAATTACTTCTCTCAACATTCAGAACTTTAGCACTGCAGAAAAAGACAAGAAAGGATGTGTTTGGATTACAATTTTGGACAGTATTGGACAGAGAGTGGAAAAAGGTGTAAGAATTAGAGGAGGAAAGGTGAAGAAATAAGGAAGAAAGGAACATGGACTGTGAAGTGAAAAAGTGGAAAAATGTTTGAGATCAAATATCAAATTGTAAAAAAACGTTATAAACATTACACTTACATGACCCCCTCTCTCTTATTAACCATAGGCCTGTACTGAAATACTGTTCATATAAACATCCACAATTTCCACATTTGGATACCTGTGCATGTGCATGATACTAAGCTACATGTATTACAAAGTTATAAGGCAGGGACGTCTCTCAGCAGAGATGATTGTGGTGTATGTGGGCGGAGGAAGCAAATGAGCATGTCCAGTCTAGATGAGTCACATGTCACAGATCATGTGTCATTTGTGCATGTATGTAAAAAATGAGAGAGGGAGTTGCAGGGCATGACGCATGAGAGGTCTGTGGCAGCACTAGGCTATAGCAGCATAACTAAGGTATGGTGCATGGCACCGCAGCACCACTGCAGGGATGGTCAGTGGCCACCATGTCCCACAGATGTAACACAATTGAGATATTTGTCTAGTCTAGTCTAAGTAGTTTAAGTCCAATCATATTTGTTATGCATTGTTCTAAATTTGGTGTGCCTGGGGAATTGCCTTGAACAAACCATTAAAAGACTGTGCTCTCTGCTTCCGTGGTGTTCCCATCATGTGATTGGTGCTATCCTGCTGAAGGTATTTTCCACTCCTCAGGGTCCTAAAGGAGAGAACGTGGGCTCCATCACACAGCCTCTGCCCAGCAGCCACCTGATATTCAGGGCTGCATCGGAGTCAGACGGTGAGTGTGAGCGTGGGGAGAAATGGAGTGTGTATGTGTGCGTATATGTATGTGTGTGTGCAAATGGTGTGTGTGTGTGTTTGTGTGTGCACATCTGTGCATACCACCTATTCTCTGGTTCTTGGCTAAGGATGTGTACATGTCCCCCCAGGGCGTTGTTGGATGGATGCTCTGGAGCTTGCTCTCAGCTGCTCCAGCCTGTACAAGCTGACCTGCAAGACCGGACGTGACAGTGAACTGAGCAGCTCCTCCGAGTCCTCACACATCCTGAACCTGCACGGCTCCCCCTGTCCACCCAGGAGCTACAACTGTGAGTATAGCGTGTGAGATTGAGTGTGCTTATAGACATATGTACATGTATGGCATGATAATACAGTCTGTAGGAGATTAAGTGGGTCCTTGTACATTCAGTCCACTGAGTCTGAACAATGTGTGCATGTGTGCGTGCATGCCTGTGTGTGCAAATGTGTGTGTGTGTGTTTGAGTGTGACAGTGTGAGGATACAGATATACAGAGGGACAGTGTTTGTGTGTGTGTGTGTGTGTGTCTATTTGTGTTTGAGAGGGAGAGAGAGAGAGAGAGAGAGAGAGAGTGAATATGTACGTATACTAGACAGACTGAGTGAATGCTGTTTCATGGCTGTATGTAACAGCACCAGCCAGAGTCACTGGCAGGTCACGTGACAGGGATATTATCCAATGTCGCATCCGACAACCTAGCAGCCAGCCCTCCCTTCCTTCCCCGCTCAGCCCCCTTCTCCTCCCTCCTCCATCCCTCTCCATCATTTCTCACTTGTGCTCTGGCCACGTCACACGCTGAAGGTGGCTGTGAATTGCAGCTGGAGTGGAATGGCTCTGGAGTTATAAATAGGTTGTTTTGAAAGACCTGCCTGCAGTTGCAGCCTCTGGGTAGGTAGAGAGTGAGAGTGCGCTTATGGATGCAGTGTTTAAATCGCCTACCTTGCATAGTGTACGCATTGATATGATTTTATCTGAAGCCCTGTGAAGGAATAAGAGTTGGGGTGGAGGCTCTATTTGTATACTAGAGGATCAGAAATACATCCACAATTAGATTGGATATATTCATTTAACACGCATGATTATACTATGACAATATTGTGTTGGACTGAGGAATCTTTAAATAAGATTTTTTGTGATCTTATGATTTGTGGCTTCACTTTCACTGTCTTATTGTGAATGAACAGACTGTTATCCAATGCATTTCTTTCTTGCTACTCCACTGCGGTGTTAGAGCCTCAGTATAATCTGCTTTAGTCTGCTAGAATGAGGGGACTGGGACATTCTCAAACACGTAGGCTCTGCCCTCAGATAAGATGTTCCAGGAGCTTTCAATTTAAAGATAGATAGCTATTGATTTATGATATTGATCATATACCTCTCATTTAGCACTATTAAATCCTGGCACCCAGGGAGATATAGTCAATATGTTAAAGTCATAATGGGACTGGTATTGGCATATGTAAGCTGGTGATCATAGAAAGCATATTTTCAGTCATTTGTTTTTATATAAAAACACATGCACATGGACTTAGAACTCTCATTGCAGAGGTATGGTGTAATAATGTGTTTATTATGTCATTCTCTTGTTATTAAGAACATTTTTTATACTTAAAGCTTCTGATGTTTCAAATGTTTCACATGAATCATGTGTTTGTCTCTATCATGGTCCTATTAGCCTGCATGACTCCATGCTGGTGAATAACCACATGGAGACAGATGGCTGCTCCGACAAATCAGAGAGGGAGGTTCACGAGGAGTCAGACAATGGGGCCAATGAGAATGGAGACAGACTAAGTGAGGAGAGTGACATGGACCAATCAGATGACTTGTCCCCTGCCATCAAGGCCACCTGCTACATGGAGCAGAGTCAGGAGGAGATTGTTGAGGTAGTTTGGTTGGCATTGAAGACCTGTGCATTAAGGCCTGCGCTTGTCTTTCTTATCATGAGCACATACCAATGAATAAGGCTGTTTAATAGCTGAATCGTTTTAAAAGGCATCCTGACATAAATTATATGAAGTGTGTCATATGAAATGTTTATCATATTTAATGCTTGTATGAAGATTCAGCCTCTCGAATTTATAAAGAATTGTTCTCCCCCTCAGGCAGGTGAGGCGTCACAAACAGAGACAGTTTCGGAGGAGAATAAAGGCCTGATGTGGACCTTGCTGAAGCAGCTGCGGCCCGGCATGGACCTCTCCAAGGTGGTGCTGCCCACCTTCATCCTGGAGCCACGCTCTTTCCTGGACAAGCTCTCTGACTACTATTACCATGCCAACTACCTATCAGAGTAAGCCAAGGGGGAAAGCAAGGCAGACTGATATTAGATATTATCAGTTTGATTATTAAAATAGATCGCTAAAAAGTAATAATAATGTTTCATAGAGATAATAGTATTTGTTTTGCCTTCTTATTTGATCATTATCTGCAGTACTTTCAAATGTAACATATTTAAGCTAATTATAGCTTTGAATGGTCCAGCTGGGAGATAGGATTCTCTGATCCAGTCTCTGTTCTATCTCTCTACCTCAAAGGGCAGTGAAGGAGGACAGTGCTTATGGACGCATTAAAAAGGTGTTGCGATGGTACCTGTCCGGCTTTTACAAAAAGCCCAAGGTGAGCTAATGCTGTTTTTATCTCCAGTTTGTTTTTTATTAGTGCTTTTACTAGATATCTAAATCTAGCCTATAACTGTATTACAAACCAAGAGGAAAACTATGCAGTTTACTACTGTAGTTATATTTTTGGTACACAGATTCTTTTGGAAGCTTGATCTGTACATTGTATTTGGACAGTCAGTCACCCTCAACAATGACCATCTTTATTTTCTCAAATCTCATGATATAGAGAACCCTGCTGAAAAATCCAGCTAAAAACCATATTTTGTAGGTGGTTTTAGCTTGTTTAATATAGTTAAAGCTGGTGTTTCCAGCTAGTTTTCTGCCATCTTAAGGTGTGTTATGAATTTTGATCATTTAGCTGGCTTGATCAGCTTATGATGGCCAGTCTAGCTGGTTTTGCTGGTCATATATCCAGCAATTGCAGCTTTCACACCAGCTTAACCAGTCTACTTGGTCAGTGAGACATGTTGGTGCAACCAGCCTGGTTGACCATCTTAAGAAATGTTTTTGTATGATTGTTGATGGTTTGGCTGTTTTGATCTTAAATCAGCGTAGGCAGGTTTTTAGCTGGATTCATCAACAAACGTCTGATGTTGACGTCTGACATCAGATGTCTGCAATGTTGTTGCTACTGTCTGTCTGGCCATCACAGGGACTGAAGAAACCATACAATCCCATTCTGGGGGAGACGTTTCGATGCTGCTGGCCCCACCCAGACACAGACAGCTGCACATTTTATATAGCAGAGCAGGTAAGGGTCTTGCCATTCATTCACTTGCTTAGATCCAGAAGATCTCTAAATGTGAAACTGAGAATATAATGTGCTTTGTAGGGAAATCATACCCTGTCCCTCTGCTCTCTCCTAGGTGTCTCATCACCCTCCCATTTCAGCTTTTTACGTGAGCAACAGAAAGGATGGGTTCTGTATAAGTGGAAGCATTCTTGCTAAATCAAAATTTTATGGTATGAAGTATAAAGAATTTGAACAGCATGTTTGAACTCATTCAAAGCTTCAGCATCTGCAGCCTTATATTTTCTATGTTTTTTTAGGTAACTCATTATCGGCGGTTCTAGATGGCAAAGCCAAGCTGCTATTCCTTAACCGTGATGAGGAATATATTGTAACTATGCCATATGCCCACTGTAAAGGTAGACACCAATTTTTTCACTTTTTCTGTTTTTGGGTTTGCAAGTCCAATCATCTGTGGGGTTAGTGCAATCATTTTACTTTTCAGTTTCAAAATATGAAAATATGATCAATTGTGAATAGGTTAATAATGGCAAATATAATGTAATGTTTACATATGTATTAACAGTATGTAAAGAGTATTTGTTTTTGAATGATTATATTTGACAGATTTGTTCTTTTTACAGGCATTTTATATGGTACCATGACTTTGGAACTTGGAGGGAGAGTAACAATTGAATGTGAAAAGACCAAGTGTATTGCACACCTTGAATTTAAACTCAAGGTATAAACAGACATTTTGTTTTTGGTTTATAACATTGATAATATAGATTTACTTATGACAGACATCATTGGAGACATCTTACTAAATGTTTTCTGTTTTCCTCAAAGCCTTTTCTTGGTACTGCCGGCCAAGTAAACCAGATATCAGGGAAGATTCTCCAGGATGAGGAAGTGTTAGCCACTGTTGATGGTCACTGGGTAAACTCATTTGTTTTTTACTTATTTGTAATTTTTTAAGTTCACTGTCATTTTACTAGACATATAGGATACTGTGTGTCTGTCTGTCTGTCTGTCTGTGTGTGTGTGTGTGTGTGTGTGTGTGTGTGTGTGTGTGTGTGTGTGTGTGTGTGTGTGTGTGTGTGCACATGTGTGTGTGTGTGTGTGTGTGTGTGCATGGTATGTGTGTGTGTCTGTATGTGTGTGTGTGTGTTCATGCCTATGTATGGCGTCTTTCAGGATGGAGAGGTGTACCTGATGGACAGGAGGTCTGGGCAGAGGGAGTTGCTTTGGAGCCCCACCCCAGAGGTGCGCAGACAGAGGCTCCGGAGACATGTGGTCCAATCAGATCAGCAGGAGCAGTTTGAGTCTGAGAGGTGAGTCTCTGCACTGACTCATGAAACATCTCCACAGCCGGGAAGTATAGGCAAGCTGATAAAATATGTGATATAAAATGACCAAACCATTGTGGTATATGTAATAATTCCTTGTCAGTTGGGGGCAGCAGTGGCCCACAGGTTAGGGCTTCGGGTTTGGCACCAAAGGGTTGTCGGTCTGATCCCAGACCAGTGGACCACAGCTAAAGGGCCCTTGAGGCACCTAACCCCTCACTGCTGCCCGGGCGATCAAGTTGTTGATCAAAACCTGATGAAGTTGATGCCCGACGGAATTGACAAAATGGTTCTTTTTTTTCATCTTATCCAAGACTTGTACACTGATGCCATCTTGCATTTCCTCAGTAGACAGATGACTCTATAACCTAAACTAAAATGCCAATATTTATTCAATGATTCATAATTAAGATTATCATAATCGGATGATGGTGTTGACACATGAAAGCTGTGACAGCAATCACATCAACATTGTTCAAAATATTTTAGAAAATGAAATTTTACAATTCTACCTGTGCTATTTTTGCATCCACCAAAAGCAAGAAGTGCATAAAGGGTCCTCAGGTATAATTTTCCAAAATATGCCTGATTTATTCAGGATTTTAAAAAATACGGAATTGACTCAAAGATTATGGAAAAAAAAATTAAAGTTCACTTAATGTCATTTGTGACATTTTATGGAAGCATAACCACTTTGTTTCACTGTTTTACACTGAAACCTCCTGATGACAGCACAGGATAAACTGCATGCGCTTTCAGCACGCAGTGGCAGTATTTTAACAAATAAAGATCAAAAGATTTTGAAATACATTAAATTGATGTCATGAATAAACAAAAAATCTCAAGACTAAACTTTTGGTGTTAATTTTCAGTTCCTTGAATTTTGTAATTTTGTACAGTAATTGACATTTTTATGTGGAGAACATGTTTTGTCTCTTATCTCAAGAATGACTGAACTGTGCATCATTTTCACAATAAAAAGGATAATGGTAGATCTATGGAATATCAGTAAAATTGTGATGAAACACCATGTTATACAAAGCCACTGATTATATGTGTAGTGGTTGATTATGTAAGGGATAATGAACGACGCAGTGTTCGTATATCAATGAATATTGCACGTCCAAGGTGGTGATAAGGCCCCGACGCACAGTGGATTACATATAATCAGTGACTGTGTGTAACATGGTGTTTCATCACACTGATATTCTATAGATCTACCATTTTGTGTATTATTGTGAAAATGATGTATAATTCAGTCATTCTTGAGATAAGGGACAAAACATGTTCTCCACATAAAAATGTCAATTACTGTACAAAATTACAAAATACAAGGAACTGAAAATTAACACCAAAAGTTTAGTCTTGGGGTTCTGTGTATATTCATGACATTAATTTAAGATTGTTTTGCTGTCAAATGCAATCTGAGAATCAGTGTTATTGGTCAAGTGTATTTATCATCACACACACCATGGAGTAAATCCCACTGAGAATATCAAACTGGTGATAATGCCACTATTTCAAACAAAGTGTCATAAGGCCAATGAAATCATCTTGGCCTTAAAGGCCCTCAAGCCTCAAGGAACACATGTAGTCCTGCCTGTTATAGCACTTGTGTTGGGTGTAGTGCAGTGCATTACAATATTTCACATTTCACATTTGTACATCCATGCCTCTGACTACATCAAACTTGTCAGATAGCAGTGGTTTGTATCTCATTTGATCAATAACGCTAATGGTCGTGTCACATGACTATCGTCTTCTCTCTGGCTTCATGTGCTCTGTGTCCTGTCTTTGTGTCAGGTTGTGGAAGAACGTGACCAGCGCTATAGTGGGCCAGGACCAGAACCGAGCCACCCAGGAGAAGTTCCTCCTGGAGGAGGCCCAGCGGCAGGAGGCCCGGGAACGGGGCCAGCGGCCGTGGATCCCCCGCCTCTTCATCCAGGACCCCGTCAGCAAGGAGTGGTGCTACAAACACACTGAGTGAGTCTGTGGAGAGTGCCGACCTTTAAAGGCTTGCATCTAGTCACCTTACTTTGTATTTTTTATACATGCAGTGTTGTAGCACAGCGAGCAATCTAATCTAGCACTCTCTGTTATAAAGCATGTTGGTATGTGTCTAAGAGTCCAAGCAGCTGAAGGTTCTTGCGTGTGTGTGTATGTGTGTGTGTGCATTTGTCTGTGTTTGCTCATGTCCAGCCCTAAGCCCTGGGACCCAGTCAACAGTCTTGAGCAGTTTGAGAAGGATGGGATTATCCAGACCAGGGAGAGAGAGCAGCCACAGATGCGTCTCAATGGATTCTCTTACAGTCAGAACTGGGCAGCACAGCAGAAGAAGGTAAAACATAAAGTGCAAACTGCCAGGACCAGTAATGTACCCTTGAGAATGAAATGCGATGTGAGTTTTTCCACACAATGTTTGTGCTTAACTTGGATGGCATAGTGTCAGTCAGATTGCTACATTCCTTATTTCTGTGTGCGAATATTTATCTGTGAATGTGTTTGTGTGTGTGTGTGTGTGTGTGTGTGTGTTTTTGTTCATTGCAGGCCAAAGCCCAGGGTAAACACCGGAAATCCAGCAGACAACCCTCTAGCTGTAGCCAGAACACAGAAAGCAGCACCACCTCAGACCAGCTGCATGAGTCCTCAGACAACGAGGGTAAGGCTGGGGATGGGAGATGTGTGTGGGAATGTGTGTGTGGGGAAATAGTCTGTTATTATGATAGTGTTGAGTGATGATGTTTATATGATCTCCTGTGTGAAAATAATGATGAAAATAAGGGATTTTATTCTTTTTTTTATTCAGTTGGTGGTATTTTCTGTTGCCATCTTGTTTTTCTGTTTTTGACAGTAATCAAGGTAAACAAAGGTGATAAATAAACAAAGGTGATAAAAAGGCCTGCAGCTTGCCAAAGCAGTGATACCATTGACATTATAAAGAGTTGAAGAGGATTAGATGTTTTCACAAAGACTAAATGTTATATGAGATATGAGATCAAGCTTTGAAGGCTATATACATTTGTGCTTTGAACTGACACCTCTTCTCAGATACCCTCCACATCCTCGTGGAAAAACAAAAATTCTTAATGCTTTTTTAGGAAGCCAGTTTCAAAAGAAAAATTCAAGTTGAGTGCATCTTACAGAGTAGTAATACTGGGGGGAGGGGTAGGGATGTGTATGTGGGGATGTGTGTTGGGATGGGGATGTGTGTGCGTGTGTGTGCATGCGTGTGTTTGTGTGTGTGTGTGTTTGTGTGTGTGTGTATGAGGATGTGTGTGTAGGAATGGGGATGTGTGTGGGGGAATGTGTGTGTGGATGGGGATGTATCTATCTATCTATCTCTGTATTTTCTTCTCATTCTCTTTCATTGATTATGTAGGTCAGACAACACAGTGTCCTCGGTGTGCCCAGGAGTCTCTAGATTTTGCTGAAATTGAAGCCTCAATTGCATCCATACAGAAGATGCAGCAAGATATTCAAAGGTAGGAAAGAAATCACTCTTCAAGAGTGTGGTTTCAAGGTACAAAATGAGGTGTCACATAAGGAAAAGATACTTGTTTAGAGGGGTAAAACTTAGCTCTCACCTTGTCTAATCAGCAAATTCATAGAATTGTCTTACTGGCACATCATGTTATTTTTTTGCCTCCATTGTGTTTTGATACACTGATACTTCCTCATCCCACTGAGGAACATCCTGGTTCTTCTAAGAGGGGACATACTGTATTTGTTAACCACGTTACATCACTTTGAAGAAACATTTAGCAAACCATTCAGCATTTCACTGGACTCATGAAAACAAATACTATGCTTTGTTTAAACATAACATAAGGATTTCTACCACCCACTGACCTTCAAACCATGGTGGTAGCATCTCAGCAGTGTTTAATCAGTTCCACAGTGCTACACATACTGCATCAACACAACAGTTTTTAATCAGTTCCTCCCAACTGCTGTGTGCCACTCACTGTCTCTGCATTTCTTCCCTCTGTCTCAGGAACCTGTGTGCACTGAGCCAACAGATGTTGGCCTGTAGCCAGTCTGAGGAGGACGCAATGCTGAGCGGCCGGAGCTGCCTGATCCTGTGTGTGCTGCTGCTGCTCCAGCTCTTCATTAACTACGTGTCCACATGAGGCAGAACAGTCAAACCTCCAGCAGCAATAAACCGCCACTTCACCTCCACTCACCTCCACACAATACTCTGTACTCACACTCAGGCACAAAGCACTTTGGACAAAGAGATAGATGGCAGTAGAGAGAGAGAGAGAGATTGTGGAGTAGAGCAATGGGCAGATTGGAATAAATGAGAAGAGTAGAAATCAAATTAGGCAGAGTTGTACATGTAAAGGACAACAGAAATTATATAAATATTTTAATAGCGTGCTAGGAATATTTGATGTTCTTTCACGGCTATTTGTGGATGTGCACTTTTATAGGCCTTGCAATACTTCTTCAGTTGTTCTCGTTTTTTGTTTAATTATTTAAAAAGCCCTTGGGGTAATCTCCTTCCAGTTTGAACTTTGGGCCTTAATGCTAAAGCCAAATAAGGGGGACAAATCACACATCGGAGAACAAAATCTAACATTGATTGTGCAATTTTTGTTTTTTGATAAATGTTTGGTAAGATGATGTTTTGTTTTGATAATTTACCAAACAGTATTTATTGTCTTTCATGGAAAGAGTTTACGTTTACAGGTAAGATTCCTTGAAAACCACAAAGCCATTATGACTAAGTAGTAGAGCTTAAGTTACCATTTCACTGTAGGCTGTGATGAGAAATCTGTTTGCTTCATGCCATGACACTGTAATAAGCATGCCTAAAGACTGTAATTGCCTTATCAAATTTAACAAACGGTTTAATGAGACACATAACCAGAAGAGGGGCAAGCGATCGCTTAAAGGAATAAGATGTGTCCTTACAAATAAATGCTCGGTAAATATGGTTATGACTAATGATGTAACACAGTATAGTTTATTTCGTCAGACAGATTCATTAATATGTCCATTATGAAACACAGAATGGACAAGGTACCTTTCTGAGAGTCACAGTGTGTGTGAAAGAGACTGGCTTAACATAGAGGGGCTTTTGGGATGCCATGTGATTTTATATGATGTTTCAGGGAGGACCACAATTTTTCCACACATTTTACTTGTGTTTGCTCTAAGGAATGAAACATGTAATAACCAAATATCAGATGAATGAATTTGCTGAATGAAAATTGATTGCATTCAGTCTTGCCTATTTTCCTTTGGACTGTATAAACATATGCATCACTCTTTTTTAAAGGTGTAATACCAAGACACAACTTCTTCCTGGGTAATATTTGCAAGTACAGTATAACAAGCATTGCATGGAACTCAATGGTGTTGGAATATTTTGTTTTGAGACATCTTTACAAAAAACAGCTAGTACATAGGCTACTCTGCTTGAGGCAGGTGAGTTGTTTGGCAGATCCTAGATTTTTACTCAATAAAAAATGTGAGAAAACATCCTGCAGTCTAACAGGGAAGGGTAAAAATTTCTGATTCTTTTGGAAAAATGTTACCAATAATAAAACTCTTACAAATATCAGAATTCTTCCTTTAGGCTACTTGGGGCAGAAGTTTCACCAAAAAAGCCCGCATTGTGGGGCAAGCGAGTGTAGAAATTAATAAAGCTGATAATTGCTGAACATTAATTTTCTTGAAAATGTATTCTGACCCCGTATAAAATGTGTTTCATTGCAATAATTAAAAATGTGTCTTCATCAGATAAGTGCAATGAATCAAAGTCATGGACCCAGTGTCAACTGTAGTAGATTTCTAATAAAGGTATGTTCGTGGTCACGCCTCCTGTCTTTACGCTTGGAAAAGTGGGAGGACTTGAGTTTTGAATGACCAAACACCAAGATGGCGAGACAACAATTACGTAAGAAACAATTGTAAAATGCACATTAAAGGAGGTATGGAACAGATAAGGAATTCAGAAACGTAGGTGGAAATCTACTTGAATGACGACGTTAACCAGTAAAAGGTAACAAGCTTCAACATTAGTCCTCCACTGTCATCGTAGCTCTTAGTCGAGTCAATGAAATAAGTAGACTGAATCTGACATGTCCGTCTTTTTGCAGTGTATTTTACCTCTGACTGAACTTTGTTAGGGTAGCCCAAGATAAGGCTGTTATTGAATAAAGTACATATTCTCTGGCTGCACAATGGTTACTTTTTTATTTCTCAGAGTGTCATTTAGCACTGACACCGGGTTACAAGCACTGGGTCAAGAGGCAATAAGTTACCTTGTTCGCCAGTAGCTCACCTCTCGCTTACTTTTTATGCAGCGTCATTCTGAAGGGTTGGCATTGCAGGTTTATATACATGTCATTAAGAGGTACGTACAGAACGTGTTTAATCGACTAATACATTCAGCAGTTGTGTCTTGCATCAAGGTGTCAGCACAAAGCCCAAGCCAAGCCGTAGAAACAAAATTTGTTTGTTTCGTTTTCAACGAAGGGAGGGGATCTTGAAAAGCAAATCTAAATCATGAAGTCGAATAAGAAGATGGATTCTCTGGCCGGAATAAATAGACAAAGAGTGATTTTAATCACTTATCTGATAGCTGCTCTGGACATCACATGGCTTTTCCTTCAGTTTTCTATAACGCCAGTAAGTTATTATTGTATTGTATAGTAACATTGCATTGTGGCAAGATGGTGAATTGCAGTTACTCTTATGATGCCTTTTGTGAAACCACCAGTGTAAGAAATGCTTGAAAGCTAAAAGTCTCTTCTTGGTGTTGTACAGTACCTGGCCAAAAGACTTGGTTTTGACACCTTGTGGTTTGGCTATCTTCAAACAACGGTGGGGATTATTCAGCTCATTGGTGGTCCCTTATTTGGCAGGTGAGTCACACTCTAATAATGTTTTCTCCTAAGCTGCATGAGGCAGAAATGCATGAGTGAAGTTCAGTGAACTCCCAGTGTAGCTGGTTAATGACCTCTACATGCATGGAAGTGATTGACCCTGTCCCCTATGTAACTCCATTCACTGACAAGCACTATTGACGTTGTTTTCTATATGTTCTCATGCTCAGAAATGTCTTTTCCATTTCAATGGAATTAGAAGGCGATGAAACACAATGATTTCAATGGACATACATTCAAGGGGCAGAAACAGGTAGTGCATCCCAAAATTTAAAATCGGCATTCAGCATGGCCAGAGCTTTCAAGTTGATTTTGTTGAGCCGTGGAGGGGGGTGCATTCTCACCCTTTTTGGCCCATGGCCTATCACATTTTAGCAACAAATGACCTCATGTAAATTATGACCATATATACAACAGCTCTCTTCATTATATGGTGATGGTGCTGCCTATGATCAGTTTTGCAGCTCTGAATGGTTCTCAAACTTTCTTTGGCTGGGGACCCCTCATGGAGCCGAAATGTTTTCAAGGACCCCTCATAATTGCAACAAAAATGTAACCATATAAAATTATAGCCATGTGTTCTTTCAGATGCTTTTAAACTCTTATTCTAAAAACATGTTATTGCATTTACCAAAACTTGACGAAGCAGGAGCAGTTTTAAAAGGATTGATTTTTCTTGTCAGTTCTAGGCCTACTATGTTAAAAATTCAGTTTGTTTCACATAACTGATAATAACTAATATTTATTTTCCGTGCAGTTAACGTTAATGCCTAAAGAAAGTGTTTTGACAGATTTATGTATTACATCATAATTTGTCACTAATGTTACGCTGGTTGGAGTAATGAGCACAAAGCAATTGGGCTCTATACTGATCTCTAGTATTTTTCTCCCTGTAAGACAAATTTATACTTTGTAGCAAACTTTTTCACAAACCCCATGGCAATGTGCTTCAGACCCCTAGGGGTCCCCGGAACCCACTTTGAGAACCAACGCATTGAACAATTAAAATGTTAACATTGTCATCTGCCTTGCCAGGCCTCTGATTCAGAAGATGTATTGGCCGTGTGCCAAATAGGGTCAGAGTGAATACTGAGAGGTTATTGGGTGCACTCTGACTCTATTTGGCCCGCAGCCTATTAGGTGATCTCACGCGAGTTTACAGTCTAAAGAGTGAAGCTGACAGAGGTTTGTGCTATTTGGCAGGTTTGCTGACTTGTTTGGGGCACGGGCAGCTCTCTCTGTGTCCTGCATGGCATCCATTGTCTACTTTGGGCTGCTGGCAGTGGCCAACAGCACTCCTATGCTCTTCATTCACAAACTCCCTGCAATGTTCATGCATGCTCTGCCAGGTAATGCCCAAACCCCTGCATTACAAATACCATTGTATTACATTAAATCATGTAATGCTGTGTGCCTCATTCAGGATGATGTGGTGCATGTACATGCATGCAATGTTATAACAGCTAACAGTGTGAAGGGTTGATTGTTATATGAGCCTCTGTGTTCATTTAAGCTGGATTTGCCGATGTGCTACAAGACATATTAAGGCATGAGAATATGACAGAAGTTTTCAGCAGCGTTATCCAAGTCATGAGTGAGTGAACCCAGATGAACCTGAAAGCAAATGTGAAATTTCACTGCAGTTCAGTCAAGAGATGATGACATTAAAAGGCTGACTCCCTAATAACTAAAACTTAGAAACCAATCATAACTGCTGATGCAGCGTGGGCTGGGCTTTATATGATAAACAGTGGAGTGCATTTAGAGGTGCTGGTACATGTCACATAATTAATGTAATAGAAATAAAGCATGCACCTTGACATTTCAATAAAACTGGATGCTGGACAACAGAAGTCAGAAGGTAAAATAAAAGTCTGCAACACCATTTATGCTCCCAAAAGCATACAGTATATAGTGTTGTGCATTAAGTGTATGGCATCAGTGTTAAATGATATGGATGTGTATTATCAGGACTTGTGTAAACATTTTTAAACATCATTTAAAGCCTTATATAGCTAACAAGAAAGATGTTTGCTGCACATCCACAAAGATTTGATTAGACTTTACCGCCCCCCCAAAAAGTTTAATTTCAAGCTGATTATACCCATGGAAATTAAATTGAATTGAAATGAATCATCCCCAGATTTAATAAGTATTCGAGTTCTAGCTAAGCTATGTCATGCTCATCCTTGAAATGTGCATGAATTTTAGAGGTCAATCCAGTACATGCATTTTACTAGTTTTAGATGGTATGTGTCATTCAAGTATGTGTCATTCATGCCCAGCAGTAGTTGTAGTGGTGAGGGAAATTAAGCAAGTTTTTAGGTTGTTTTAGGTTTAATTTGCTGGCTTAGTATTCACGTTTGATGGTCAGATTAATCATTACGGGGTGAAAAAAGCCTCTTTTGGCTCCCTCTATGGTCTCCTTATGAAATTACATTACTTGCAAGATGCCTTTGTTGCCTTGCCACAGAAGAAAACCAAAAGTAACTCTTGTGTTTATTACCTTGTCAGTAAATATAACTCTTTGAAGATTATCACTGCTGGTTCCTATTCTTCGGTTGGCAAATGAATCAATATGTATTAGTGAGAATGTAGGACATTGGTGTTAGTGACAAAACAAGTCATAAAACCTTAGAGGGAGCTCAGTAGTTAAAAAAAACAGACTTGTTCATTTTCTTTTTAAATATTATGTGTACATGAACAGTGCAATTCTTCTTCATATATCTGTTCTTGGAGCTTTTGTCAAACTGGATTTTTGACATTTCCTTTTAATGCTGTTTGGAGTTTTGCTATTAATATTTTTATGGAAAACATACTGCTGTCAAATTAAGAACACATTCTACATTTACTTCAGGTTGATAAAATAATGTCACTGCATAGCATTGATAAAACAGAG
This sequence comes from Tenualosa ilisha, assembly GCA_015244755.2. Classification (NCBI taxonomy): domain Eukaryota; kingdom Metazoa; phylum Chordata; class Actinopteri; order Clupeiformes; family Clupeidae; genus Tenualosa; species Tenualosa ilisha. The sequence goes on from PYXC01000629.1 coordinate 12,305,520, forward strand.
TCCCTACCTAGAGTCATCACAGTTGAACTACTGTACACAGAGTGCAGGGCTGTGTGTTAGTGCTGTCTGTCATAGTCACTGTTCTATTTAGTCCTCATCTTACCCTACTGTTTTGCAGGGACTCAGATGGTGGTGGCTGACTTGACTGAGCCAAATAAGAGGGCTGATGCTCTTGCCAAGCTGGGCTTATGCTTTGGGATCGGGATGATCACTGGCTCTACACTAGGGGGCACTATCAGCACACGCTACGGGTAAGGTGATGGCGACAACATGGTCACACTATAGCTGTTGGTGCCACAGCATGTGAAATATACTCTAGCCACACATTTTGAGATGTGTTGTCATAAGCAGTCACTTTCAGTATCGATTCTTATGGTGTATGGTTATTGTTTGTCCTGTGCTTGATGTAAAGTGACCTTGCGTTGGAGAAAGGCACTATATAAATTCAACTTATTATTATTACTATGTAAAGGAGTGACACATCTGCTGTCCTCACAACCTGTGTAAAAGAGCTGAGTCAAATGTCACCAAACCATTTACATTTATGCATTTAGCAGACGCTTTTATTCAAAGCAACTTACATTTGTCTCCCCTAGAGCAACGTAGGGTTAAGTGCCTTAAGTGCTTAAGGGCACAGTGGCAGCCAGGATTCAAACCCACAATTTTCAGACTACATTTACATTTACATTTAGGCATTTAGCAGATGCTTTTATCCAAAGCGACTTACAAAAGAGGATAACATTCAAGCTACAACACAATGAACTAGCAAGGAGTGCATATTGCTAACATAGAATCTGCACTATTTTAAGTTGAAAGTGCAATAGTGTAACACAGTGTAGAGAAATTAAATTATTAAGTGCATTAGACTACTAGCATGCTAGCCAGATTCCTCAACCACTATGCCACCACTGTCCCTACATGACAATGTATGTTCAGAGAATGGCAATTATAGCAATAATAGGTAATACATTGGTGAAAAGGCATTCATGTTTCCTGCCTTTATTTAGTGCTTCAGTGCTCATGGAGGTTTGTGAAATTGTGAACTTTTTACAGACTTCATAATGCTGCTTAGAGCAGTGAAACTGTCATTGTGGTAGTGGTAGGACATTTTCTGGCTTCCGGCTAATCAGGTTTTACGTATCTCACAACTATAAATGGTAATGAATGAGGGTAGACACAATTCATGGTTCAGTGGTTACCAACGGAAACAATGGCCGAAATGTGCGAGTGACGGCTGATGATTAATGGTCAGAAAAAGGCAGAATGCAAACACCGTGTTAGGAGTGGCAAGAAGGACGGACCTTGAGAATATTTGTCCTGCGCATGTGAGTCAGTAAATAAGCAATACAATTTCACTGTTCACTGATTATGTGGGCTGCAATGTGGCTGTTTAATTTGAGGTCAAAAGGATTTCTGATTGAAGGATAAAAGCAACTAGAAGAATAAGTCCTTGCAAATCTAAAGAGAATGTTTTTGTAAATTGCAGAGGTTTAATGAATGAGGAGTTGTAATACATACTGGTTTTCTACAGAAACGTAACAACATTAGCGTAGCATTTTGTGACCAGTAGAGGGCAGCTTGGTTATGGAAATGCACTGTGTGTTTGGGTACGGAACCCAGGAGCAGAAACTCCACAGCCTCCACAGCCCAAAATTGTCACTTTATAACAACTTAGCTAAAACAAAACAAGTCTTATGCATAAACATACAAACACGATCCGGGGCTGGTTTGTGGAGGCCCTTTCCGGTAGCGCTTCATTTAAAGGAGTCTACATAAGGGTGACATAAGCCTGTTATAAACATGACATGACATATGATAAACATCAATGACACCTTTAACTCATTAAGTGTCATTTGTTTTTTGTAATGCCTGCATCTCAAAGACTGCATTTCAAAAACCGAATGACACTTAATAACAACAGTCAGAAACATGAATTAAATGTCATTAATGTTTATGATCTGTGTTATGCAATGAATGTAATAGGCTCATGTCACCCCTATTCAGACCCTTTCAAATAAAGTGTTACTGATGTTCCACTGCAGTATGTCAACCCAAGTACATAGATTTAGCACATGATGTGGCATTCCAACTGAATGCATGTGAAGAAAGTGAATTATTTGCAGGAATTATGCTAGACTGATGTATCACCAGTTATTTTGTTAGCTTGAAACATAATTCCCTTGAGTATGTTCACGTACCTGTAGACAAACACACAGGAAAAGGTGTTACACTGAATGCAGTTGATAAAGTAAATGTCAACAATGAATCTGATTTACTATGTAAATTTAAACAATTCAAAGCATTCATCCAGGAAACCACTAACTATGTATGTACATTGTGTTTGATTTGTAGTTCTAGACTCCAATAAAATCTAAACTAAGAGTACAGATGAGGTGCCATAGTCTGCCCCATAATCCCAGTTGTAAACTCACGCACTCTGCTGGCATGAGTAATAGCCTCCCTCCTGCCAGGCCTGTCAGGTGTGTCTGATCCTCCATGCTGGCTTTCTATTCTATAGTTTGTGGTTAAACCAGGTTGACCCCTCTCCTTTGCCTCTGCTGTTCACATGCCTTCTGTTTTTGTGAGCAGCATTTTATTTAAAATCATAAAGTCTAGTTAGGTCAAGTGGGTTTTCTTGCCATTTCAGCCATGTAGACTTTATGTAGTGAGATGAAACAAAGTTTCACCATGGATTCAAGTGGTGCCACATTAAGATATATAGAAGAAATCTGAAACAGGCTACATTTAGTGCACTTAGGCTACATTTAGTGCACTTAGGCAACATTTAGTGCACTTAGGCTACATTTAGTACACTTAGGCTACATTTAGTGCACTTAGGCTACATTTACTGCACATACATTATAAATAGCAAGTAACATTGGACATAGTGCTGATTGTCAGAGAACCTGCTGGCGTACTTAAATTCTGTCAACTCAGAATTCACATTTAATGGAGACTTTATTCAAGGCAAGATTTGACATCATTCATTTGTCAAGCAAAACAGTAAAACTCTTTGTGTTTGAATTTGCGGTCGTGTTTTCCTATAAAGTCTGTTAGGGAGATATTCCTATTGTCAGTGAAGATCAGTTTATGCCATTGAGGGTTTTTTTGTAAAGCCTAGAGCCATAAAGACTATTACTGTTCCTCCATTTTTGGTACTGTATGCTTGTCACTGATGATGTGTGGACAGAGGTCCTCAGAGAGGAAGGTTTGGGGTTTGCTGTCATTACTGTAAGGGCTCCTTAATAAGGAGTGATTGGCTCGGTTTCTGTTTAGTCATTGCAGGAACAACTGGTAATTCAATTTCCATAGACGTAACACTCAGCGTTCCCAAAACTTAACTCAAGGAGAATTTTACAGCATGCCCCTCCTGCCATAACTTTTTAATAATTTCCATAGCTTGTCATGCTTCCTTGTCATGAGTGATATTAGTTGGTCATGCACTAAGTAAGCATAAGGGTGCTTTCATGCAGAGCCGTCCAAACACTGTGCATTGCCTCAGTGTTTTACCTGGCAGAGATTCTGCCCTGTGTGTGTGTGTGTGTGTGTGTGTGTGTGTGTGTGTGTGTGTGTGTATGTGTGTGTGTGATGGAAGCGGCTATGACTCAAGCTTAGGGATGGCCTGGCTTACCTTTCCATCCAGGAAACACATGTTCAAGACACAGACATAGCCCAGTGGACTCTCACAGACAGAACACACACACAGCCTAGTAGACTTTCACAAACAGAACACACACCGGCTAGGGTCTCCACACACCGGCTCCGATATTATTGAAGAGCACTTTTTTGCTTGCCCCCAGACACTGCCAATGCACAGCAAACTTCATAGTAGTAGTGGAGTCATCAATACATTTTACATTTACATTTGCTATCACATGTCACTTTACCTATACCACCAGAAATAACCATAAATATTACTTATTTTATATATATATATATATATTTTATTTTTTTTTATTTATACGGTTTTATCTTTTGTTGTGTAAATATATATATACATATTTTTCTTTTGCATATTGGATTTGTACATACTTTCAATCCATTTTATGTGTGCACTCTATGGGGCAGCTTTGAATCTCATTACACTCTGTGTAATGACAATAAAGGCGTTCTATTCTATTCTATTCTATTTTATTGAACGGACAGAAATAGTCCTGAATCGTAATAGACACGTCGATGGTTTTAGATTTCGATGCTGGTGTGTGGGGTTGTATTGAAAACAATGGAATTTAAATAAATAGAATTCGCATTTTGTCCAAGCTGGTGTGTGGAGGCCCTTACACAGGTCTAAAGTAGACATATAACGTATAGGTGGGAGGAATTCATGTGTTGTGCATAATCTCTCTCTTGAGATCATGGATGTTTCAGACAAATGTCACTTAAGATAAATCCAACACCCGCAAAGTATGTCAGAGGTTGAATGCCTACTTGATTATATTTTAATTAGCCATGGCTTCTCTGCTTTCATATAACTGTTATTTCACACTATCAAACTCCTAGCCTGACAAACCAGACTATAACATCAAAATGTATAGTCTGACCACAACCGAGTTCCTAGAATCCTAGGGGCAGAATCAGCGGTTGTCTTTCAAGCTGGATAGCGCTAGGACAATCAGAGCAACGTTGGCAAAACAGCAAATACATCCTTGTTTGAAATGAATGACTTGAGTAACTTTTTCTGCTCAATTTTCAAAGAAGAGCCCTGGTCTAACTCTTCTAAAGTTGATGGCAAAGCTGATTCAAATGACCGCTTTTCCTTGGCCACTTAGTTCATTTGCACCGTCACAGCCCTGTCATTATCGTGCTAAGCCCGCTCAATGAGTCTTTCTTACATAGGCTTGGTTAGACCAATGGTAGACCTACTAAGGCTCCAATGGTGTGTGGCTAGATGTACCTGCTGAGCAAAACTATTTGCTACCGCAAGGGTGCATCTAGATTTCCAGGCTATCCACCACTTTAAAAATGTAGCTTACAATCGAGTGAATTTAGGAGTAGTTATTACAGTGACTTGTTTCAGTGGTATCATGTGAGATGTGTGTTTCTAGTTAATGTAATGACGAAAGCAGAAAGTTTTATTATCATGCAGGGTGTTTCCAGAGTAGCATTTGATACACTTTGTTTTGTTCACATGACTAGATATAATAGAATGTTTGTTTTATAAACTGTAATTATGGATATGGCCACTCTCCTTCTGAGTGTATGTGTGTGATTGTGTGTGTCATCACTTGTGTGCTCATGTATGTGTTTGCCCTGTGTGTGTGTGTGTGTGTGTGTGTGTGTGTGTGTGTGTGTGTGTGTGTGTGCGTGCACACGCGTGCATGTGTGTGTGTGTGTAACTGTGTAACTGTAAAAACTGGGAGTGTTCTGTTTGATCTGCCTCCTGGCTTTGTGGTGGAGCGCCACAGCCCCTGGAAAGCCACCTGCATACTGACCTCCTTCATTCCACTATGCTCTGCTCAGTCAGAGGGGCAGGGTTCAACTGCAGCTGTAAAGATACAGCCCCGACAATCCACAGGATACTCCCTGTGTGTGTGTGTGTGTGTGTGTGTGTGTGCGTTAACATGCAAAGCTTTTGTCCTCAGCCTCCGATAAGGTGAAACGGAAGCCATGGTCCTAGTTTCCAAATAAGGCCTGTGGTTGGAGTCTTTTCCTCATTCCAGCGGAGTGTTGATTCCAATTCACTCATTTGTGTGTGACTTAGTGTTCGCTCCCATGTTTTTCCCCCGATCCCTGACTCATAATGGCTCCCTCGTGACGCTCAGGAGAACTCTTGTGTGTTCCAAGATAATACTACCCTTACCCAGAATGCCTCCAGCAGAGCCTCTGAGGTGCCTGGTGTCCCGTCATCAGTAAATTAGCACTGAGTTTTTGTGTGTGTGTGTGTCTGTGTGTGTGTGTGTGTGTGTGTGTGTGAGTGATAGAGAGAGAGAGAGAGGGAGAGAAAGAGAGGTTGTGTGTGTGTGAGAGAGAGAGAGGAGACTGGTCTCTTTGGACCAAGTAAGACTATGGACTCTCTTTATGGACTGTGTGTGTGTGCATGTGTGTGTGTATGTGTGTGTGCATGTGTGTGTGGATCAGAGCTGGAGTGAGTGTCGCCAGGGGGCTGGTGAGCTGTGGTGACAATCCAGTGGGGCCCAGTCAGTCTGCCTCCAGCCCAGGCCCCACACAGGTCAGAGGGCCACAGGGGCTGTCTGCAGTCTGATCCTGACAGCTTGACTGGCACAGGACCTGCAATTTGCAAAACCAACACACACACACACAAACATACATGTATACACATACAGGAATACCAATTTAATGAACCATTTCAACAAATGGGTTCCAGAAAATGGTTCTTCTGTATCACATAACCCCACATTCAATACAGATAAAGATACAGAATCTTTAAGTGTAGATAAATGCACATAGAGAGAGTAATATACAGAGCCATCTCATCTTGAGTACTTCCATTGCAAGTACAGAGGGGGAGAGCACAAAACACATGCATGTCTCTAGTTGACCATAGACACTATTTACACACAAATCTGAATGTCCTGACTTTCAGTTAGCCTTGAGCTTTTAAACTCATTGGCATGCATGTGCTTACTTTTGGCGCGGCTGTCACATAACTCCATCTGAGGCCACCTCTACCTTCAGCACTAATGTTGTGTGATTGATGGGCGCCACAGGAGGAAGTCCCCTTTTCCTCCTTTCATTTCCTCTGAATGGAGGGGATTAGGTCCGGGCTCATTTCTTCTCCCATCATGGGGCGTGATCCCATTTATCATTTTTCCATTCCCCTCTTTCTCTCTCTCTCTCTCTCTCTCTCTCTCTCTCTCTCTCTCTCTCTCTCTGTGTGTGTGTGTGTATGAGAGTGTGTGGTGAAAAGACTGCGACACAGTCAGGTGCAGCATGCTCCCATTTATCATTTGTCAGTTTGTGAGTATCTATGTGTGTGTGTGGAAATCTATGTGTGTGTGTGTGTGTGTGTGTGTGCTGTGAGCAGACTTAAGGCATTGTCTTCAACACTGTCAGGTGCAGCCATGAGCACACAAAGGTGCGGCAGGGCCCCCCCACCCCCCGTGGATGCAGGACAGGCCTGCAGATGTTAGCTGTGTGGTTGTAATGGCGTCTGGCACAACACAACAGCCCATTCATGTGACCAGAATGGGAAGCAGTGCAGGCACAGGACAAGTCCCAACACGCCCTGACACAGAACAAGACACGCACTCAGGACTCGGGCCAAGCTCTCTTTATCAGGCCCCGTGCCATAAAAAGAGACCTTTCGTGAGGTGGCCTTTCTCCCTTACACCCCCCCCTCCCAATGCCTCTCTAGGTTTCGTTTCGGCAAGCGTATGGCTTGATTGGAACTTTATTCCGGTGTCATGGAAGAAGAGGGATTGGCACAGGCAATGGAAGAGAGAAAGGAAAAGCCGAGTAGAAATGTTGTTCCTTTTGGGTTCTGTTTTATGTCTTTCACATTCAGATCTGTCGGAAAGCTCTTGTAGATTCAGGAACAATCCATTGCCTTTATCCTTCTTTCCATAAGCCCTACTGTAGCCTGTTCCGTCACTTTGTGTAAACAATTACCTCCGCCAAGGAGTTTGTCTGTCTTTGTCTGTCTGACTGTTTGTCTGTCTGTGAGCAAGATAACTCAAGAAGTACTGTACGGATTTGGCATTTTTGGATGTGGGAATTAGTCCAAGGAACAGACGATTAAATTTTGGTGTTGATCATTGTCTGGAATATGTATTGAGTCAGTGACCATATATTGCCTTGGCGGAGGTCTGTGTTTTACGAGTTTTTTTTCTAGTTTCTACTTGAATTTTCCTTCCTGAGTAGTAAGTCAATGCTTCTTTCTGAGGGAAAATGAGGGAACAGAACTGGATGATTAAGTGTAAACATTTGGACTCAGAAGCAACTAATGTTTTAAGCCTAGCCAGGTTAAGTGTGTGTGTATGCGTGTGTGTGTGTGTGTGTGTGTGTGAAATGTACTGTTAATGTATATATGGGTGTGTGTGTGTGTGTTTGCACGCAAGTGTGATGGATTATTAATGTGTGTGTGTGTGTAGGGTGTAAACAGACTGTGTGTGTGTGGTAGACAGAGACTGCAGCGTGCGTCTCCCTGCCTTGTCTAATCCCTTGTTTCTACTCCCTGTCAGCGTCGGCTTCCCTCACCTCACCCACGCCTCTCCCATCCCACTCATTAGCAGCTAAGGTCAACAGCAGACATGTTTTGTGCCGGACGTGTCTCTCTGCTGTGTGCGTGTGTGTGTGTATAGTGTGTCTCATATCTAATGTGCAAGTGAATTTTGATTTTCAAACAGTTTGTCGCACGTGGAGTCGCACACAAGGACACACACACACACACACACACACACACACTCAGACACACACACACGCACACACGTGGATACTTACACGCTCCCACTTGCACAACTTGTCACACAGACATGCAAGCAGCCACGCGGACACACGCTCTTCTGCTCAGGCTCTTTGGTATCTCCTTACAGTGTCTGTCACTCACAGCTGTCCTGGGCCCATACAGTCACAGTGGTAATGGCTGTGGTATGGGACACAGCTGAGGCTGTGCCTGTATGTGTGTTCATGCATATGTGTGTGTGTGTGTGGTGTGTGTGTATATATGTGGTGTGTGTGTGTATGCGTTGCGTGTGTGTGTGCGTGCATGTGCGTGTGTATGTATATGTGGTGTGTGTGTATGCGTGGTGTTTGTGTGTATGTATGTGTGTATCAGTGGTGTGTGTTTGTGTGTGTAAATGCGTGTGTGTGTATCTGTGGTGTGTGTGGCGTGCGTACGCATGGTGTGTGTGTGTGTGTTTGAGGAGTGAGTCACTCCTGAAGCATTCCCATTTCCTCAGTGACTGTCAAAGTGTGTTGATGAAGAAAGGCTATCTGTTTTTCTCACAGGCCCACTTAAAGAAAATGTGGATTGGAACACAAGGACAAACAGTGTCTTTGTTTTTCTCTCCCATACTTGGCTGTGTGTGTGTTTTGCAAACCTGAATAAATTTTACGGATTACATTACTGCAGTTACATCTGGCCATCATTTTGGGGGTGTGGAGACACATTATACTGTTTCTGTCTGGATGTGTGTGCAGCTTTCCTAAGTGTGTTTAGGGTGACAGATATGTATGACATAAGAGCAGTTAAGTGTTGTGTTTTTCTCTACACAGTTTATTGTGAGTCAGACCGGACTTTGTGAATCAGGCTGTTTTCTACTTCGCAACCAAACAGTTTATTTTTATTTGGGGGATACAAATCTCCCTCTTTCTCTCTCTCTCTCTCTCTCTCTCTCTCTCTCTCTCTCTCTCTATTTTAGTGTGTTTCTCTCTCTCTTTAGTTCTCCCTTACTTTGCCTCCCACCAATTATGTCTCATTGTTCTCAGTGCATCTCTGTAGTTTCATTTTCTCTCTGAATTATGCATATGGTGGTCACACTGACCTTTCCAACAGACTGTGTGGGGCACAGATTCTCACATTTCTCAATTATTTTTAGTCCCAACGAAACACAAAGGCGTCTTTTCTCAGGCCCTCTTCTCTGGGCATTTTTCAGGCAGGCTTCTGAGTGGAGCATTATGTACCAGAGTCTCCACACAGACTGACACAGTGCACAATTCTACAAATACATGTGTTTATGATCGTTTTAACCCTTATGAAAGAAAAAAAGTCATATTCAACATTGTGTCCCCATTAAATGAGATACTCGAGCCTTTATTCTATCAGAGAGCCCCCTGAAGATGTTATAGTTGGTCATCATTCATAACTAGGCACTAGGCTATATTTATAATGACATATTTCTGTTGCTAAATTATTAAAAGAATAATTTGTCATTGTACATTGCTATACAATGTAATGTATTAATTATAACTGTAATGTTACAGTAATTGGATTAGCTAAATTGATGTATATGAGAGACAGGTTCATTAAATGCCAAGAGTGATTTATTTCTGTTTCACAGGGAAACATATGCCGCTTGTGTGGCAGTCATTGGGAACTTCATCAGCTTGCTGCTGGTTTTGAACTTCATTCCTAAACACACCAAACTCCAGCGCACAGAGGAACAGACCAACAGTAAGAACCAGAGCAGCACTCTCATTCCAGTCACTAACTCCAGGGCTACAGTGGGTACATGGCGTTCACATCAAAATAAATTTAGAAAACTGGTCTATTTTGTTAGAATGCACTGAGCCAGCACCAGCCTTTCACACCGATTGTTTCCATTGTGAAAGATAATTGTTGCAGTACACACAATGTGAATGCAAACGCTTCAGTAACCTGCCTGGTATAGCCTCACTGTGAGATAGCCCATGGTTTTTACAGTGTCTCCATGTGTCTCAGCCCTGTCTTGCCCTGTTTGACGTCATCTGCTTTCAGAGGACCGCTCAGTGTTTAACCTGGGTGACATCACCAGACTCATGAAGTACCCTGGCGTAGCAAAGACCTTCTCTGTCAAAATCGCCTCAGGACTACCTGCAGGTGACTACATTTCTTTTGGAAGATGGCGGCTCGGAGCTCCACTGTTTCACTCACCTATAATTACCGTATATGCTTATGAAGTATGTTTATTCTGTTGGAACTTCATTACAGAGCTCAGTCTACTTCAATCCAAGCACTATTCCCCCAAAAGAGAAGCTGCACAGCATCACAACCCTATAAGCACAACCATAACTACTGTTTGGAAATTTTTTGAACAATATTTCAGTGGAAATGCAAAATTAAATTTCCATTAGATGTAAACTTTCTTTTGGAAAGCCTGACCCGGCCAAAGCCATTACAGACATCTGCCAGGGGGCAGATGCTTTTTTTTGCCCTGTTAGTCATGTTTGTTTTGGCCGGAGGCAGAAACACCGGTCCGGTTCAGAGGAGTGATGGGGATATCAGAAACAGTCGTTATTTCACAAGCCCTTTTTTATGTCCTGCCTCACCTCTGCACCACATATCTTTCCACTGTTTCTTGCACAGACACACACACACACACACACACACACACACACACATACACACACACACCAGTGGGGCTAGAAATAAAGCTCCTCGTCATAACGGTGAAGGGCTCTTGAGTTTGTGCGTGAACAGGAAATACCTCAGTCCTCACCCCATTTCCCTGAGTATATGAGCTCTGTCCCTATCCTCTGACCTCAGCACCACGAGAGCAGACCAAAAAAAACAAAATAAAATAAAATAATAATAATAACTTGAAGAGACACACCTAAAGAGCAAACATGGCTTCAGAATATGGAAGCACACATCTGTCATAGGAACGGGGGAGCAGGGAGCAGCTCCCTTGTCTGACACTGCTTGGGTGTGCCCAGCCTTCCTTAGCTCCATCCAAATTCCAGGACTTTTAGGGGACTTTTTTTAAAAGTCTCCTTATTTGTTTATTAAGCAAACAAAGCATTCAAATCTATTTTTGATATGTTTTAAGTCTACGGTGCAGTACTCACTATGTTGACCTTCTCTATGTGTACTAAATAGTGTGTGTTTTTTTTTTTTATTTTATTTTATTTCTCTGGCGTCCTTCTCTCCCCTGGGACAGGTGTCTTTCAGGTCATGTTTTCTGTCATTGCTATGGATTTCTTCCAGTTGGACGCTGAACAGAATGGCTACCTCATGGCCTACTTTGGTGTGATGCAGATGGTAAGCACTGAGCTTCATTTAACTCTCCATGAGTGTGTTCTTCAAAAGCAGCAAATTAGTTGTGATGTGTTGTGGCAAAGTCAACTGGCAGAAGAAGTACTCGTCAGGCGCTTTCGTTCTGGATGATCGCTTTACATGTAGGCCTAACCCACTTCGAGTGAACGTGCTGAGAAAGATTCCTATTCAGAATTCAAGTCTGTTTAAATTTAGCAGGCCTCAGGCAACATAAAGGCTAATAAAAAGTGGTTTATCTTCTTTTTGGTTTTCCATATGAGTGGAAATTCTGTCTCCAGTTATGTGAGTTAATGCTGTCAGTGGTAAGCATCCATGGCATCCCAGACCCAGCTGTCACTCAAGAGGTATTGCAGGGGTTGATCTCATAATGATGCAATCATTTGAAACCATAGATCTCATGTGACCTCTCCTGCATATCTCAGCTCTCCATTAACAATGGAGGAAGTTAACTTTAGAATGTAATTAAACAGTATTTAGCAATATTTTAATTGTGGTTTAATTGTTTGTAAAAAGATATTTATTCCATGTTTCAAAATTGCATCAGGAAGTTACAAGTTGTAGCTTGAAACCAAATTTGTGAACATCCGACCACAGAATCTAATCTCAGGTCACATGTCTGTGCTATGTTACGCTAGTGTTGTGTGTCCATGTTGGAATCCAGAGCCTGGCGCAGTATGATAGAAGACAAGAAAGCACTGTTTGTTGTGTTGAGTACTCCCACATTGCTTATAGCACAGCGGTCTCTGTGTGAGCAGAGAGAGAAAGAGAGAGAGTGAGAGAGAGAGAGTGATAGGGAGTCCAGCTCTTTCAGACTTCAGCAGCCTTACTTACTGAACTGGCTTTGTGTTGAAAAGAAAGTACCGTAGATTTCAGCTGAGTATGAATTCCTTCTAATTGCTAGGGAATCTCACATGAACTTGTTTATAAAATCTTCTCCAGGGTATCCTCCATGGTAGCACTATGTGAACTATTGGGATAGGACATTATGATAACATTGAATGTGGAATGCAATCCATATTTTTAGCATCCACTTCAGGGTCCACCGGATGGGAGAACAGTTCAGGCTGTTTCAAATCAACTCCAACTGTGTTTAACATGCAATTTCTTGAAATCTCGTATGACATTGGCACATACGTTGAGGATATTTTGATGACGTTGGCCTGTTGTTTACCTGTCTCCTCCTCTGATGGTGTCTTTGTAGTACTAGTTATGTGTGGGGACATTCCTGCCACAGCATTCCAATCCAACTCAACAGAGAGCCAGTGTTTACAAACACAGCAGGGAGAATGGTACACAGACTACACGGCCACAGGCTACAGACCACCATATGAGCAGCCTGAGCAAGCTGTGTAGTATTTGACATTGGATAGGATGTTGGGAAAGCTGTTTATCTGACAAAAATCCTTGTCTTTTCACTTAGACACAAACACACACAAACACACTCTCATATATGAATACACACATGGATTTTTTAGCTTACAGAAGAGGTATGCCTTGTCTGTTTTAAATCAGCGGTCTCATGCACTGTTCTTAAGCCAGACACAAAACCACAAGCCTCATCTTTGCTGTTGTGTTTCCATATTTGTAAACACACTGTGTTTCTCCTGGGCTCATATGACAACCAGTGGGTTTTGGGTTGATTTATTTGGTCTGCTGGCTGAAGTTTGCGTTAGCTCAGCCGAGCTCTCTGTTGAATGACTGCCTGTAATTCTCACTCCCAGATTGTGTAGGTGTGGAGTGTTTATGGCAGGGTGAAGTATAAGGGCTGGTTGCCGAAAGAGTGCGTAAACAGAGCTGGGCTTTAGGTAATAGCTTTTCTGAGTCACACTCCATTAGTGAGATGAAAGTATAAGCTCTCTGACATTATTTTTCATACTATGCTATATCTTTTGTTTGCAAAATACGACAAAATGGAAAACATAATTAAAATGCACTGAAAATATGATGAAGCATGTATGATTACATTTATGGTTTAAGGTAAGATTAATAAACATTTAAAAAGTAATAAAAATATTTTTTACATTTGTTTATGTTTATTACAGAATTGAACAACATCAGATTCTAATGTAATGATGAAAGATTTTTTTACAAAGTAGATATCAATACTATTGCATGTTGGAAAGAAAACCACATGCTTTCCCCAGAGACCTGGGCAAGAGTGAGTCACCAGGACCAAAAGTAGCATGAGTCAGGAGGCTTCAGAAGCACCGCAGGTGCTCTAGATATGCCCTTGATAAGCCTCAGAGTGACAACTCTATGGTAGCAGTTAGACAACAGGTTTGGTCCACGGAGCCAACGCCCAGGCCCCTCCGTTGTTGTTTCATGACTAAATCTCGTTCTGGATAATCCTGCCCACCCCCTTCCCTCTATCTCGCATACACATACAGTAAACACACACTGTATGTATATAGACACACACACACACACAAGTTGTCATTTTCAAGTTGGATCTCAAGTTGTGTATTTTGATTCTGATTCTAACCATATGTAAACATCTGTCATTTATTCCATTACATTAGGACATTAAATGTACTTGTGAAGAAAAAAGTAATGCCCTCACAAGGACTGCACAAAAATTATGGTTTATGTTTTGACTGTAAATCCTTGGTCTAATATGTATTTCTTGCACTTCTTCCCTAGATTATGCAGGGGGCTGTAATAGGACGCCTGACAGCCAGATACCCAGAAAGCTCTCTGCTGCTCCTGGCTGTTGGTGTGTCCAGTATGGTTGGCCTGGCCCAGGTAAACATGCCTGAATGCAGCAGGGCTAGACAGGGATTAGGAGTTAGGACAGTATATTACACAAGGATTTGATTTGCATTCAACTCCCCAACCACCAATAACACATTACAAACAGCACTTTACAGTGTCTAGATAGCCATTACATATAGCTTTTTATAATAAGTAGATGTTTGAAAGTGTTTACATAAAACTAAGCATGAGTCTATGTATGTTCTTGTAGGGTGAGCCCCATTGATGACTTTCATTATTGTTAGTCACTCACTAAAACTAATCAGTTGGAATCCACTAAAATGAATTGATCATTTACTCTAAGTAGCTGAGTTCATATACACATTGGATGGACTAGTTGTCGCTTGGGAATGTGAGTCCTATCACATGTGTGTGCTACAGGGCAGTTCCCATCTGTACACAGGAAACTTCATTGACTAGTCCATTCATTTCTCCTGCCCTGTAACCCGAGGGCTCAACCAAAATACAGCATGTGCTCTGTTCTCCGTCCCCAATTCAGTTCCATTAAAATTAAATCAGGGGGCATTTTTAGAAACAGCTCTCCAAGTGGAGCACATGATGACAGAAAGTGCTTTCTGCTATCAATGGAATGGAAGTGTTTATCATTTATCACAAAAAATGTCATGCTTTAAATATGTACATTGTGTCTTGCATAATGCTACATCCCTACACAAATTGTGTATTGTGTTTCCTCTTCTGTTGTTCAGGCACTCATGAGCAATGTATACCACTTCTGTTTCATTGTCATTCCCATGATGTTCTCCCTGAGTATGTTCAGTGTAATCACAGACAGTATGCTTACCAAGAGCGTGCCTTCATCGGACACAGGTGAGAGAGAGTGTGTGTGTGTGTGTGTTTGTGTGTGTGTTCAGACCCCAGCCCTCTTTCAGAAAAGGTTTACTGTGTAAGTTGTTCCACAGTAAAACTACTGTTACATGAAGTGTTTCTGCATCCTTGTCTTTGTGTGTGTGTGTGTTTGTGTGTCATGTGAGCATGACTGTGTACTTCTGCTCTCTCTCTCTCTCTCTCTCTCTCTCTCTAGGCACCATGATGGGGCTGGTTTCTTCAGAGCAGTCCCTTATGCGTACCATTGGCCCCACCATTGGGGGCTACCTATATAAGAACTATGGTGTCCCATCATTTGGATTCATCCAGTGTTCTGTAAACGCTGCTGTCTTTATATTCCTTTTCATGGACAGGCGGACAGGAGAGCACAGAGAATGACTATAGGATATTGCAGTGTTGGAGGCATTCTGTACTGTAAAACTGTGATGCTGCGTGAAGTGTTGGATTAATGTGATCAAAGACATTTTACTGTTTCTTACCAATATCAAGCCAAAATCCCAACTAGAATGATCATTTACTGTAAAGGAATGAAATGAACTTTGTTTTTACAAGTATTGACAGAGAAAAATAAAATTATTGCAGTTATAGACTATGCTGTGTTACTCCTATATTGTATGTTGTAAACAATGAATTTGAATGAATCAGTTGTCATGCGTTTGAGTTGTATACAAGTCTTGCTGGTTATGACCTCTATGTGTAACATATCTGACTTGGTGCCATTTAGATAAGCATCAAAGGACACACCTGGCATTCCAAAGGACTTCAGTGTTGGCACAGACACCTTAGAAAGATAACACTTTACTGCCTTAGTGACTCAGAGATGTATGACAGTGTAAATGGGGTAAAGTTCTCTGTCATTGTAATCATTACCTCTGTACAGATATCTCAATTATTGTTTGTGTGAATATTATTACACTTTGTGGGATAAAAAACTCACAAAATTATAACTTGATTAAATAAAGACTACTAGTCAAAACAAATCATGCACTAAAAGGTTTTGTATAAAAGTCATTTATTTAAATAAATATTTTGAAATATGAAATAAATTAAAACATCAATGTTAAAACATAATGTTGAAATGATCATGTCTTTACATAAATGAATAAATACATAGGCCTACATATGTGCACGAAAGCGTTCTTTCATTAAATATGTCTTGCAATTGTAAACGTGTATGGAGTTCAGCCACTTATTTTTTCAGTCCATACTGTAGTCTTCAGGCTTTGTTAAAAGCCGGCGAACTGTAGCAAGCTCTCTTTCGAGTCCCAAACAACAGGTTCTCTGTTCCTCAGTCCTTCAATAGCCCTTCATCTTCCCTCTGTAAGTCCTTCCTTTGGTCCGACTGTCTTCATGGTCTGTACTGGACACATGGGAATTACAGTCAATACCCAGCTTTGCAAACTTTCTGCACAGATATGACCTACGCAAAACCACTTACATTTAAATTCCAAACGTACAATTAACACCTACATTAAAAACTGAACTTTGACAAAATGAAAGGTTCTTGAGCGCACGCTAAAGTGCGCGTCTCGCTTGACACAGAAACAACGCAATAGTCTACGCTAAGAGGAGTGAGAATCAAATGAATGAAAATGAACTCACCACTGAAAAACTTCACTGTCATTTCGTTGTTGTCTACGGAGCTCTTGCCATGTGTCTGTCTTGATGTCCCGGGGATGTATTGTCTGACTCTTGTCGTGACTTAAAGTCCTGAATAGCTTTTCGGTTTTGGAAGTCGATCAGTGCCATGGTTATGACAGCATTCCAACATCCATCCTCGTCCATGCATCTGAAATCTATCTCTTTATTGTCAGTGGTGACGATGGTGAAGTAGACGAACTTCCCTGTCCTCTCCACACAATCAACTTTCTTAATCGCTTGAAGTTTCAACTCTTTGCCTTTGGATTTCTTCTGAGCGTCAGGGTATATGTTCAGACTGTCTGGCGTCAAGACGCACGTCTTTCTTTTCCAAAACTGCAGCAGGTTGTCACTTCTTTTCTCCAACTCTCCCTCTTTAAGAACCTTCGAGTTGGAAGTCTCGTCAGCAGACATTTTCATTGTTTAAATGATCAGGTGTGTGGTCAAAGTATCAGTAAAGCGCGAGTCACAAGACAGCTCGCTTGCTGTCCGCGTGTAGTCCAAGTGTTGGCTATGAATGGAAGTCGCGCCGCAGTAACTTTTTATAGCAAGTGAATCGTTCCCTTCCTAACTGACGTCACGCAGGATGGAATGCAAGAGTAGGTTGGGTTTCTATGAAGAGTTTAACCATGAAGCATGAAAGTGGAAGTTAAACTATGGCTTGTTTAATGGCAAATATGGCTCAGTAAATGTATATTGTGTACAACAATGTATATAGTATTTTACTTATGTTTAAAGGTCTACTATAATATCTATAATAGGCCTATAACAATTACTGTATTAATATAGTACTGGGAGGCTATAATGACAATATTACAACAATATCCCGGACAATAAGGTATACACCTGTGGAAGAACATAGCTTATGACATTTATAGGGTGTAAAGTGGGTTTTTTATGTAGGTTATAGTGAGATTTCCCTGAGTTCTCTCGAGAGCTGAATTTTAACATTTTCCTTAGTTCAGCACACCTTCAAGTGTTCAAGATCTACTCATCTTGAATTATATCAGAAACAGCTTGATAGTTACATACATTCCCTAATAGCATTAGCAGTTGAGCTGTTTGACTCTGTTCGTAAACTGGCTTCTAGTACTCACAATATCCCAACATGAACTTTTAGACAGAGTGTGTGTGTGTGTGTTTGTGTCTGTGTTCTGGTCCTGACAAGTCAGTGATGTGAACCTTGGCATATTGGGACAGAAAAGGGAAATGTAAGCTCTTCACTAGAACAGTGATGGCAGCACACAGAGGCCAGGGTGGAAATGAGGAATCAGGCCCAGACCTTGTGCCACTGGACCAATTCCTTGTGCAAAGATACCATGACATTAGGGTGCTTTGTCTTGACAAGAGAGAGAAAAAAGGTTTTATGACTTTATGACAGGAAAATCAGAGGAGTCATAGTGGTCAAACTTTGATATGTGTCAACTACCTGGATATGAGTCAGAGGGAAAGGCTGTTTGCAGATTAAGGAGTGGAGTAATTTCGTTTCCACGGTCATCAAACAATGTCAGTCTCACTGTGAGTTCCCAGTGTGGCAATGTGCTGTTGCAAAAAACAAGACTGAAAGGATCTGAAAATGTATCATCCACTTTCTATCTCATTTCTCTTGATTAAGTATGAGGAATGTGGGGATGACGACACAGACAGATTCTGTGCATGACGGATGTAGGGGTGTAATAACTTAATGACAAAGATTACAATTTACTGGACTCACCGATTAAACAAGGGTGTGAAGCCCATCTTTCACAATTAACCACAGACACTTACACTATCAGTAGATGCAACTATTGAGTCATTAGACTACCTAACTGCCACAAATTAAATAAGTTTAAGAGTCTAACCGAAACCATACCACAAAGCAGTGCATAGTTGTAACTGCAAAGACGACATGGTAAACTCCTTCAGCAAGTGTGTAGTTAAATCAGTCTGCTCACAATAATGATAATCACCCCCATCCAAATGTGTAGAGTAATAAAGGTCTGGGTCAGGCTTACTGAGATACTAAAAGATCTGACAGGCCCTCACAAATGTTTATGGCAACTAACAGATGTGTAATCTCAGCAAGCCATGGATGTCAATAAGTTGGTCCCCTCTAATCTGGCCATCCTGCCCTGCTGCATTTCAACAGGCTTCCTTTAACAAGAACATACCCTCTGGGAGGCACCATTGTTATGCATCTAAACATAGACGACAGAGGGGGTCTCGTTTTCATGGGGCCCCCCCAGACATGGGCTCTCAGTTTTCAAATGCACGCCACGCCACCCATACGCATGGCATCCCAGTAAATGCCCTTGTGATGGGCCATGCCAGGTATTTATGGCATTGTTCAGATAAGTCTCCACTATTCAAGTCGGGCCCAGGGAACCGTGGGAACAAAAGCAGGTGGCACACTGAGAGGGCTGGGGGCATGGCTCTGTGAGGACAAGGCTACTGGGGTGACGGTAAAAAAACAAAGAAAAAAAAAGTGAGGGCATGGATGTTAACGCCTTACTGAATTCACATACATTCCAGTTACTTATATTATGCTTGTTCAACAGAGTGGTGTAATTGAGAACCCGGAGTAAACAATGACCTGATCTCAGGCAAGACAAGGTCTTGGAAATGCTATTTCACACCAGTCTTTGGTCATGCTTATGTGCGACCTCCCAAAGCAACACAACAGCATAACAACAGATTAGAAACCCGTTGCTTGTGAAATGACAAGTCGCAACTCAACACACCAAACTACATCATAAAAATAGTGTCAATAGTCATCACTGTGAATAATAGAGCCAGCGTGTGGGGGAGATTTTGCCTGCATTAGATATCATCACTGCTGAAGACTGATCATCAGCTGTTAAATTCCTCCTCCGGTCTCAGATGGGCAGGGAGAAAGGCCTCAGCCTACGGACAGAAGGTATGCCAGCAACTTGGGCCCTGAATTGTCTAATGGCATTCTATTTTTGAAACGCTTGCCGAAAAATACACAAGTATTTGTACTTCGTGCGTCACATGACTCACAAACCATGAAATCTTACATTTGTTGAATGTTCCATACAAAATATGTGGTGACTAAGAAACACACTTATCAACTGGCCCTAATGTAATCAAATCTGTTATCCAACACCATACACTTCCAAAAAAATAACGTGGTATTGAACAGGACGAGTCATCAAGGGTTTCTATTCAGAGGCACAAAATACAATCTTCCTTACTGCACAAAGACAGAAGTGGATGGTGACTATATGTACTTTTATTGTAACTAACAGCTGGTCCTGCAGCAAAGCCACCAGTGGGCTACTTCTAACACACAATTTTAAACAATGTCTATGATGAGAACCTCTGGTGTTCCATCACGTAATTGTGGACAAGTGATTTTAGGAGAGGTCATGCTTTGAGGTAGAGGACGTGATTTAGAAACGGCCACAGAAGACTTCACCTCATGGCATAAAAAAAAACAATTTCAGGTAACACATTAGCATGAACAGACAGGGTGGCATAATCAAACAAAAGGCATACCACACCACAGGTTAAAGTAGAACAGAGAGACCACTTGACTCCAATTGGCAATATACATGTTTAATTCTTTAGTAAGCGCTTGGGTTCTTAAACAAGAGCACTGCTGTTAAAGTACTATTAGGGCTTTGTGTCCACAGGGTACGGTACACACAGAGTATACACTCTCTCTCTGGGCTCCATCAAGCTTGAAGCTTTTATGAGACCAAATATGTATAATAATAATAATAATAATAATAATAATAATAGGTCAAAAACATAAAAAAGAAAAAAACAAAAACAAAAGAAACATTCGTATAAATAACCTTACAACAAGTGAAACTAGAAATTCAAATATTTCTAAACAGGGGAGAAAGAAAAAGCATAAACATTTAAGTGGGTGTCATGTCCACAGTTTCACATTGGGTGCTCACCCTCTGTTTCTTGGCATATAAAACCCTGAGTTACCTATGATATCAAGTGAACATGGAGCTGCTCACTTGACTTTGGGCTGTGATGGAGCATACGGTTTTTAAAAGGGCAATCTGGAATGTGGTGTCAGATTTTAAAAAAGGAGATATATTTATTAAAAAAAAAAAAAAAAAAAAAACAAAGAGAAAAACAAAAACAAAACGTGACACTTGTGACTGGACGTCTGCTCCTAGCTCTCATTTCAACCCACATGTACAGAACAAAAGGAAAGTTGACCCTAGACCCTCCCTTTCCCCAATAGCAATTATATTTACAATTTCATTAACACTATCCGACGACTTCTCTTTTCTCTCAGTTTAGGGGCGCATAGACAAGACATGCATTATTTAAAAAAAGAAAAAAAAAAAGGAAAAAATCAATCAACCTTGGTTATCTCCTGTCCACATTTTGTGTTGTGTATTGCGTTGGGACTGCAGACCAGGCAGGCACTCTGCAGAGTGGTGGTGGCTATACGTGGTCTACAGAGCCGAGTCCAGCTGTGTTAATTCATGTGGTTTTTGGGCCTCGAAAGTGGAGACATATTGAGGTGGGGGCAGTCCTCGTGTGTTACTGCTGCTTGCACTCAGCAGGCTGGGGGTCCCCACCCTACATAGAGAACAAACAGGGGGATGGACAACATACAGACCAGATGAAGGACAAAAGACATGAACAGAGGCAGAGAGGGGGGGGCACACACCCAGGGAGGAATCGATAAAGAGATGGAAGAGAGGAGGAGAGGGGACAAACACAACAGTTAGTGACCGCACAGCTGCTTGGGGTCTTTTTGCAGACAAGAGAGCTGTAGTATGCACAGGGTTAGACATGGTGTGTGGACAAGAAAGCAGCAGTACAAAGAAATATATAAATGACCCAATGAGACCAGCCAGTGGAGTAAACATACACACAAAGTTGAGAACATCACACCTAGGAAAGGTGCAACCATCAAAAAACACAAGGCTTCCTTGATCTTGCCTCCTTAAGGTGCCCTCAGCCAGCAATGGCCAGCAATGGCTGAGGTCATTTTATAGAAGCTGATATTAAAGGCTTCCAATTAATTATCCTAAATGCATGACTACTGTCCACAGCTTCATAGACAAAGGTGACAAAGCAACACTAAGGAGCCCTTGCTATTGTTTGAATGTTGATTTACTGAGGAAACACCTAGGGTACAAGTAGATCAGACATATATATATACTATGGTTACAGTAGTATGGGTTGGTAGTTAATTTCACATGAATCTAGCGAGGTCTACAGAAAGGGACAGAGAGAGCTGCAAGTCCAAGGAAAGACAGACAGAATGGATGGACTAGGGAGTGATGGACCTAGGGACAGGAAGAAGGCTGGAATGTGCCCGTGTCATTTCCCCCCTTACCTAGGAATGCATGAGGTGACAATGACTTATGCCTGCAACAGGGGAAGGAGGAGTAAGAGGGGGAGAGGGGTCAGAACGGTGGTGGGACAACAATGACAGTCACCAATTAGTGTCAACAGATGCACAGGGATCCGTCAACACACACACACACACACACACACACACACACACACACACACCACACACACACACACACACACACACACACACACACCACACACATCAGTCTACTCAGTAGAGTTAGCATTAACAGGGGGGGGACAGCCATTCAACCAAAGGACATTTTATGTGTACAAGCTAAATTCAGCAAACAGGATGGAAATTTTAAAAAGTGTTCTGTCTCCATACTGCATAGTGTACTGCATAGTGTACTGTGTGCAGAACAACCAATATATGACTTTGGACAAAATCCAAGTCCAATAGCTTCCTAGTGATCATAAAACCCCATATTTCACCTGACCACTTAAAGGAACATGCCACCTTTTAATAAAATTGGGTTATGCACCAGCTTACCTGGAGTTATATGTGTGGGCAAAAGCAATTTGTTTTTGGTTAGCATAGATGCTGGAATGCAGAGTAGCAAGTTCACAAAAAAAAATTCCTTTGTAACTTCTTGTATCAATGAGTACAAACAGTAATGTAAATTAAATTTTCTAGACAGATGGAGATGGGGGGACAATATTCGAGACTACCAGTAAAGTGGGTGGTGCATTATATTACTACGCCCAGCTAGCTGCACTTTACAAGAATTTACTACTCGGCTCTTTATAATGCTGTAGAATGCTCCATTCATTTGGCAACTGACCGCTGCCAAGTATAACAGACCGCTGTTAAAGAAAGTAAAACAGAACGTTGCCACATCCAATCAGCTGATCTGTAAGTTAACAAGCTACCGTATCTTAATCATTACAATGACTGACAGCAATGATAAATATGTTCCGCTCTGCGTTGGGGCCTTATCACCACCTCTAACGTGTAATATTCACTGATATATGCATCTTTATTTTTACATTGCCATTTCTACTCATTGTGAATACACAGGTCACAAGAAGCAGTTAGATATAAGACACAGCTAATGGCAGGGCTGCCAGACTAGGACAATCTGCACCGAGACCAATTGCTTTTGCCAACATGTGTAACTATGGATTAGATGATGAACAACTCAATTTCATAAAAAATGTGTCGTTCCTTTGGGCTTAAATTCAGTAAATTTAATTCCACAGTGCTAAACTGACCTTAGTATCACTCTCTCCCTCCTCCTCCTCCTCATCTTCATCACCGTCCTCATCCTGATCCTAGCCACAGAAAAAGAAACGTCATCTCGCCACACTGCCAATAAACAGATGGTATCAAACAGCAATTTGTCCAAATGACTTAAAGCCCTTTCATTCTTATCTCTTACCTCTTCCTCCCCTTCATCTAGTTCCTCTTCCTCAAACTGAAGGCCAAGACGACAACAAAGAGGTTAGATTAGCAAGAAAACATTCTTTATATTTTAGGCTTTACAGATTGCAAATAAAAAAGATATCGGAGAAAACCATACACTCTCATCGTCCTCCAGTGCCTCCCCTGTGAAGTACAGCACAGCTCGGGGAACTATCCGCTCCCGGAAGAAATGACCAATCTCAAAATCTGTAGCTAGAGTGAACTCTGAGTCCTCATCCTGCAAAGACGCATTTACACATAAACACGACATATACTGTTGCCACAAACCAATGAATCTGAAGCGCTACACCATAGCAGAATTGGTGTGATCAACAGTGACTTACCAACTCTCCATCTGACGAAACTGCAAACAAAGTAAAACAAGAAAGATTTGTTAAGATAACTAAATGCTAAATCAATCAACTTGATTACATAGCCTCTGAATACAGTAACACTTCTCAAATAACACTTCGCAAATAATGGCAAGTATAAAAAAAAAAGCTGTCAGACCACCACAAGTCTCCTGAAAAGTTATCAAAATACTTCAGCCAGCAATGCTATAGACTGTGGCTGCCATCTACTGGTGGTCCTGATTAAGTGTTAAGAAGAAAAGCCTTAGTGTATGTATGATGACCGAACATTTAACAATTCAACTTCACATTAGTGAGAAAAACACAAACACACACTTGACTTGACACAGCCTGACAGACTAATTTCTAGGATTCATTTTAGGGCTGAGCACTTGAGTGTGGTGGGCTACCTTTGATGGGGTTGAAGAAGTTAAAAAAAGAGTCGTTGGGCACTTGTTTGGTGACTGTCCTCACAGTCCCTCTTCCCTTGTGTTTCTGCTTCTTTTTGATGGTTTTCACCGTCACATCCTTGCCCTTCTTCCAGTCTATTTCGCAGCTACCGAAGCAAGGAAGAAATTTGCAGCATTTTAATGGTACAAAAAAGCCAAAAGATAAACATCATTCCACTGGATCGCCAAACTCAAAATAGCATCCTGCTGACTAACAATTACTGTCTTTTAAACATGCTGTCTTACATAAACAGCGTTCACTCAAGTTGCTGGTTGATTAATAAGCTGCCTGCAAACTCACCCTTCACAATCAATTATCTCTGGGCCTTCAAAGGAGAAGGGGTCTTCAGCATCTGGCTCAGACTTCATCTTGTACTTCTTAGTGAGGACAGTGTTACTGAAGAAACCGTTGGGCTCAAAGTGAAACTCCAGCGTGAAACTCTGATGATGGAAGATAACAGATGAAAAGGAAAGGCAAATTAAGTACTACAGCACTCTTCATAAACAACTGATCATGTGCAAAGCACCCTACAAACAAACAAATAAATCAATAAAAGTCCTTAAAAAAAAAACATTAGCTTTATCATAAAGAGAAGAGAATACACAGTAAGCAGAAAAGACAAGTAAATAGATCAGAAATGTTTTGAGAACTGATACAGAATAGTCTGGCGAGTGAGTGAAGCCCTTCTGTGCATTTCTGCCATCATACACTGGGTCAGCTAACTGCAATCACACATTGCATCTGGTAACATTAATAAGATAAGTGTGCTACCTTTAGCTGAACCTGAACTTCCAACAACATGCTACCATGTCACTATATATAAACAAAAAATGTATATCAAATGTTGTCTTACCATTGGTTGATTAGGCTCAGAAAAGATAACTTTAATATCTTGTAGGTGTTTCAATATAGGTTCATCGTGCTCCTGTTGGAAACATAGTTCAGAAATGTAGGTGACTAATGAAATGAGAGAATCAGACCTTGTATAGAACCAAAGCCGAAACACGTCACGTTTTCCCATACAAAATCACCTGTAGCATGTCACTGAGCATGTCAACACTTCGGAATATAGTGAGCCAGAATTCTGGAATTCCCTTTGGATTCTCCTCAGCAGCATCCCCTTCCTTCTTCTCCTCAATTGTTGCTTTTGACTTCATCTCCTCCTACACACACACACACACACACACACACACCATGAGAATCAATGCAAGCTTACCCCACAAAAAAACATTATCTGGTTACTGCCCAAAGTAGGTGTTGTCAGCAACACAGAGTAATCTGAACTTTGCCATATGGCTACATCTAGAGTTTATACAAACCAATGTTGAATTTTTCATTGGACATTACTGTGTAAGTACAACTTCATGTTCACTTTTAATTTGAAACTTTTGGTAATCCTTACAGTTGGTGAAACAGGTTTAGTTTCCTGCACCTTCACGCCACTGTGTGACTGATGTTTCCTATTCTAGACTTCTTTTGAGATAATAATAATAATAATAATAATAATAATAATAAATGTGGCAAATGTAGACATGAAGAAATACTGCTTTTCAATGCAAAAGTGAATTCAAATTCTCCACATTAGACTCACAGAAAGCTCCTCCTCCTCATGGTCACTCTGCCACTCACACTCCTCATCTGTGGGCTCCACTGCGCCGCACACTATCTCTTTTCTCTGGAGAAAATAAACACCATGGCTGAGACCCACATGATGACAATAGAGAGAGAGGTGGATAGGAAGAAAGATTTTCTTTCTTCATTTTCCAGGGACGAGTCATGGGAACAATTCAACTAACAACTCATGGAAGGACAATATATGCTAAACAAATACCCAAGACACTGCACTGATCAGAATGTTTCCAAACTGGAATCACAAACACAGAAGTTGTTTGAATGTTTCAAAAAGTCCCCACACAGCCTGTTCAATAATGAGCCTAAAACTGAAACCACTCTTACCTTGTCAAACAGAGGCTGATAAAGAGCAGCATATTTTCTTTCCAACTCATGAACCTCTTCATAAAATTTGGCTTCTATGTGTGCACTCTTCACCTGCAGATTCTTTAAGGCATTCACTCTTCTCTTCACTGCCTTCGGTAAACTGAGAGATGAAAACAAAACTCTCAGATCACAGCTTTATAGACAGATACATTATTTATACTGTAGGAAATGTAGACATCCCAAAGCATTAAAAAATGAGACACACACACACACACACATATATATATACACACTTCAAAGATACAGAGGAAGAAATCCAATTGTGTTCAGTTTACCTTATGACTTGATACAGCTGTTACTTGCTTGCCCAAATGCAACATGCAAGGCTGTTATTCACCTAACAGCAACAATACTTACGTGTCCAGTATAGAGGGACCATGTGGCATGCTGTCCAATCTGTCCTGAAGAGCAGCCAAGGCCTGAGGGTTCTGCATCACCTGATCACCAACTTTACCTGAAAAGAATATATCAAATAATGAATAAGGAGTTCTTATAAAGCAATACTACATCTGAGCAACAACTGTGATGAGACAGGATGCCTAACATTATAGCTCTAATTAATCAGCATGGGTGATTACCGTTGAATTTGAGATAAATTTGAAACAGACCTGCCAGACACTATTTTCTCCAGAAAAGGATATTAAATGTGTTCAGAGGGCTTTACTCACATTTAAAAGATCAAGTGTGCTTTCAAGATGCGTGTGCCTTACAAGTAGATACTCTTATCAGCGCTCTTGATTTCACAGGCATGTCTTGCCAAAGAAAATTTGAGCTTCATAAAATTTTCAGAGACACTTGATCTGTTAAGGCAATAAGTCTCAAAGGGCTGAGAGTATCCTGGAATAAACGCCTAATTACTTACACTACATATAAGTTTAAAGCTGCCATCTAATTATTCACTGTCTATTTTTTTCCTACAAAATTATACCATTGTGATGTACAAACTGTTTTTTTAAGTTCTCAAAGATGGGAAGTGTAGGAAGTACCTGGCTTTACCCAGAAAGAATGTTGACTGATAAAATCAGAATGTTTCAACACAATTACAACTATACCTTTGGCTTCTCCCTTGTCTCCTTCCATTTTAAAATCACAGCTCCAGTTTTCTGTCAAAACAAACAGAATAGCGTGACCTAACCTACAGCAACGACCGGCAATCAAGAATTACAGTATCTGCAGTACATGTTAAAATGGCTATCGAACGTTTTTTGCTAAATGTTGATTTTGGATCAGTCCAAACGCACCTTTTGATATGCAACACAAAACTTACAAAAACATAAACAGCAATGGCTGTAGCCTACGATAGATACACAAGTGATTATTTAACGTCATTAATGAAAATTATGAAGTTAACGTACAGTTCAACGCAGATTACATTAGACACAAACTAAAGCTACTATTTACCAACAGTACTCCTGTGGGACATACAGCTTGACCTGCCAGTGTTATATGTGCAAAAACCCCACATTGTTTACGCTCATTCCGCTAATTTTCTGAATGCTAACTATCAATGGTGGTTGCAAAAGATTATAAATTCTTAGCATGCTATGTACGTGTGCAAGTTCAAGTTTGTAGATTTGTATTGTTTTGAAATAACAACACGTTCCAATCAGTCATGCCGAGACTACGATGTTGCGCAGTCCGATGACGCAATGCAAGCTTAACGCTAGCTAAAGCAAAGTAGATAAATGCTGGGGTGGTCATTTCTATGATTCAAAAGGATATTTTACATTTCTATCAACACATAAATATGCTCCAACACGTAATGAATACAGTTTTATACTATATACAGTTGTGATGGTATCGTCCAATAGCAAGAGACAGATTTTGAAACATTATAAATGTGGCTAACAAACGCTAACCGCGAGTTAGCAGGAACAACATGCTAGCCATTTAGCTTATCTAGCTAGCCAAGTTCACTCACTGCGTGCCTACATAAGAAAATAAATTGGGCGGTGCCACTTTTCAAGCGAACAAGATATAGAAATATACCGGCTGAGTTAGCGAGTTAACAAATACATCACAGCAGCCGTCAGACAGACTGCTACCCAGGCTACACTATTAAATGATCTGCCAAACTGGCATATGAACATATTCTGGCAATCATGACATGGCTAACTGGCAAGCTAACACTGACAGCAGTGCAGCTGACAGCATTTCAAGCTAACCAAACTTAGCAGTCTGGCCCTTACATTAGCAGGTATTATAAAGTCCTGCCTTTCGTTCCCATACAGTTAACAACTGAATATATTGGGTGGGTGACAGTAATATTGATTGTACTTAAAAAAGCCACAAACCAGCAAAAGAATATTTGCTTCGCTTGTTACATTTCTTGCAACGTTATCTGAATACAAACATTAGCCCGCACCAGTAAGCTTACAAACTGACCAACACCAATGCACACAGCTTTTTACAGGTTGTAGTTAAGAGTAAACATTTTGTATTAGTGCAGTGTGCAGCAATAAAGACCCGTCTAAATTAAATTAAGCAACGTTGATCTTTGTTCTCCAAGTTCCGATCCTTACCTTGGTTTGAGCTGTTTTTGTGACTTCACGCTCGAAGCCTCAATGAAGTGACCCACTAAGCAGTAAAGTTAAACCTCATTGGTCAGGAAAAATCTTCGTTTGAGGACCAAAATATCAAAGCTCACTGAACAGTGTTCATCTGTTGCTGATTGTCACAAGGCAGTAGAGATATTAAAATAATTTGAAATACACTAATTGATTAAAACTCCATATACACATACCTCTTTCAAGTTGTCGAGGAAGAGAAACGTTGAAGCATCTGTTAGATTCCTGCCTTCATTTTAGTCTTTCGATAATTGCACTTTAATTTAAAACGACCATGTAGGTCGGTAGTGATTCATATACAGTTGTTGATATTGTACAAGGGAAAAAACCCTTTTGCCGTGTTTTGTCATTTCGTTATCAAAAAACGTGAAACGTAATCATGCGCAACAAAACACCGCTAGGTCACTCTCATCTTGGAGAATGAAAAACTTTGGAAATTTTGGAAAAACTTCAGTTTTACAAGGTTTTACAATGATGAGTTTTACAAGTGTAATGGATGTATGCATTTTATTATCTGTATTTCATGTCCTTTATAAACATTTTTAGAAATACTTTTCAATATTCCTTTCTCAACATTGTGGTGAACCAGCAGGCTGAATGGGACCACAAACTGTTATGAGGACCATATACACAATGCAATGTAGCGTTAATTCAAAAACTAAAGAGCAGTATCATTCACATCATAAGAAATATGTTATGCCTTTAATCAGTCAACCCATTTTAAGGTCCACTCATCACAACTGGTGAACACCACAGTAAAAAGGAATCATTTGTCAGTAATGTCCCAGCCATGTGAAAAATACAAAGCCCAGTCTCAGTCCAAGGACACAGAGATTACAGGCATCTTGTCGGCCTCAATTTTAGAAGCACACCAGGACATACAAAGAGGACACAGGATGGGCGGATTGCAGGGTTGGGCTAGGTGGACTCAACCTCCCAGAATCCTCACTTGCCATTCTGACTTGTCTGAAGATATTCTTTATGTAATTTTTCTTGTGCCTCATAAAGTTTGCGTAGTTTTTTGGTTTGTCCCTTGCTCAACTCCTTTCCCTCTGCATCATGCGTAGGGAAACCCTAGAGAAAGTGAAAAAGTGAAAGAGAAAGAGAAAAAAAGAAAAAGAAAGAGAAAAAAAATTGAAAGGGAGGCAAGAAGAAAACATAATGAGTCATGAGACATACAGGTACCCAATGTACACTAAGAACTTATTTGTATGATTTCAGTGCAAATACTGCATATATGGGCAATTACACGCAAAACTGTCATAATGCCCACACAATGCCATAGTATGGTATGATGTGAATGATGATTACATAAAACATTTAACATTCACTCTTCTTGGTTATAGAACAAATTTTATGAAACTTTTCACATAATCATTCGCATCATACAAATACCATGGCATTTTGTTGCTGGACGTGACAAATTGCATGGAATTGCCCATATATGAGAATTCTTTGCCACAGAATGTCATAGCTCAAACGTACAGTGTCATCAAATGCTGAGTATTTGTCCGTTTCACAGCGGAATAGCTCGCTGGGAGGAATCTTCATCTTGGCCAGTTTCGCCATCTATGGGAGCACACACACAAAAACCAATGGGTAAATAATTTGTACAAATATGCTTAAATCTCACTTTCTGTGACTTGAATGATAATAATCTAATCAACACCACAAAACAAATGTCATGGAGTAGGTCTAGGTAACACATGAACACAGACAACGTTTACATAAATAGAGAAAACATTTACAGAGTCACCCATCCACTCACCTCCTGTTCCTGTTTCTTTTTAGCTGCCTCCTCTTTTTTCTTCCGTTTTTCCTCCTCCAACTGAAAAATGAACACAATATGAATTATAGGAGTCAGTTTAGGAGTCAAATTGACATCATATGTCATTGTAAGTGGATTGTGGTTAACAGGACAGTACCCCTTAAGTGGTCTAAATGAATTCCACAAACCAACCTTCTTGGTGAGCACAGCCTGCTCTAATAATGCTTAAGCAAACACATTTGAGAAATAAAACATTTATTCAAACATCTTTATATTGCATGTGGAAAAACATGCATGTTATTTTCTATTCCTTTCTATTACTATTTCCATTCCTTCCTAACACATGTTATTTTCTATTCTCTCAATAGCAAGCTATCAAGACAAATGGCTAAGGCGTCCTTTTCTCAGAAGTCAAGAAACATTTCTACCATATATTGAGCACCTGGTGGCTTTAAAATGTCTTAAAGTGACCTGATAAGGTAAATCGACCTGAGTGGAAGGATGTTCACAAAGAAGACTATTCTAGGAGTAACTCTAAACATGCCCTACAATTGGCAAATTGGCATGTGCAACGGGAGTCCTCACTGTATGTTCTGAAGACCGCCATTCATATTGACAGACTCAGATACATTTTTTATGACTTGTGTCGAGGTCTTTTCTTTTCCTGCCTTTCTTGTCTTTGCATCCTTGACCATGCCTGAGATGTTAAGGTGCAATTTCCATTTAGAAGAAGGCGGATCATCTTACAAGCAGGAAGCGATAACTTGATGGATGAAAGTGTTGATGGACAGCTACGGTTGAACCACACGCAGATAGGCTTTTAATGAGCTCTGCCTTTGATGGGGAAACTAGGTACTAACCCTTTTCTTCTCCTCTTTTTCCTTCATCAGTGTTTCCCGGTCAACCAGCTTGACTACAGTGGGAAGTCCTATGGAAAACAAAAAAATCAGGCTAAGATTGGGCAGGGTTAGATAGACATTTGATTGTAACATTGGGATAAAACACATGGATTAACTATGTAGGTACGATAACTAAACTGAATAAGTTCAATCCATTTCACCCATCACACATGTTTCATTCATTTTTGTATCCAAATTTTCTTATCCCAATTTCAAGATACAAAAATTAGTGATGTGATGCGATCTGTTTCTGTATGGTGTTGGGCATTTCACACTGTTTAAGTCGATTAATTTTACTAGCTGAAGAAAAGCTGTGTATACATCAGCACTATTCCCACAGTGCTTTGCTGATGTCAAGTAAGTAACCTAAGCACGCTGTATGACGCTGGACCATGTGCAGCTGTGGGACACAGGCACATGGAACACTGCTAGCGGCTGGGCGAACAGGACGAGTGTGAAGTGAACACGCATTACCTTCATGGTCCTCCAAGCGGACACCGAGTTCAGGCAGAGTGTCATCACGCACCTCGTCACACATCTGCAGCACCTCGGTCACTGAAGCAGAGGAGAGCACAGGTCATTCAGCTAAAAGGATATCTGGGTTAATCGTTCCACGCGCTCATTTTATAGACAACAAATTTTCAGCTAATGCCAACTCATCCCGTTTTACCTTTCTGTTCCCGTGCAATTTTCCTCACTCCTTCTCTAAAGTCCGACAGGACTTTGAGGTATGGCATCACTGTGCTTTCCAGCTGCAATGAGACACACAACCAGAGTGCTAAAACACCACATGGCACAGTTCCAAATGCATTACTGTTATATATAGCACTAGCACTTACATCAGCACTCTGACCACTTCCTCCTACAGGGAATCCAATGGGCTCAGTTCCTTCGATGGCACCAAATGTCTACAGAGGGATGGAGAACAAAGTTAAAAATGGAGTTCAGGGATGCAAGCTGATAGACATTATACTAGGAACAACTCTACGTTTACGCCATTCCAACATACAGTATCTGGTCTGAAGGTAACACCACGCAGTGCAATCTATAGGCAATGCTACCCTGTGTTACTGAGCATTGTCGTTTTGATATAGGACAACATTTTTTTTGATCTAGAGAGCTAGTTTTCAATCCAATCCAATTCCAGTCAGAACGTTTGCATCAATCAGGTGACATTGCAAAGAACATTGCTGATAAAGTTGGCCCATCTATCACTACCTTCAGGGTTCCCTATCTCACCTTGAGCATGTCTGTCAGGTAGACAGCAATGCTCTGAAGCAGCATGCGGTTGGGCAGCAACTTGGAGCTCTTCCTATTGGCGATGTAGGAATTGCTCTGGCTGACCAGAGACCTCATCTCCTCCATAGCTGTCCGCGTGTCAATGTTGTCACACAGAGCCTCGTGCACCGCCGATCTATGCTCATAGAGACTACAAACAAGATAAGACCAATAGGTAAATGTCCATATGGAACACTACCATTGCATTACAAAGGCTATGATTACAAGTTATCAAGCTTAATGTTTCATAAGATAGTTATAATGATTTATCACCCGGAGAAATTAAATACTATTCTGATTGGCTGACAAGGTGACTGTTTCTCCAATAACGGGAAACCTATGACGTAGATCTGGTAAAAAAGTTTAATCACCATTCCATATTAGTGCTTTTTAGAGTAGTAACTATAACAACCATAGAACCTAATTAATAGCTGTTTGTAGATCTACTTTCCCATGGAGTGTTAGACTACACCAAAGCTACAAACCAGCCGTTTGTTTTTGGAGATTACTGCTCAAAGGAAACAATTAAATAAATATTAAAATACATGCGGCAACCGGGTGATAAGCAAGATAACGGCCTTCAAGTTGTCCGGATATAGGGAAATAATGGACTTGGCGAAAACAAACGCCACTCCGCCTTACAGCGTTGTGGTGTTCTTTGCCCCCGCCCCGTCCTTTGTTCTCCTATATCGGGACACCTCAGCGGCTGTTACCCCTAACCAGTAGCGAACCATTACCATGAGTAATATAAATAACATCTGAAATTCTTACCTCTTGTTGAGTTCAATTTCTGCAGCCTCCCATTTCTCATACTGGCCTGTGATGTCAGTGGGGGTCCTAAGGATGTCCTTTACATTCAGGAAGAACTCCTGTGGGTAGACAGCAATTAGACACAGTTTATCTTAAAGGAGAAATGCGGTGTGAAATGAACTGCAATATGTTAAAGTTTGTTGGAGAACAAAATTAATACAATCTAGCGCATTCTAAACTAGCCTGCTTTTAGCTGATTTCTCTTTCAAAGTTCAAAAAATAGCTAATGTTAACAAACTCTTCTACAGAAAGACCAGACATATTCATAACGTTAGTTTCACACAGTTCCAACAAACAAGGTTAAAGATGTGTTCATATGTGAACAAAAGATATCAAATGTATATGTAACTCACATTCATGAACTTCTCGTACTGAATCGCAGACTCCATTGTGTTGCTTGAGTAGTCTAGTGTGTCTTTCCAGGAGTGCATTAGGAAGGCTAGTCGAAGCTGCCGTGCTACAGCGCAAAGAAAGTATTATACATAACTACTACAACATCTAAATAGTGACACTTATTTCACATTGGCTGGATTTAAATGGAAAGACCTCCAGTGACCGGAAGACTGATTCACTGTGGGGCTGCTTTACATTCTAGTTGTGTCTACCTGAGTGTTTGGCCAGTGCGTCTTTGATTGTGATGAAGTTTTTCAAAGACTTTGACATTTTGCAGCCTGCAATGGTAAGATGCCCAGTGTGCAAAAAGTAGCGTACCCAGTGGTCATTCTCAAAGAAGGCCTGTGAAGATGAAATTCACACACAACTATCAATACATGTAACAAAATGAACCAGTGACATCAACAATACTGTTTGGTTAGAGTGATATTCATCATCAAAGATTGCACTTACCTCAGATTGTGCCAACTCATTGTCATGGTGGGGGAAACGGAGATCAAATCCTCCACCATGGATATCCATGGACTCTCCCAAAACAGACCCTGCCATAGCTGAACACTCAATGTGCCAGCCTGGCCGTCCCTGTAGCAATAATAAATCCAGAGAAAACAAGAGTGAGTTATTCACCTTGTCAGTGTTCAGCAACTTCACCATAACTTGGCAAGCTTATAATGGAGTGTGTGTGTTTGAGAATTCACCTTTCCCCATGGGGAATCCCAGGAGGGCTCCCCAGGCTTGGAGGCCTTCCAGAGGGCAAAGTCATTAGGGGAACGCTTTTCACTGAGCCGGTCTGCAGAGACGCTCAAGTCTCCTACACAACAGATGAGACACAACTTGTTCAGCCAACTACTCAAAACTCCCAAAGATGTACAGCCCAGACAATCCATCATTTAAGATTCTGTACAGATATCACCCACAGAAATGGAATACTGATTTTTGATTGGCTGGCAGGGTGTGTGTTAATTCTGTATGACGCACACCTATGAAGTAGATCTGGTGAAAAAGTCTAATAACCGTTCTATATCAATGTTTTTTTAAATAGTAACTATAACAACCATAGTAAACGGCAGTTGAACTTGTCAATGAAATCAGCTGTTATTTGCTATGACCACAGTTGAAAAGAAAGTACTATGGCAACTGAACAGGTTTCTTTATAACTGAGCTGCAAGCTTTTCTATGTTTTAAATTGATGTCTATTCCTTACATGCATGAGTTGCAACCGGGTGATAAGCGGGATAATGGCCTTCGAGGTGTGCTGTTATACAGAATTAATGAACTTGGCGGAAGAACTTCACATCGGTGAAGTTATTCGCCTCCGCCTCATTCATTAATTCCGTATAACAGCACACCTTGTCGGCTGTTATCCCTTACTTATCATTAAAGGAGAAATCCTGTGTGAATCAATCCATCGCCCTGTTTGTTTGAGGTCCCTGAGTGCTGTCAGTAGGAAACAGAACAAAATCTGATAAAACACACACCAAATAGTGAATCAACAGCTAACACTACCTAAATGGGGCACAGAGACTCACGTTCAGTTTCATTTTGCTATTCCCTATTCAGTTAACATCAGTTATTATTTCGTTATTCAGTCTATGTTGTATGAAATTTTCTGGTTCTTTTCCTACAGACAGAACTCGGTGACCCAAAACAACAGGGCTACGGACTGATTCACACCGGACGTCTCCTTTAACTTATAACAACAAACAAAAAGTCAAAACAAATGAACAATGGCATCCTCTATGTCCACACCTTCACCCTCCTGAAGAGCCTTCTGATCACCAACTGCCTCAGGCACCAGTTTGGCATAGGAATGTTTGGGGCTGGAGTCAAACTTTGCTGTGTCAAAATACACAGAACCATTGGACTCATATCTGCCAATGGAAGCAAACTGTGAATGTGCTGGTTGAACAAATTTATGTACAGAACATCTGAGAAAATGGCAGGTTCATCAATGTCATTCAAAATGCGATTTTGTTCTTACCCATAACCGTTGTCCACAACCTTCTTCACAAAGTCTACAATTTCTGGCACATACTCACTGACCCGCGTGAGTACATCTGGTGGAAGAACCTACAAGTTAAATGCAGAACAGATTTGTGGGGTTGGTGAAGAACATACAGTAATTCTATCTTTTAACAATGTTTTTGTAGCAACCAAAAATTCAACACACCCCTGTGATCCTGGGCTGCATGACTAGGTGTGTTTCCCTGATCTGACTTTGTCAACTCGATGGACAGATCAACTCATCACACTGACAAGCTATTCACCCATCCTGCTTTATCTGATTACTAGAGTACAGGAGTTCATAAACAGCACTCACATTCAGGGCATCCATATCCTTGTGGTACTCCCCTTCCCAGTACTTTGGCAGAAGTGAGAAGATGGAGTTGTCTGTGACCTGACTGCCAAACTGAGTGTCCAGCCAGTCAGACAGGAGATCTTTAGCTTCTTCCAGCAAAGCCTTTTACGATAGAAAATAAATGAAGAAATAAATACAAACAATCTAAATGTATTAACAGGGTGTGAATTAAAACTTTTTCAGGGTACAAACAAGATTTAGGGCCACTACTGCTTCAATTACAGTCATAAAAATAAAGTTTTCCTTTAAATACATAGTTGTTATGACAAGCATCACCCTTGGCATACAATCAGTTGAAAGCAAGTAAATTATTGTGGTAAACATCCTTGCATGGAAAATATTGAATTTCTGTGTGTGATGAGTGGTTAGATAGGGTAGATTGTATTGGTCTTATTAGGGACTTAATAAAGGCCCAATATACTTGATCAAGTTTAGTCTGAGATCTGCTGGCCTACCTGGGCCTGAGTCTGGATGCTGGCATCAGAGGCTCCACTCTTCACTGTCTCCTGCAGGGGCCCGAGAGCAGCAGTCACTGCTGTGTCGAGCCTCTCCAGCATCTGCTTTTTGTCTGGGTCTGTGGTTTCAGACAGCTTTGTCTTGAATGGCTGCAAAACCATGACAACAATGTCAAGAAACCATGACAAGACCACAACAATAATTAACCATAGTTAGTTTCTTTGGCCCTGATAATAACAATAACAATAATAATAATATAATAATAATAATAATGTTTTATTTCATAATACTACTAATAATAATTTGTAAGCACCTTCCAAGAGACCCAAAGACACTGTACAGTTTTCAAGAAGAAAAGTACCTAGACACACACATCTAGGACAGTAGCAAAAACACCAGGTGACTGTACAGACAGCTACAGAAAGCTAAAAACAAGAGGGAAACAACGACAAAAAAAAAGAAAAAAAAAGAAAAGAAAACAGACAGAGTAAAAATTGACACTAAGTCAATTGATCTGATCTTGTAAGCACAATGACAAAACACATCACAGGTGAGACATCACCTATATCGGTGGTATATCAGTGTGTGAAAAAAACCTCTTCCCCCCTCACCTCTCTGGCTGTGAGGACATCCTTCAGGATCTGGGAAGCCCCAGGTTTTTTCTCTTTGTACTGCTCCAAAAGGTAGTTCTGTCTGGCTCTCTTAATGATCTGTCAAGCAAGCAGAATTAATGATGAAAGAGTAAGAGGCATATACAACAACATCCAGCAGGTATACAACATCTTAAACAAGCAAAACAGGTTATTAATAGCGTACATGCAACCCATGCTTATACGTACACTGAATTGGGACAAGAACAGTCATGTTCAATTCCTCTCACCTTGTCATCTATATCTGTGATGTTCATGGCGTAGAAGACATCATATTTGAAATAGTCCTTCAATATTCTTCTGAGGATATCAAAGGATATGTAGGACCTGTGGAATAAAAGGGAAAGGAATGCAGTGGCACCACACATAACCACAGGTAGTAAAGCAGATTAAATGGCAATAGACAAAGCATGTTTCCGGGAGCATTATTACCTGGCATGGCCCATGTGTGAGGCATCATAAACCGTTGGCCCACAACAATACCATGTTACACTTTTCCCATTCTGGGGCACAAACACTTCCTGCAACATACAAAAATACAAATAATCATGAAGTACACATCAGAAACAGGACATCCACTCATCTGGGAAAAAATCAACTTATTTAGGGATGCACAGGAACAATTAGCAAATGTGAACTGGAACAAGTCCCTGGACCCTACTCCATATTCACACAGTTGTGTTATGATGGGACTAAATTTTAATGCTTTGTGAGTGTTTAATGCTTTAAGAATCACGTCATCATTGCATTAATTTGATTGTTTATTACAGTTTAATAGAAGATGCATGATTTAAAAGCCGTCATAACAAAGCAAAAACTAGCTAAGATTTGTCTTCACTATCACTGACCTACTGCACTAAAATAAGACTTCTGAGTCCTCTCTGTGTCCGAAACCCAAAAACCAAAAGTAAAAGTAACCTATTGTCAAATGAATAATCAATTAACAAGTTTTCATTCTGCAATACCGAAACTGAAAATTAATGTAATGAGCAAAAGCCAAAGTGCAGAAATGTCACCTTGCTCCGCGTGAGGCTGTTATAAAGTTTGAGCTTGGGTGGCTCGCTTCCCTCTGGCGGAGACCAAGGAGGCTGGACTCGTTTTCCCTTCGCTGAAAGACACAAGGTTTGCTTTGTGAGCTCATTATCTCTACTGGGCACAGGTTGCATTATATAGGCCAGAGAGAGAGAGTGATTATACAGGGGATTAGAGCAGCAAGTGTGTATGTTCATGCTCCTTCTGTGTGTGGATGACGACGGTACCCTGTGGGAATAGACCCCTGCAGGCACACCTGTTCACAGGAATCACTATGAAGTGGAAATGGTGCAATCTCAGACAAAGCTACCACATGCAAATACACCACCAGATCTCACAGAAACAAACACAGACACTTGTTTACTCCCAAACACACCAGCAAACACACCCATCCACACGCGCACACACACACACACACACACACACACACAAAGGGTTCCATGAGGCAAAATTATAGTGAAATAATGTGGATGGATCCAGCAGGCCCAACAATGACAATACAACAAAGGCACAGTCTGTTACTTCGAGGCACAGTCTATTGAAACCGCTATTTCACATTCAATGGAAAAAATAATCTCACTTCATTGTCTACCAGCGCACATGCTCTAAAGACTGCACAGTTAAACCGAGGGCACAAGATCTGTAAAATATATGCATACCACAATTGCTGTATTTCAATGTAATGCTATGGTGGTATTCTACATGCACTATCTTCTACTAGAGCCTGTAGCCTGGCCTGACCTCAGGGCCTGTCTACTCACTGCAGAATTCAGGGGGGGCCTGGGGGCCCTGCTGCAGGGCCTCTATATGCTTGTACCAGCGTAGGGCGTGAACATGCTTTGAGTGGGGGGGCTTGCCCAGAAGCGCAATGGCTTCAACGTCGGCTGGAGAGGGACTAAACCCGGCCAGGTAACTGCGGGAGCTCAGGTACTCGTTCAGCGCCTGGGCCCTTTTGGCCTCGTCCCTTATGCCCAGCAAGAAGCCATAATCAAAGGCTGTGGAGACAAGAGGGCACACACAAACACACACAGACTGTATATCTGCAGACATTCCTGTGGGTCTGGTGGGCTAGCATGCCGAGTGATGGGTGATGCTGACATGATGTGCACACAAGAAAACAGCCAAGTGATGGATATGGGTTCTATGCCCCCCACTTTTAGATCCCCAACACTTGTGGACCACATCTTACAGCGGATGACGCTGTGGCGGTAGCTGAAGTCAAAACCGAAAGAAAAACTGACCCTAGAAATGAGGTCAGCTGGTAGGATAAATTGTTTTTGTGCTTTTTGTCTACTTAACCTTGGACATAGGCCTACGCGTGTGAGTTACTCAACAGCTGATGAGTTACAAGGAGTACAAAAAGACATCTTGATTTTAATTGAAAACGAAAATTGGTTCATTACTTTGCCTCCCAAATCAGATTCTACAAATACCCGGGTTGAAAAGGCTGTAGGAATGCCTATGGGATGTGCATTGGGTCTGTTCTAAACAATAGGTTAACGTTAACGTTATCAGAAACAGTGCAGAATCTTACATATGGTTCTACGCTGATGTAGCAACCAGGACACTCGACCATCCTACCGGCAGAAAATTCGAAACATATTTTTGGTTGTTTTATATTGAATAAAACCAGGGAAAAGGCTAATACATTATTTTCTGTCTATAAAACACACCAATGTTGTAAAATGTTAGCTGGGGGCATACTTAGCAATTTTGTGATGGATCAACCGTAATTTCCAGGCATGTTTTCACACATCAACAGACTGAATACGGCTGTTTTTAGTACTTTTGTATAATGCCATGCTATCTTACGACCAGCCCGTTTTCACAGGAGAAGAATATGTTATATTATCTTCTTACCTTGCTCTCCTGAGCTTGCCATTTCTGTCAAAGCTGAATATCTGATGCAACAATAACGTGTCCGGAAGAGGTGTGTCTTCTCACATCCCGTTATTGTGAAACGGTCTGTGCACCATATTGGTAAGGTCGGATTAGATGCAGGCGGTGAGGTCAACCAAGTGGTCGAGGCTACATAAATTATAGGCTTATTGTATCTAAATTCCTTACCAAAGTCAGCAAATTTGGCGCATTTCTAACTGCCTCTGTAGCTTTGGCACATGTGCCCAAAGACTGTTGCAGACCAAATCACAAGATTGTGGAAGGCGGAAAAAGTGCAATAAGTCCACCTGCAGCCTCTATCTGATAAAGACTGTAAACTGCTTGGCGTACTTTCCCATGTGTGACGTGCACAGTGTAGTGGTAAAATAAGAGAATGGTATATTACACTAGTTCTGTGAATCCAATGATCAATGTAAAGAGCACTATCAGACGTTTTAAAAAAGACAAAGCCCATGTATGCAACATTTGATTGCTAAAGACTCAACACACCCGTCCCACGGACTGCTCCCCCTAATCAGGGGGAAAGTACCGCAGTATAGCTGCCCGCACCTCCAGAAATGGGAAGAGCTTCTTTCCTCAAGCAGTCAGACTGCTGAACAACAAACCATGACATGTTTATTCACACTGAACTGAATGCACAGCTGCACTTTTTCTATGCTGTTAAACACTATATTGTACCTCCACCCGGCTGTGAATCTATCTACAAACAATCAGTGGTCTGTTACAAGTCTATGCCCTTTCTTGTTGTCTGTTGTCTGACGCACTTTATGTATGTACACTAAATGTAGCCTGTCTCAAATGTCTTTAATATATCTTAATGTGGCACCACTTGAATCCGCGGTGAAACGTTTTGTCTCACTATATATAGTGTATATGTAAATGACAATAAACCCCACTTGACCTGACTTGATGGAAGGTCCAGTATAATACATTATCAGTATTAATATGGTAAATGTGATATTTTTGAATGTTAAAAGTTGGATTTTTAATGATAGGCTATGTAATTTTTGTATTAGTTAAACAGAGACAGACGCTATGTTTAGGTTACCTGCCTTTATTTTGTGCGCATCCACGTTCGTAATAGTTTACTGTGGTAAACAGGGTCACCTTTTTTCTACCATACGTGTACACTGGGAACAGAGATGGCTAAACTGAGAAGTCTTAGACTACATCCCTGCGACTAGTTCATAGGCCTGCGATAAATTGTGATTTAAAAAAAATCTCTAAGTATTACAGACAGCGTCAGCTAACACCATCAGACAACGTAGAAAATTACGTACAAATTGTGCTATAATTAAGTGGTGGCGCCACCTGTTGGGAATGTATGTGATAGATGAGATATGTTTTAGCTTTTCTACACTGTGGAAATGTTTGGTTTGATACATAAAGTGATTTCCTTTATTACGTTTTACTCACACGCCAGGTCTTTTGGTGTCATAATGTCTGTTGCCATAATACAAGGTTCGATGAAACGCACAGAACGCAAAAAGGCCACACATTTCTTAAAATACAGTCTCGAGACAGCTGCAGTTATAGGAAGCTCCAAGGATAGTTTTGAAATCTATTCAGTTGATTGGAAAAATGGAAGGCAGCAAAGAGGTAATTGAAGGAGAGCTAAATTAAGACTTCATTATTCATAACATTATTTGTACCAGACATGTTTCCATACATAATGCAAAGAAATTCTTGTTATAAAGTTATTCTAGTTAAAACATTATTTTAAAAAATTATACACTGTTTATTATTAAAGCTTTGCTGCCATGATCCTCACTGGGAAGGTGTGTTCCACACCGAAAAGGTATGATTTTGATGATTTGATGAAAAATCTCTGTTTTCACTCAAGATGAATTCATTGTATGGTATTTACCCGCAGTAAGCATTTTCTAATGTGTGGATGGCGAGGCTTAACTTTGACTAACAAATTCTGTTTTGCAGAGAGACATGTTAACAATTTTCATGGGCCTCCAAAGGCAACAGCTCATAAGGCCGCATTTCACCATGCATGACATGATGGAATATTTGTCTTATCAGGAGAGAGAAGCCTTCATGGAGAGGTCAGATTGAACACTTATGCTCTAAAAAATGAAACTC
This sequence comes from Tenualosa ilisha, assembly GCA_015244755.2. Classification (NCBI taxonomy): domain Eukaryota; kingdom Metazoa; phylum Chordata; class Actinopteri; order Clupeiformes; family Clupeidae; genus Tenualosa; species Tenualosa ilisha. Next base: position 12,348,150 of record PYXC01000629.1, read on the forward strand.
TGTTATAATGACAGTTAATAATTATTCTGAATTTTTGTATTCTACAGGTCCCGTCAAATGACTGGGACTGTTGATGGCCCATCCTGTTTGGTAAGTGAATAATAATAATAATAATAAAAAAAATAATAATAATAGTAACAATAAATAGTAAATATTTATCATAAAAAAGAATGTACATGGAAGTTTCAATTAGTTGTGAAACATAAATATTAATAATAGTTAACACAGAATGCTTGGCTTGAAATAATGATTTTTTTTAGATCTGGGAGGTAAAGGTCCTCATACAGCTGTTGGATATCCAACGTGAGATCGACCTAGAGTTGATGGAAGCTAAAGAAAATTTGCCTGCATTAGTTCTGTAAGTCACATTCAGCTGCGAGTGGGAAAAAAAATTGCATTTCCTATTTCATCAGTGGTTATGCATGTTCACCTTAAATTCTAACATTTTTGCTTGAATTTTTGTCTTTTTCAGCAGTGAGCCATCAAGCAGTCCTTCACCATCACTGAAGGCTGTCGAAATGGCAGTTAAGATCATGGGCTACCGGTTTATATACCAGCCATTTGCCCCTGCACACTATCTATCAGAAATAGTGGTGGATGTGGTTGCAAGGCTGGTTCATGCCATAGACACCAATCTGGGAGAGGAGGCCCATGATGCCCTTCCCCTCCTTTTGAGACGCAAGGCTGGTAGCATCGCAGTGGAGGTCCTCAAAAAGCTCCCTCAAGACAAGATGGTCTATTATACCCATCTGACAGCGGTCAGAATGGTCCAGTCGCTGCAACGCAAACTGAAGTCCACCGAGATCATAAAAATGACCGGTGACAGTGATGGGCTAATGGCTGAATTAACATCAGTTATTTTGGCTAAACTTGTGAAGCACTTCTGCTCGTTCTCTGTGCCTCTGGAGTCCACAGACATGCTGACTCTCCTGCTGAAGGCCTCTAAGAGAAAACCTCCTACTGCCTCCATGAAGCTGGTCATTCATGCAGACACTGTGACATGTGTCCTAGTTCTTGTCATGCGTTTGATCTTCCCGGATAAGGACAATGTTGCAGTTCAGCTACACGTCTGGCCAGTGTTAGACGAAGTGGTGGACAGACTGGCCATGTGCGGTGGAAAGGTGACCAGAAACCACCAAAAAGCCAGTCTATGTATTCACATTAAGGAGATGATTGAAATGGCCCAAACCATTTTTGACCAGTTATTAAATGGCTCAGGATCACACATATGCTTAAAGTATGCAGTGTCTGCTAGAGCTCGCATGGCCTCCAGAGATTTAGCTGGTTTTGTGACTGAGGCCATCTTAAAAGTCCACCAGAAGAGACTGGAAAATGTGGTGAGCACAGCAGTGGAGAATGAGCCATTCCTCCATCAGACTGCGCTGAGGGATCTCCTGGCCAGATTTGTTTACCAGCTTTTCCCAGTCTCAGACAACCTCTTCAAATACTTCCAGCTGGCTGACCAGTTATGTGCACTCATTCAGCAAGACATAACCGAGGACTCTGCCCTCCCAAGGGCACTGGAGGCACTGCAACAGTCAACTGTTACGGTTGTCCAAGAGATTGCAAGGGAGTGTTACTCTGGGTACTTGCAATACTTTCCAGTGAGAGATGGCTGGGATATTGACTCCTTACTGACAGGCAAGGAGCACTGCAAACAAATATCAGAAATGATTGTAAAGAGCCTTCTTCATCACTTCAAGGACCTTTTCCTCCCGGAGGAGGAGAATAAGGACCAGAATGTAGAGGAACCTGAGACTTCACTAACAGATGAGGTAGTAGATGAAGTAGACCAAACAGAAGGACACCTCCAAGATAATGAAGTGAGTGCTTGGTGCTTCAAATGAGCCACTGAAAATCGCATCATAAAAGCACACACAAAATGTGACTGCAACTAATTAAAGTGAACATTATTCCCGTCTTTGTTCAGTGCACAGTAGACATGAACCTCATCACTGAAGAATGTGACAGCACATCATTTGCACCCACTATCAGCAAAGGTAAGCTAAGGATTCATCTCATTCCAAAATGGTTCTCCTTTTCATATGCATCTTTTCAATATTTCACCTTATCAGAGACAAAACTGATCACCTATCTGTCTTCTCCACTCAACAGCCCCCAAGAAGATCAGAGGCTTTTTCCGCAGACTATGGAGGGCATGCTGCTGCTGCTGCTGCTCCCAGGAGGCTGCTTGAATCAACTCCTCCTGTTTGAAAATACTGATCAATTCCTCCCCCAGGGCCAACAACACCTGGCTCCTTTTCAACAATAGAATTTAAATGAATTACATATCTGTTGTTTTAAACAAACAGTCTATATCCAGCTGTGTTGGTAATTTTCTACATCTGACAATCTATACATGGCAAACTTCACAACCAACATCAACAGACTTCTGAGTAGAATACAGAGTATTTTTTGGCATCTGTGGGGAATAATAAGATATGTTGAAGAGATTTTATTGTCTACTGATCCATTCCAGTTCCACATTAAAGATCACATACAGTAGATGACATAATGCTTAGTGGACATCAAACCTAAACAAGCTGTATCTTCTATTTTTTTGTATAATGGAATAGCAACTGTAGCAAAGAAACCAAGTGAAATAAGAATAATCTTTCAGCAACTTCACAATGCTGAACAGAGGGAAAACGTGGTGGCTGTTAAATTCTAAATCCTTTTACCTTCACATATCTAGATCACAGGTAATTCTGCTGCTGTGGCAGCTCTGGTAACATACATATATACTTCTCAGCAGCTTAAAATAAAAACTCACTGTGTAAGATGACAAATTTGTCCTGTGAGCCATAATTAGCTGTAAAGTCCTCACCATACAAAACAGGCTTTGCACCTGGCCATGCTCAAGAAGGAAAGGACTGGATGTTAATATTAAAATATGTCTATAAAAATTCCTATCCCTGGTGCTTGGATACAGTGACTGGTGGAAGATGAGTATAGATGATGTTATCCTTTTAACTATTTAACTAACAATGACTTGAGAACATATCCGCCATTGACAGGAATTTATTAATGGAGAAATTGGCAAGAATATTCATGAACTGTTTTGTGTTGTAGAGCAGGGCATTAGAATTATTGCACCATCGAACAGTATTTTTCCCTAGCACACAATCAAACACCTTTTCCAACCAACTTTTGAAATAAAATGATCAACATACAACAGACAGTGCTTGGCAGTGGAGAAATACAGATTCGTCACATCCGATCAGTGGTTTCCTGATTTGATAACTCTCAATGAATTGCAGTTTGGCATTTTAAACAGCAGGTATACACTGACAACAAAAAACGCTACAAAAACTTGTCAGCTCAATATCATGCAGGTCATACATGAATGTCTACACTCTATGAACTGAGGGACAGTCATCATTTCGCTGAAAAACAAAAACAAATCAGGATTTCCATTTACAACTGGTCCCATTCACACTGAACAAATACAGTGAACCATTCAATATGATTATTTCCACAACTGTGACAGCAATGTACAGATATATTCCATTTCAGAACAGGTGGCTCAGAGTACATGAAATAAAACACAAGACAGAAACATTTCCAAAGCAGGGTCTGAGAACATATTGTACACATTATTTATAAATAACATATTGATATGTATAAGCAACTAAATACAATAAGAATTCTTGATATTTATAGGCGAACTGACAGAGGGGATCAAGAGTCCATCCCATGGCTCTCTGGAAAGCTGGAAAGAATAAAAAATAAAAAAAAAAACACAATAAAACACAAAGAATATTCACTAAGTTCATTCAGTGTAATATTACAAATTCAAATACAAAGCATTACTTCCTTAACTTAAGAGGAAACAAAGAAATTGTTCACTGATGTTCTGCTTTTGACATCTAACAGTTGACCTTTCTAACCCTGCAGCTACCAAACCATTACTTGTGATGAAAAGTATATAATCCTTCTTTTTATAACATTCCAGCCCATGCAGCACAATCATGCATAGAGATGTGCTTTTGTAAACATCAGTGAACAGATGTTATTCCCTCACTATGTTATTTATATTTAAAAAGAGCTTGAGTCATGTAAGACACCTATGTCCATGCACAATCATCTGGCTCCATTTCCAGTTATGTTTGGTCAAACTATTTATCTATTTCTGATCTCATCATTCTACACGTCACAAGGAGTGGTTTAGCTGGTTTGACGAAACGGTCATTCTAGCTGGTCTTACTGGTCATGCCAGTCTACACATTCAATGTCCATCTTAACATACTTGCCACACCAGCATGACCAGCCTGATTTGGCACATCACCACAATAACCTTCACAATAATGTCCAGCAGGTGGCCCAGCCAGCTAAACCATCACATACCAAGAGTTGATCTGAAACCATCAAAGGCTATATAAACCCAGTTAAAACCTGCAACAAGTTGTGTTTTAGCTGTTTTTGACATGGTGAACATTATAGATGATTCATCAATGCCTTCATGTTTTGAAACACCATTAAAATCAGGGCAGAGACTGAAGATGCTGAGGTTACTTAATTAAGTCGTCTACATGTCTCTAAAACATGTGTCAAGAGCCTACAGGAAGTCCTTCCCTGATAAAAATGCAGAGAAGAAATGACCTATACGGTCTACATATTAGTATTCTAAGCTTAATTATAAGGTAAGTAAGCTTAGAATACTAACATCTAGGACAACACCTAGGCTATATGAAACTCCACTCTGGATATTTTACATGAGTCTGTCGGAATAGAAGGGATAGTGGTCCATACCTCTACTCCCAGAAGTATCTCAAGTACCAAATGGTTTCATTCTTCAGTTGTGGTCCAAACAAGGGGTTGGTTTGTGCCAAGATGGCAATTAACCAGCTGAGACAGAAAACGGTTTAATTCGTTATACTTACATTATGGTTACAGGGTTACTAATAAGATGTTGAGACAAAGAAACTGATATTCACAACATGTCATAACAACGCACGTAATCTTGTACTTACAATAAATAACAGCAGACGGCTGTCAGTATCAAACTTGTGACAATAACACTGTGGAGAAAAAAAGAAGGAAATTGTTAGCTGAACTGGTAAATGAAGGGTAACCTGGACAACGTTTATCTTGCATCAGACACAGTGAGAAATGGAGGATGAGGCAGAGACAGGGATAAATAGCAAGATGCACTGCACTGCACTGTGCTCTAAGGATGTGGGCCTTGTAAAGGCAGGTATCTTATTCCGAGCCGTATTGTTCCTAATGTAGGCTACATAAAGCACAACACAGTATGGGCATATTTCACGATCCACATTGTGTTCGATCGCCACATATAAACAGCTAAAATACAAATCCCGCACAGCACAATTTCCATTCTACTTACCCTCTATTTGGACCTTTTGGCACGAAGAAAGGGGCTACAACACCAACCAAACCCCATAATGTTGTAAAACAAATCATCGGCCAGGCAAGCGAGTGGGACACCATTTTGTATGATGGTTATTTTGAATTTATCCTAAGTATATTTCTAATGATGGACTGGAATAACGAGCCGTTCGCACGTAAGCAGCAAGGAGGTAATTTGTCCCTCCTACATCCGCCAGAGCGATTTGGATTGGCTGCAAGTCTCTGCCTGTTCCGTTTTACCCTGTTTTTACGGGATGAAATAGAGCATCAATCAGGATTTATAGCAAGGTTTTGGCTCTTGTGGAGACAGTCCGCGAGAGGGCACCCATCAGAGGGCATAGATAGTGACTGTTAACCATATATTTCCGCCAATGGCAGAGTATGAATACAAGTAAGTAACCCCCAAGGTTGAAAAAAAAACATACATATGCATGGCAGAAATTGATCCTGAACATAGAAGCAGAGGTGTAACGTAGATCTTTAATATCTTTATTTTTTAATGAAGGCTTTTAACATATTTATGTTTTTCTGAGTTTAACTTGGTTCACTTAGGGCATCCAACACTTGCACAAAATGACAGACTAGGGCAGACAAAATAAGGAGCCCCTGCATGCTTCCTAGATAACCAGTAGATGGCAGTGTCAGACACAGTATAGGTGAAGTGTAAAGAAATTTGAAGCAGTAACGTTCATGAGTTGTGGACCAAGTTGACCATAGATGAACTACCAGTGATAACCTACGATGTATGAAGTGTTCTATATGTCTTGATCTTAACAATGAAGCTCACACTACAGAATCTTTTAAGGATTCTTTGTCTTACAAATTTCTTGCTACCATTTACCTCTTTGCTTGAAGTCAAAAAAATCAGGTTAGAGAAACTTCATAAGAGACCGGCTGCTTTGGGCCTTGCTGGCAGTGGAATCCTCAAGTTGAATGTCAGCAGACCTTGACAAGTGATGTAATAGTTTCTCTCTGGTCAGCAGATACAGATGAAGATGAAAGTCACATGCTCTTCATATATCCCCGTGCTGGATAGCATGGTAAGTGGTAAACAGATTGCATTTATATATATATGTATATATATATATATAATATAGATTGCACTTATATAGCACTTTTCATCAAAGCACTTCACAGTGTGCCTCACATTCACCCATCCATACACAGATACCAGAGGCTGCCAGCACTGGGACCAGTGTCTAGCACAAGGTCACTACGAGGGGGTCAGGAAAGATGAACTAGAACCTGTAACCATCCAGTCGCTGGTGTTGAGGATGAATAGTCAGGGCCAGTCAGGGAACACTACTGTTAAGGCACAGGGATGGCTGCTGAATTCAGTACCTGTGCCCACTATCTCCTCTGTTTCAGCAAATGTCCACTTAGTCAGGGGTAGCTGGTGAGGGCAATAGCAGACGGTGTGTGCTGTGAGTCTCCAGTGATGATGTCATGTGGAAACCAAGCTTGTCCACTTGGTGCTGTCATTATCGAGACAATGGTGAACTGCTTTAAGAGCTCCTGCAGCTGCTGCCTCAAGTTTGACTGTGCACTCTCACATCTCCGCTGATGCAGGTCCCTCACAGCCTGTCTCATGTCAGCTGTTAGCAGTGGTTTTGGCACACTAGGCTCTGGCAATAGCACACAACATTTCTGTGTGGCACTGGCAATTCTGCCTGTGGCAGCCGTGGAGAAGAGTGGTGGCATCGGTGGCTTGTTATCTCCTCACTGTGCTGGCCGGGCATGCAGCATTTTCATTGGCTTCACCCCTTTGCCATGCCGAAGGCAGAAACATGACCAAGTCTAGGCTTGTTAAGGTTCTCCCTGCTGCAGCAGGCAAATCCTCTGTGTTTGTCCTTCAAGTGTGGTTATCTCAAGACAACATGTTACAAATTGAAGGCCTGGTTTTTCTGAAATGCTGACAGAAATATTTGAGTGCACATTTGTGATGAATGAGATAACTCTTTTTGCCATCCCACACTGAAGTATGTATCAGTAGTGAGAGAACTACATTAAAAAGCTCAGTCCAGCAGAAAAATCAGCACATCGGCCAACACAAACGTGTGAGTAATGTTACGCTTGGACAGCAGCTTTAACTCCCCAAAATTTTGTGCAATGATAGAAGTTTCAAGGAATCCCCTGAAGTATTGGGAGTGCTGTGAGATTCGGGAGCTAACGGGGTTGTAGTGTCCTGGAATGACTCAAAGTCAGCAGATATCATGGAGGGAGGCAGATATCATGGGTTATCTCCAAGCAGCCCGGAGGGTCCACTAGGGAGAGTGAAGACAGGCAAAGACAGATAAACACCATATACAGGGACAACAGAAGCCACTCTCTCTTGAGTGCTGGTCTGAGGTTGTCAGTATTTGTTTGAGAGTTTTGATGGTATCTATGGTGATCAGACAAAGCTGAGTGAGTGTTATGTGAGCGACCATAATTGCGACTGAAAAATGTTATGGACATTGGCCCGCGTATATCTGATGAGCTGTGCACACAATGGTCATCTGCTTTATTGTACGACGTATGATGTTTCAGGGTAAATATGGTTTTCTTTGTGTGGGTGTATTCATCTTGTAACAATCAAGCTCTGTTTGTCTTTCTCCATCTGTGTCTATGACACCTGTCTCAAATTTCTGTTTTTCTGTTTATCCCTTTAGTGTATTATGCTAAAATCTGTATGTATGCAAATGGTATATTTACCTGGCCCACTGTTTTCAGCCAGAGGCGATCTCTCTTGAGATAACACATAGCAGCCTTTAGTCACTGTTGCACCCTGCTGTTTTACCCCGATGACAAATCATGACTGGCCTCAACACTAGTGAGAAGGATGTCATGTAGTCTGATATGCCTGGACCTGCAGATTGGCTCTAATAAATCACTGGAGAGCTCCTGTTTTCTTTATGAGTCGCCTGACATGGCATGCACACCATCACTTCATAACCCAAGAACGCATTTCACTCACAGGTCCGTTTCCCATGAGAGGAAATGTACTCTGTGTAGGAGTTCAGCCAAGTCCAAGAGCTCCATGAAATAACTCAATCCCTTTCCTCTTCTTTCAGAAGACTGTGCAGGTAAATGCAAACCAATAAAACACATTTTTAGAGTTACTGATGCAAACTCTCAGAGGTGGGATTTCAATGGAAGTCCAACAGTCTGATGTCCCTCGGAGAGTCACTTATGAGTTATAAAACAAACAAAAGTAAGGTAAGGCCAAGGCATTAGCATAACGATAACCAGCTATTGGGTGAGTTCAGCATGAGGCCTGAAATATGATACGGAGCAGAGATCAAGCCCACATATATAACTGGCAACCACCTATGGAAGACTTATCTGCCAGGCATATATTATGTAGGAGGTCTACATCAATGAGCGCTTTGTGGTTACGATATGTAGCTGGTGACCTCACTGCCCGAGCATCCCCTCTTGATTTCTGACTGGTCATTTTTAAGCAGCACTGTAGCTCTTGTCCACATCCACTTAGCAGCTCTTCCTTATCAGGTTTGAGTGAGCTTGGGGCACGCTGTTCATATGCTGCAGCTGGTATCAGGGATGGGAAAGAATGTTCAGGGTTGCTGGCCCAGTCTACTCTGCACATGGCATTACAACACTACAGAAGATTAAGAAGATGTCAGAGGGGAATAACTGTGATATTGACTTATATAGAGTTATTATGGAGGTTTGTTTAATATTAGTGGGTGGACTAGGCAGCCATACTGTAAACATCAACAGCATCGTTATTATAGTTCGCTTCCTAATTATGAATCTTAGTGACCTACATATCATGCCAAGTTTTTGTGCGTTTCCAAGTAGGATAAACAATAAATAGCTTTGGCAGCCACAGGGAATTTAAGTGACCTATTTAAATGACCATCTGATAACCATGGGCTGTGTTGATTAAGAATTGTAGCACCTAATGCCTTAGCACTTTATATGCATAAGTGTTTTTTTGAATACACCTCATTATTGATTGAAAGATGTGAAACATATAAAAAAGGAAAATACTACAAACTAAAACAAATCAGTTCATTTATTTTATGTGTGCACTGCTATTGAATATCATAAAGAATGTAATATGCATATTTTCATTTGTAAAATACAAGTTTCACTTGAAACAACTTTATACAGTTTTACAACATGTCAGATAAAAGGTGCCATTTAAACTACAGTCCACTCGGGTACAAGAATCCCAACTTGTCAAGTGGACAAGGACTAAGGAGTTCTTGAATGTGTTTCAGAAAAGGGTTTCTGAAATAGAGGAGACAACAGACACAAAAGACAGAGAAATATAGAAAAAAAGGAGACAGTTAAGAAAGGCCAGCATTTTTTTTTCATTCAGAATTTAGAATGACCATGCATTCAAAATGTTCTACACTACACCACTTCAGAACGAAACACTAGCATGCCAAAACACAGCATGCCACATTCCAACACTAGAAATGTGAGGCAATGGAATGAACAAACATTTCAGTGTTAGAAATAGTGAGGTGAAAGGTTGTAAGTGGACCAAACAGTAGGTCATTGAACTGAATAGAGAGCTGATCATGCTTTCCTAATGCGAGAGACAGATCACTGCACAAAGCCAGGTGACCATGCAGGGTTGATCACCTTCAGGGCTGACAAGACTCAGACTCAGAGGTGTCAACGTGGGGAACTCGGAAAAAGACTACAAGTGAATCAAAGAGGAGAAAATAAAGAGACAGACATTACGCCACTGAAAGGAAACAAGGAATACAACACAAGGAACAGTAACAAAAAAGGACATTACACATACAGTTTAGTTAAATCAGTGAGGAACATTGTCAGTGAAAAATTCTCCCTAAATGTGTCCTTCTACAAATAAATGCTTATTACCATGTGAAATAACATGGATGTAAACTGTCGCTGCTCAACTCTTATTCACTTATTGGACATGACATCACACCATGTCCAGTCAGCGATAGGTTTCAGTACAAAAGCTCAACTGTTCAGTGTATAAATGCAGAGAACACCAGAAATCTAACAAGATCTTTGGTGAAAAAAAAACAGTTTCTACAGCGTCTCCATTGTCTTTGGGGTACATGGTATATAAGGTGCTCTTTCACACATGCAGTTTCCATTGTTCATGCATACGAGTCCTTGATCATCTGAGTGACTGCAGTGGAATGACATGCATTTTAAAACAATGGCAGTGACAACAAGATTCAGAGGATGAAGTTGAACAATGTCAAATCTGTCATTCTTCTCTGTCATTATGATCAAATGGATGAAAAATATGCTGCTGTTTCGTTACTTTTTTAAATTCTGTCCTAGAAAATAAAGAGGGGGATGAAATGCATCCGTCTCTGAACCTGGGTCATTTTTACATGGACTGGAGAACAGATGGCGCCAAGACATGCCAGTCACAGAGAGGTCACAGACTTCCCTGAAATGTTACTGTCATCCAGCTGCACTTCAAATAAACAAATGTACAGGCACAACTGCACAAGTGAACAAAATGTTACTTTGGAAAAAAAAAAGTGTTACAATTCAATGGTACAGCATGTTTGAGATGGAGGATAATTCTCTAATGTTTTCTAACGGAAGATTGTAGCATGCACGCATGCGCGCGCACACACACACACACACGTACACAAACAAATATGTAAACCTGTTACAGGAAGATTTGGATGTAAATGGCTAAAACAATGAAACCCTGTTTTGGCATTTTCATTGCACATGGCCTTGCAGGCATATACACACACACACACACACACACACACACACACACACATATATATATATATATATATATATATATATGTATGCCTTTCCCACTGAGTTCTATCAGGTTTCGTAAACTTACAGCATCTGAACAAATCTCATCATCCTTGTCTGCATACAGCATAATAATAAAAAAAATAAACTCATAGAAACAGGCACATGCACAGGCCACAACAGACCACCACTTTAAAGTGCTTCAAGACGTTGTGCATTAATCACAACATTCAGAAAGACTGGGGCTACAGTAACCTAAAAAATAAATGAAAAAAAAAATGATATATGGAGAGTTGTCTAAAGCAACTCATTAAATTTTGATGTACTGATGAGTAAATTTAGATTGTTCAAACAACACTATACTCAAATCGATCCCATGATGAGAAAAAGATGTTTGACATCAGGCACTTGCTAATTGTCTTTAATTATCTTAAAACTTACGAGCAAACTACAATCTACTTTAAGCAGACTGGGGGAAAAAAATAAAAACAACTTGTTTACTGGTATTTACACAGTGGCCAGCCATCATCAGCTCTAGCATGCATTTCAAACATGCTCTAAGCAAAAGCTCTAGAATGGCACAAAGCCCTAGAGGATCATGGGAGTCGTATTCTTTATTTTGTTTAGTTTTGCTTTGTTTTCTAAGCAGGCCCAAGGCCCAGCTGCTGTTCGACCCACTGTATCAGGGTTTGTGGGGCCAAGGGCCCGGGCCACGGGGCGGCACCAGTGCCGGGCTCGAGCTCGGCGTACATGTGGAGCAGAACCTCCATCTGGATGCCCAACAGGGGCACGCCCACACTCAGCAGCTCGTACAGGTAGCCATAGTTCTCAGCGTGGGCCCTGAAGTGGAGGTGCGTGGCCTGGGCAGCGCCACGCAGCCAGCACGACACACGGCGGGGCACGGCACACACGGCCCGAGTCACGTGCACGGGCCAGCTCAGGCTCTTCCGCAGCAGCGAGCCCAAGGTACCTGGAGACTGACGTGGACTGTAGGAGGAGTGGCCTCCATTGGAGGTTGCTGTCCCTGAGCTGTCCAGGACATCCGATACATGGTTACCCTGGAAACACGGATACACACAGGTCAGGCTTGGGATACTGAAAGGAAGAGAAGAGGGCATTATATGTTGTTAATGAAGATGGTTACCGTGTGCAGACCAAAAGTCCTCCCTCGCTTCACAGTGGATGTACGTTGTGCAAAATGCAGTTTGCAGTACAGTTTGCCTGAGGAAACAGATAGAACAGTCATAAAGAGCCAATCTGTCATAACAGGATGGTGAATCATGTCCTAACTGATTACGCTACGGTATTCTGCAGGTTTTGGCATTTCAGTGACTCACTCACCTGTTTCAGAGTCAAAGGCTTGTCCACCCTGGCGTAACGGAGTGCTGCACGTGTCACAGCGGAAGCACTCCCTGTGGAAGAACAGGCCCTCAGCACTGAGCCGCTCCACCACATAGACCCGTCTGTTACAGGCGTGACACAATTCACTGCCACCCAGCTCCCTACGGAATGAGCCCTGTGAAGGAAGAGAGGGGGACAGAGACATGTGCAGTGAGTTATACAAAAATAACCTGAAAAGTTGTTGATGTTTGACTGTTCTGTTGGCCTAGGAAAGTTCGGGAGGGTGCCAGTGCCTAGACTTTGCCCGCAGCAATTAAACAGATGTGACAAAGTGCAGAAGACCGTGGAAGCAGACTTCCCTCCTCAGTGTGCTGAAATGCTCTGCCATGGCCAACCAGGAAACAGGTTTTTAAAAAAAAAAAAAAAAAACAGGAAGCATTCACACAAGGGCAGGTTTAATAATTTTTTCCACAGGGTCACCCAAGTTCAAATTAACGTTTCCCCTATGAACGGGGTGCCTCTGTGTTTCCCATACAACTGCATGACTCACCCCCACCCCTCGGCACCAAACTGCTGTACAGCTGGAGCTTAATGCAGCCCCTTATGCGCCACTGAGAGTGTGAAATAACTAACCTGGAACACATCCTTTGTGGCCTCCACACAGACACACACATACACGCACAGCCACATACGGTAAGGTTACACTCAGCACACTAACACCACAAAGCCTAAGGCAGCAATAACCTGGCAGCCAGGTGAAGAAAAGTTCAGGGAGTTAAAAATTCATTCACAATTTCTTTAGCTCCCTCTGAGCCTGCCTAGAGTCAGCCCTCCAGCGCCCCCCACCCCCCCAAGACCTTTCTGCTGATCCTAACATAGATATTTCTCCATTTAAAAGGGAAAGGAGCAGACCGACAGTCACACACACACACACCTGCAGTGTCCATAGCTGATGGCTATGTCCAGTGGGCTTACCGGGGAAGTTGGAGGGCTGCAGGCCTTGGGCCTGTGATCGTTCTCATAGAGAGAGGCTATAGTCTCAGCCCTAGCTCCCACCACCAGAGACACCTTCCCCACAGTGCGCTGATGGCGGCCACAGATGGACAGAGTGGAGGTGAAAGAAAGAGAAGAAGTGAGGGAAGAGGAACGCCACAGAGACAGCCTTGATGCAGACACTATCAGGGGTTAGTCAAGATACACCAGAGAGGAGAGGAAATAACACAACAGAGGAATTTGAGTTGGAAAAACAATCAGACCCAACACCTGTTTGCATGCAGCATGTGGTTAGATTTGATACATATCAGGAGAAGATATGGATCCCAAAGTCCTCAGATGTTTTGCTGCCACTGAAAAGGACCCACACAATTTTTTTTCCCCAACATTAGAAGCATGCCTCAAATTTTACCCAAACCACTTCTCCTTCCAAGGAAATTTGACTTTTAACTTGGAGCCCCCGTCCTCTCTCCACACCAAACAAAAAAAAAAGTTTTCTCTATCAAACGGATTTCAATTTCAAACCATTTCTAGCAATGCAAAGACTGCCTGGAATGCTGTGTTTCTGTGGAAAAGGGGGGGAATGTCGGAGTGGTTTAGGGTCCCTCTGCATGCCCCTATGCCCTGATCCTGATCAGGAATCTACCCCGGAGGGAGGTGTGTGTGTGTGCATTTGGGATTGCAGACACACACAGTCCCGTGTGTGTGTGTGTGTGTGTGAGAGAGAGCGTGACTAAGGGTGGCAGTGGTGGTTGCAGACAGTCCCATAAGGAGCACCGCCACAATAATAAACTCCCCTCCCTTTGATGTTCTCAGGGACACGCTGGCTAATCTAAACCTGTGGCTCTGGGCTAGAAAAAAAAAAAATACAGTCCCAGCACACACACTGGCATGCAAGCATCTCCACAGGGGCTGCTGTGAGCTCAGTGGCCTCGGATGGCATGCGCACAGACACATGAACACGGCAACAGAAATACCTGCTTGGACGCAGAAGGGTCCTGCTTTGACTGGGGCGTTTCTATTTGCTTGTGAAGCGTAAAATGGGACGTGTTACCGCTACGCTGAAATCAAAACAAGATCATAATCTTCTTATTACTCACTCTTGTTTCTCTGTGCTCTGACAGAATCCATGAAAAAAACAGTTCTGATATGTAAAGTACAGTAGAATAAAAACACTGCAGATGTTGATTTTACCAGAGGAATAGAAGCATAGATCTGAAGTATACTATATACTATAGAGGTATAGATTTGAAGCTTGAAGATACAGAACTGGAAACTAGGAGGCATAATCATGCATGATTCAGTAGCGTCTCCACATGGAGCATGCGTGTGGCTTTGAGGCACTCACCATCCGTGTGGCACTGCCTGCTTGTCTCTGAGCTGCGTTTCTACAAAGCTGCATATCTAATTCTTGGGGCCTCTGGATTTAGGGTTATTTCCACCCCCCCCATCATCAAGCGTGTGGCGTGAGCAGAGAGAAATGAAGCAGAGAGACGACGGTTAATGATGAAGTGGAGTGGAGGAGGAGGAGGAAGAAGAAGATGAAGATGAAGATGAAATTCCTGAAACTGATCCAGGAGTGGGTTAAGGATGGAGAGATTGGTCCGTGACTGTGAGGCGGGGGGAGGTTGGGGGTGAGGGTCCTTTACCTGCTGCTGTTGCTGCTGCTGCTTCAGCAAACAGAATGTGGAGGATATGAAAGTGGGAGCGGGCAGAGGAGGAGGAGGAGGAAGAGGAGCAGGAAGGGGGCAGGAGGAAGCAGGGCATTCTGGCACGAGTGGCAGCAGTGGAGTTATTGCTGGAGTTATTTTGGGAGTTAGGTGGCTGTCGGAGTTAGGAGGAGGCGGTGGCGGAGCAGCAGAGGAGTCAGCTGTCCAGAACACACGAGGAGGTGAGGAGGTGAGGAAGGGGACCCATGGACAGGAGAGAGGAGATAAGAGTCAGAAATAGACAGCAGTGTTAGAGGGTAAAGGCACTACAAGGACTAATGAGGAAATAATGGGGTTAATGGCAAACCCTTCCTGCAATATAGTTGAGTCATGTGGCTATTTGTGTGTATGTGCCGATGTTTGCAAAAGTATTTGTGTGTGTGTGTGTGTGTGTTAATCTATTACTATTCCTAAAGTCAGGTTCCACACAAAAAGAGAACTCAAACCTGGTTCCTCATCCTTGATGCTAATTTAATCAAATTGTTCACCATTATACATACACACACACACACACACACACATACAGCAAGGGTAGGGGAAGGCCCTAAACACATGTAGACAACTTCTCATCAGAAGCTGGTGAGGTATTAAGTAGTGTTTAGTGCCACACTACACTCTCCCTTGCTCCCTGCAGTCTTTTACCAGTTGTCTTGGTAGCCTAACTGACTTACAGCAAGAAAGTCCCTCTCCAGCTTCCCTCCTGAGAACACAGCCAATTGTGTTTCCATGAGCAGTCGGAGAACCTGCGGGCTCCACTATAAAGACTGAGACCTGGCTGCTTCCCATCCGGATGGACTAATGACCTTCTCTGAGGCTCCTGCCAAGAATCCTTTGTCTGCCATTTTGAGCAAAGCAAAATGATCTAAAACCCTGAAACTCTGTCTGTCTTCCCTTTGTCTACTCTGAGTGACAGGGAGTGAAAGTCATCTTCTGGCAGCACTGGAAACCTGATGGTTGATGGCTTTCCCTGCAGCTTGTAATAAAGCATTAGGGCTCCCACAACAAAGCCCCTAAGGTAACCATACCTCATAGCCCTTTCTCTCTTTCTCACTGTCTTTTTTCGTCTCGAGTTCTCCATACTTCTCTTTCCGTCTCTCTCTCTCTCTATCTGTCCACCTTTCCCTGTCTCTAGCTCACCCATACATTTCTTCCTTCCTGTCTTTATCCCTCCATATGTCTCTCTCTTGCCCCTCTACCCTCCCCCCCTCTCCAGTCTCTATCTCTCCATCCCTCTGTCTTTCTCTATGAAGCCCTGAGGAGGTGAGCTTCCACTCAAGTTTAACAGCAGCGGGTCAGCAGGAGAGCAGCAAGCCTCAGTGATGGCTTCTGCAGCTTGCAGCCTCAGCGGGGATTATAAACTACGCAATGGAACAACGAGAGACCATTTACTTTTAATGGGTTCTCCTGAAACTAGTGGTTGTCTAATAGGTTTTTACTGGGCGTTAATACTGGTTAAAGGGGGTGGGGATGGGTGGGTGAAATTTATTGTTGTATTGCATGGTTCTGTGCATTTTCCCTGTGTTCAAAATTAAACAGCAAAAACTAAAAACGGGGTTTTGTAGCAGGGTGTGTGACGTAAACAAGCATTTATAGACTTGTGCTATAAAAACAGAACAGGTGATTAAATAAACACAGAACACTATGTCCTCATTTGAGTTACAATGAACCTAAAAAAACACACAGTGCAAAGCTTGCAGGTGTGACTTAATGTGGACCTTATTTCTTTCATTTGTGATCCGATCCAGACCCAAAAATGATGTAGTCCAGTATCCAGGGTAGTCCAGCCTTCACAGTCTTAATTCAACACAGGTGCATGCAACTTATCAGTGGGCATGTCAAAATCTGAAAACAGCTATTTGCATGCACAGATTGTCTAAACAACGATTTCAGTCTGTGTTTCATATTTCAAATATATGCGCCCATGTATTTCTCCTTTTGAAACACACAACGCAAACACTTCATATATTTTACATATCACATTACTCTACACAATTCAGCACAAGCAAACGCAGTATAAAAATGATGCAGGGATGGCTGACGGAGTTGGGAGTTGGCTGAACAGCATGGAATGCAAACCAAAACAAAAACAAGTGAAAAAAAAAGAAACAGCTGTGGCGGTACAAGAGAGAGGAGCACGTGCAACAACACAGGTGTGCTCAGTGGGATGGTAAGCTTCACACGGTGAGACGGTCACCTGAGACGCCGAGGTCTGGGAGCCGGAGAACAGAGCGCTCAAGTGGACAGCTTTCTCCTTTATGCTCTTTTTGTGAAACTCTCGAGCATTTTGCGTCTGGGCTTTCCTCTGCAGGATGCCACAGAGGGGAAAGGAGGGTAAGAAAGGCAGAAGAAAAAAAAGAAAGAGAAAAAGATCGAGAGAGAGAGAGAGAGAGAGAGAGAGAGAGGAAAGAGAGAAAAAAGAGAGAGAGAGAGTAGAGCAGGAAGAAAGAGAGACAGTGAGGTTTGAACAGGAAGGTTTCAGTCAATCCCTGACATGGCAATTTACCATGCCATGGACATAAATTCGTAAGACATACAGATAGTTTTTTTCTGTCCTAAGACTGGAGAGAATAGCAAAAAGGATACCAGTGGACAGCAAAGACAGAAACGTAAGTAAAAAAAAACAGGCATACATATGAGGACAGAAAGCAGAAGAGAAAGAGAGTGTGAGAGACAAGTCACCTGGGTGATCTTATCCTCCACCCTCTGCATGCGCTGCAGCATGCCCTTCATGGCTACGATGGCCGAGTGAGGGGACAGCGGGTGGCCGGGGCACTCTGCCCGGTCTGCCGGGTCTGTGACGAGCCCGGCTGGAGCAGCCGGAGTGTCTGCGCAGTTGGGCCGCGACTGCTCATACGAGTGTACGACCTGCTTGGGTCGCCTGCGAGTGAAGAGGGGGCTGGCCTGGGGCGAGGGGAGGGGGGCAGGGGGAGGCCGGCGCTCCTCCTTGTGCCTGACCGCAGCTGCAGATTGAAACTGCAAAACACATGGCACATGTGAGAGAGAGCTAGGGAAATTGTATATATATATATACATATATAATATATAAGAGAGAGAGAGAGAGAGAGAGAGAGAGAGGGAGAGAAAGAGAAACAGTTAGAGTGATGGAGAGAGAGAGGGATAGACTCTAGCCTCACGTAGGCTAACAGCCTCTGTGTTTGAGGCCCGACTGTGTACTGTAAGGGTGGGAATGCAGCAGCAGACACTCGTCTTGTGCAAGTCGACCTCGCCAGCACATTCCACCCCGCGGCCCTCCAACCCCATTATATAACCTCCCACCTCAGATGGTGCTGTTGAGAGGGAGCTGCTGTGTGCGTGACTGAGAGCGTGCCGCTGCAGACTTGTACCTGTCTCCTGGCTGGAGGAGGAGGTGGAGGTGGAGGGCGTGGCTCCTTGGGTCGGGTAAACAAGGGGCTCTCAGTCATGTCGAGGGAGGGAGGTCGGCGTGGCCTTACCATGCACGACTCAGGCTAAGGTGCGACGGAGGAGAGGAAGAGAGAGAAGAGACAGAAAGAAAGAAAGAAAGAGAGTGGAAGGAAGTCAGGAAAGGAAAGGGTTAAAGTGAGGGGGGAAAGAGGGGAAACCTGACAGACATGCAGACGACCCTCCAGGCGGGATACACATAGAGAAGAACAGAAGTTAGGAGGAGCAAGATCTCTCAAATGCTACAGAGGACCCTCAAGCCGGCACTGTTGGACACACCAATGGGATTTTTCACAAAAGAATTTTAAATCTGTTCTGCGTTCTCATGGACCCAGTCCGTGTCCAAGACACCTGTCTACCTGTCCAATGGTTCTCACCTGTCTTCTCAGGCTGCAGCTAGGGGCGCGGTCCTCAAACTTGGCCAGTAGCTGCGTAGCCATGGACTTCACCTTGTTCTCCTTCAGTTCCTGTCCATCTCTACTGGGCCCTGAGCTCTGACTGGAAAAATTTGTGGCCTGTGAAAAGAATCCGCAGTTTGAATCAGCATAAGAGCCGCTCAGCTCATTTTTAAAAAAAAAAATCTGATCCAGGCCATTCTTTATTTCCGTGAGATAAGACTAGATCAAATGAGAGCCAGATGGAACAACATGGCACCGAGCACTGAGCGAAACCAACCTCTTCTAAATAGCTGCAAACCTTCCGTCTTCGTTTGTAGGTTGGGTCGTTTTCCTCCAACTTCTTATCATCCTGATATATAAGAACAATAGCATATGAATCTCCGCACTTTGTGAAAAAAAAAATACAGCAATGTCCCCCCCCCAAAAAAAAAATCTAGCATAATCAGATATCTGTGAGATTCTGCTGTCCATGTTTTCTTTAAACCACAAAGGCAATATTGGTTAAAACATTCTTGTAGTAACTTGGAACATTATCCCACCACAAATGTGTCCAAGCCTATAAATGAAAGTACACACAGTATGGAGGAACTAGTGAGTGTTGACTCTACCTTTGGTATCCGTTTTCTTGGCTGGCTGAAGCTGAATGATTTGTAAACAGGCCGGCTGGGTTTGGAAGGACACTCATCACCGTTAGCATCCCCTGCTCTCCTTGAATCTGCATCAGAAAAAAAGATTACCCTCCGTTAAAGCTTTACGACTTTCCACTGTGCTCTGTCATTAATGACACACAAAAGTGGACAGCCAACATAAATTTTCAAATCAAATTAAGACAAGGGGCCATAGAAATGCTGCAATGGAAAGCAGACACTGGGCCAACCCCATCTGCTTTTCCCACAAATCCTGCCCACTAATAAACAAAGCTTTTCCTGGAAACCACCACAACCAACACTTCATGATACCACATCAAAGGAGAGCACACTTTCCCCACTTGATAACACACTCACGGATCATGGCACCTGACAGGGCATGTAACCGGAGAAGATCAGATGACCTCTCAGGGGTCAGGCAGATCCAAACGTACTTGTGTGCTTTACACAGGTTATAAAGAGTGAGTTCTCCATAGGCCTCCCTGTCCATCCATCTCTCTGCTAAGGTAACCTGTGCCGGGGCAGATGTGCATTCCTAACATGCCACGCTCCATGACAGATTGGGGTTGTGTAACTGGCCCTTCTTTTTATGAAAGGCTGGATGAAATCTCACACTCTCTGGCCTCCATAACTCAAGTGTCTCTTGAAGGTAAAAAAAAAAACTCCCAACAACACCCACCCTTCTTTTCCCATTTAGTTGCCTCAGCTAAGTCCAAAACACAATGGAGAGAAAAGATTTGACACAGTTGTGCGGTGAAAAGCGTGGCCCTGGGCTGGTGAAAGATACTAATCCGTGACCTATTGAGAGAGGAGGGATACAAGTTTCCTGCTGAATGGGATACCTTTCTGAACGACAGCGATACTGTAATTAAGTGCTATGACCAGGCAGGTGTCGCAGGGGCCCTTTTTCCACAGTGTGTGCGTCTTCATTACCAGGTGGTGTCGAGGCGCCGATTTACCTGATGGTGGGAGAGGCGTTCCTCGGAAGAGCTCGTAAAACTTGGACAGGTAGGTCACCATGGTGACTTTGTCTGGCTCCTGACCGCCCGCCATCTCCTTGCCGGTGGTGAACGGCTTGATGCCAAACTCGCGCTCGGCAACATCAAAGGCCAACTGCAGGTTCTCAGCGCAGTTCTCCTCATTCAGGGAATCATATTCTCTGCAGGTTAATAAATACACACGGTACAGTGAGCATGGTGCAGTTATGAGGAGAGATCACAGACTCTGATGCAGTATTGGCTGTGTTTACATGTACAACTGTTATGGGGCTGTTATGGGGCTCATCTCGGTTTTGATTATATTCAGAAAATGGTGTTCACATAAACACAGAGATATATGGCTATTCATATCACTATTACATATGTCTCTGTATACATGTACATGTTTTACTAAAGCTGTGTTTGCCAGCAGATTCAACAACTGTCAGTCCAACTTGCATATCAAAGTCTCTAGGAATTGGGATAACAAACATACAACTGTAAACTTCAATATTTCAATCATAACCAGGATACTCGAGTTTATGTAGAATGGACAGATGCACATTGAGACTGCAGTCTGCCCCTGAAGCGAAGGGTGTTTTGAAACTGTGTTATCTAGAGTGGATGTCTCAAGACACACTAACTATGTGAGGAATGACCCTTGATAACAACTGAGAACTCATGTCCATGTCAGGCCCTCTGAACGCTCCCCAGACACAGAGACAGACTCTCTCTGAGCTTTTGAAACAGAATGCCTGAACTTAAGTTTGCCTTGGTGTCTTTCCATCTTGTGCGAAAAACACTAAGATGAGGACACAGCCAAAAGGGGATGTGTATGCAGGCTTGTGTTGTGTGTGTGTGTGTATATGTGTGTGTATGTGTGTATTTTGTGTGTTGAGAGGGGGCAGGGGGCTGGAAAGAGAAGAACTACAGAACTCTTGACACGGGTCAAAGTGTTCTTCACACGCTTTGCCCATATTGACTCTTTACAAACGGGCCTTCGAGCTGAAGCCCGAGCCAAGAGGCAGTGAGACTCACTCACAGCGGCGCCCACATGTGAATCATAAGACCAATTGCAGTCGTGAAGAGACATAAACATCTGATCATTCGCTTCGTGGCTGATCTCATCTTGGCTGGCGCTCCAGGGGCAATTGTATCCCACACTATGAGCTCATGAACAATAAAAGCGAGCGGGATAATGGGGTATTCATCAGCGCCACGCACAGCCTCAGCTTGTACTGGCACCCCGGAAAGAGTCATATATCACAGCTGTCAGGCAGAGCAGTCGGGGTTGAATCAGAGGGGTTAGATTAAAGGTTTACTGCACACAAACAACGTTTGGGGGGGTGTTGTGTAAAAGGGCCCCCATGGGGGCCTGTAGGGGGCTCGAGGCAAGCAGGCGGCAGCGGGGGGAGGGGGGAGGGATGTCGGTCTTACATGAGCTGGGGCCTGAATCGGTGGATAAGGGCACACAAGGCCAGGCCGCTGGCCCAGGAGGAAGTTAGGTCGCACACGCTCACTCCCCGGTAGCCATCCGTCTGCTTCTGGCACCAGGTTTGCAGTCGGCCGGGCCTCACTTCTGATTCTGTAAAGCAGACCAACACACACATATACACACACATGATACCATTAAGATCCACATTACCAAATCAACAATATACTACACACTCACACGAGACTACTGCACATATGGCAGTACTACACACTCTCTCATATATCACACTAAATAGCAATATATACAAAGACACAGCGATACATCCTCTGGCCATTTTTCTGATGTGTTGTGGTATAAATTTAGTAAAATCACAGTAAAACACTAATGAATGATTAAGGCATTCACAAGAACATGCCAACTGTGTTCAAAGGTTGCCTTCAATCACACACAAATCCCCTGTAACTCTGCTGTACACTACCTAGAAAAGGTAAGACTGAAACTTCATGCACTTTATGTATCAAGATAAAGATGTTTTACATCTTTTTGCGTCGTGCTTGTCTCCTAGCAATGACGTAATGAGAGATAAAACCAGTCACCCTCTCTTGACTATGCATAGGTGATGGCGGTAATACAGTAGGTCATGAGAGAGAAGCTAAAAGACACAAACAGCTGAGGTATGTGACGTGTTCAGACGTGCTCCTCCTTGAGTTACCTGACGTTACAAAAGAAGGGTGGGAGTGTACTGAAAGCTAGGTTACAGGTGAAAAGCTGTAAAATGGAATATTTCTTCCTAACACAAGACAGGAAAACTAGCATTAATCATAATTGTTTGTGGCTGCTAAGAAACTAAAACACAATGTGCAAAAATTGCCATGCCCTCTGCCCTCATGTCTTTTGGAAGGATGAGGGAAATCACTGCAATTATAATCGACTAATCCAGCTTTACTAATGCCCTAAGATTTCTTTTTTCACATTTTACAATGGAAAAGGTCATTCTTAGGCCCATAAAAGAATTAAGAGGTTTGGGGTATTAAACTGTCTACAAAAACAGGGACAGGACTAAGCACACAGCCTTAAAGTACCATCTTATGCAACATTCAGCTTATATTCATGAAAGGGACTCTAAATCATGTTCTCTTAAAGGTCTTTAGGGGTGAAGCTTTACAGTATATTTCATTCTCTTTATCTATCTTAGCAGTCCGCAGTCTCATTTTTTTTTTTTTTGGGGGGGGGGGGGGGGGTATAACCATATATCTTCTTTATCCATTACAGTGTCAAAAAAAAATGTGACTCTTCAGTAGATCTGTTCTCTTTGTGAGGCCTAGAGTAGAAAACAGCTCTCTGTGCGGAAAAAAACAGCCCTCTCAACAGGCCAACACTTCTGAAAAGGGCTCTGGGATGTGTTTAAACAGCACAGGAAAACAGGCCTTTGGTTTGCGTCAGCCTGCAAAAGCAGAGCACATCCTCACAGTCTCGTGACCACTGGGGCCCGTGATGTCCAAAACATATGTCTAATTGAAATGTGCTGCCTTCTCATCTTGAAGGGAGGCTTTCCACAGAGGCCCATTTCAGACAGGCTACAGCTTGTACACAGGCTGCACTCGCATAAACATAAAATAAATAGCATCCCCGCATGCTGTGCAGACACTGC
Source organism: Tenualosa ilisha (assembly GCA_015244755.2). Taxonomy (NCBI): domain Eukaryota; kingdom Metazoa; phylum Chordata; class Actinopteri; order Clupeiformes; family Clupeidae; genus Tenualosa; species Tenualosa ilisha. Next base: position 12,371,818 of record PYXC01000629.1, read on the forward strand.
CATCCGCAATTCTCTGAAGTGAAACCAGCACTTAACCCACACAAGAAAGCCCCTGTGTGCCAATAACAATGCACTGACCTCGTCTAGACAGGTTGACGGGGCGGCGAACCGTTGCTGCTCTTTCTAAAGAGCAGGCCTTCAGCTCTCCGTTGATGTAGAGGTGACGCACCTAGGAAACAATACAATTGTCCACCACAAAATTTGTGAGTTGTAAAGACATCTACCAGCTAAGATGATCCCTACAGGCAAAATGGTGCTATTTTCATCAGAGGGTTTATTGCTGTGCAAATTTTGACTCCTGGATTTGCATATTATTTTCATTAAAAATATCAAGTGGACACATATTTTTGTTTTATAGCAAATATATACAAATATAACAATAATAGCTCACCTGATGAGGTCTGACACAGTTTGAATTGAGGTTGGGGTATCGCGTCCCTGGGTCTATGGTATACTGGTCAAAGTTTTTGGCAATGTTCTCAGGTGTAGTCTGAGGTAGTAGTCGATACAGACTTTCTCTGAAATCCACAAAGAGAGCAAGTTCAAACACACTGTGGTTAATATTCTGCTGCTGTTGGGAAAACAGCCTTTCACAACCATCAGAATACATGTAAGCTTTTCTCACACAGCTTTTCATCTTAAAAGCTACAATTTGAAAGTGTTGTTAAGCTAGCATTGACAGAGGTATGACAACAAAACCCGTATGCCTTTCTCTGTCCACTGAAGCTTACTGAAAGACCTTTCACTGTTCTTATGCAATAGTGAACTAAAGTCAGAAGGATTTCACAGACAAGAAACAGGTATCAGGTCTGGGTTTCAATACCAGTCTATATGTTTCCACTGCCACATCAGTTCCATCTATCACATCAACATTAGTTAATGTAAACCTCTGTTTTGCTTAAACCTCTGAACAGCCCCCTCATTAATATCTAAATTTGAGATGTCTCATGTCCTCCTCACCTCTCTGCTAGCACCTCTATGGGCGCTCTGCCTTGTGACCAGCTCTTCGCCATCCAGGCCGTGTCAAACGCTGCCAGGAAACCGCGGGCACACCCTGTGCCCATGGGCCAGAATGGCTGAGGGAACAAAGACAAAAATCATCAACAAACTTCCTCTCACTCTCAGAGACGGCTGTCAGGAAGTGTAAGGAAGCGTAAAAGAATACAAGGTGCTGACAGGCTGAACCTACCCTAACCTCTTTTCACACCTTGCATGCTAGTTAAAGGTCCACAAAGCAAGAATTTATGCACCTTGTCACCATTTTACAACATACTGTACCCAAAATGGGTTCTGAAACAGTAAGTTATGACCATGACAAAATGTTATGTTGCTGCAGAGTACAACTGAGTTACAAAGTTTACTGTTTACAAAAGCAGTGTCAAAGAGGTCATTTTCCATTTCATCAAAAAAAGTCAGAACAGAGATTATAATATATATATATATATATATATATATTGCTTTGACTCTATATTGATATTAGGGATGGGATGAGGTCTAAGGTGTGAGGTGGGACTAAGGTGACATTAGAGCTTGTCAGCATGAAGAAAACCATGTAGAGCTGTGTTATCCATTGAAATGTTGTACTTGAAAGACCCATTGACAATGGTCTGAAAAACATGTCGGCACTGGTAAGAGGAATTGATAATGTCAGAGGGATACGATAACAGTGAATTGAAGCATTCAATTCTCGATTCTACTCAATTCCCAGCTCTCGACTCCCACCCCTAATTGACATTGAGGTACTTACTATTACTACAACATTGCTTTGAGAGTTTGATCTTTTCTTAATTTTGTCTGTGCTAGTCTCACCTCTAGTAAACTGTCTCCCACTAGCGCCACCAGTAGTTGGTGTCCGAAGCGTTCCCGGACGAGAGCCGCGTTCTCAGAGGCGTACATGCAGGTGAAGTCAAACATGGCCACATCCGGCTGTCCCAGGTGGTTTATTGCAAAGTCCAGGGTGGGCAGCTGGTAGTGGGTGGCATAGTCTGCTGCCTCCCTGGCATAGGCCCGCAGAGCCTCCTGATCCACGTTCGCACTGTTCAGCAGCATCTCCGTGTCAATGTAGTCCTGTAACATAATGCGTATATTTTTAATTATTTGGATTTCTTTGGCTTTCAGTAAAACAGATGGTATATAAACAGCAGATATAAACTGCAGGGTTTGAGATTTGGTCTACACTATTGTTTGAATCATGTGCTGGACAATGGTGACAGAAAAAAAAAAAAAAAAAAAAAACTATTCATGCTGCAAATCTTTCTGACAAAAAAAGACATCAGTGGCACTGTACAAATGCCCCGTAAGTAGGAAGTGACTAGAAACACTAACACTTCTAGGACACAAGGATGTGTTCAGTGACAGCATTAGTATAGTCTTTAAACTCTCTGTGCTTCTGTGAATAAACTCACAGCTATGACTCAGGTAGGTCAGTCATCTCAACTGGGCCAGTCTAAACAGTGTATTTCCCCACAGTGATGAACTATGCATTAAACAGAGTGTGGGTGCATGTGTTTGCATGTCTGTGTTTTTTTGTTTGTGCCTGTGCGTGTGCCTGTGTTAACAAGAATCTGTTTTGCATGCCTGTTTGTCTATGTATGTCTATGCGGAAGTTTTTTTCAGCAATATATTTGTGTTTGTGTGTGTGTGTATGTGTGCGTGTGTTTGCATGTGTGTGAGTGAGCGTATGTCAACAGTACGTGTGTGAACATGTTGCCTTAGGCACCTCATAAGACAGTGAAATATGCTCTCCTTTGGGATGTTTATAATAGTCGGTACTCAGGGCTGTGTTTATGGTGCCCCTGCTAATAAAGTCTGTAGTTGGCAGGCCACCACAGATGGCTCTGGCTCACACACACACACACACACACACACACACACACACACACACACACACACACACACACACAAAAACAAACAAACAAACACACATCCCTGTAATGGCTGCTTTTGCCATGTTTATGGACACTCACATTAATGATGACTCCCTTGTCCAGTAAACTCTGCTTCTTGGCTGTCATGACAAAGTAGTGAGTGTTGTCCTTGTAGTACACGATGTTCTCCAGATCGATGCCTGTGACCGAGTGGGGACAACAGAGTGTGTGCGGGAGGACAGGCAGTCAGCAGGGGACATGGAGAGTGCAGTGTTAATTCTAAATACTGTGATACAGGAGAACATACCGTGACATGCACAGTCCTTTAATTTCAATCCTTTTTTTACTAACTTTTACTTTTACTTTACTTTTTAGTATTTAATCATCAGGCTTAGGTCTCTGTAATATAGACACTGTATTTGAGAAATATGAGGAGGCTTTGGGCCAACCTGTCTCATCTTTGAGGTCCAGAAAGAATTTCTGGTTGAAGATGAAGGCCACGCCACTGATCTCCTCCACTTTGGCCTCGGCTGTGGTGTTTCTGTTGATGAAATTGGCTGTGATGGCGATAGCTAGTTTCCCCCGAAACTCCTTCCTTCTGAACCCTGTGGGCGTGAGTGCCACATAGACAGAGAGAGGGGAAGAGAGGGGGAGAGAGGGGAGAGAGGGTATGTGTATGGGGGGAGGGGGGGGGGGAGCGAGAGAGAGAGAGAGAAAGTCAAACAGAGACACAGCGGCAGAGGGGGAGAAAGAGAGAGAGACAGAGAAAGAGCGTGAGAAAGAGAGAAAGAGAGAGAGAGAATGTGACATTACATTCTGTGGGTCTGGGGAAGGCCACAAATCCCTGGGAAATCTGCCGCCCGGCCTTAATGGCTAAATCACAGGCCAGTTATTTTAAGCCCTCTGAGGCTTGGGCCCTCTACAAAGGTGAGGACATTTTTACAACCGCAGAACCACAGGCTAAGTGATGCCTGGGTGAAGGACACTGGTAATGAAAGTCCTCTGTCCTTGTGCAAGCTCATGTCCATAATGCTGACGAGCACAGTTGACTTCAAAGAATGACTTTTCTTTTCTGAATGAGGCCAGCAGCAAAGCCAAATTCATTCCATTTCAAATGATAATGAAACGTCTGATCATGCAACTTTTGATCGTGAAATACTGAATCAAGCAATTTTGCTCATAGTCCAACTCTATATAGCTAATACCGTGAATCAGGGCTAATCACTAATCAAGTTGTTTCTCTCTTAGTAAACTACTGACAAACGAACATTTACCACTAGAGATGAAATAAGTACCAAATGAGTTGGAGTTACATCTCTACATCAGGGAATGAATCATGACCCTGAAACACAGTAGTATAACCGTAAATTTCAGGCATAAGCATAAAAAAAAAACAACTTTACTGCCAAGCCATAATCAATTTGGTTGTCTGTCATCCCTCCCCCACCATGTGAAACAAACGTTGACTGTGAAAAATTCCTTTTTCGCTGGGTGTCGAGAGGGAGGCATGATCTAATCCTCTTCACAGGCTGTAGTGACAAAACAACAAGTGGAGGGACACAGGCCTGTGGCACGTACACACATACGCACGCACACACACACACACACAATCACACAAGGGACAGGCTGGGACAGAGACGCAGTACCCTGCCTGCCTGCTCATTTCCATTGCTCTCGCTGCAGGCTGGATGCTAACACCCAGCTAGAGTTACTGCAGCACAAGGAATACACCCTCATTTCTCTGTGAGGCCTCAGAGAAAGAGATGGGCAGGAAGACGAGCTTGCCTTGTGTTTCCTCTCCTCTACAGCCCCCATTCCCCTCCCAAACCCCGCTCCCCTCGACCCCTACAAAATAAAATATGAGGCCCAGAAAAGTGCTTTTCTGGGGTGGGGTGGGGGGGTGGGGGAGGGTTGGGGACTTGCAGCTGATTATGGGCCAAAGCCGCTCCATTACTGTCATGTTAATTCACAGGGGCATTATTTCCCCCTCACATCACTCTTTCCCAATGCAGCGGCGAGTCCCCTCAGATGGCCGCTGTGGGGTATATTTAACTTTCCCCAGACAGGCAAAAATAGCCCTTAATGTTCAGGAAGAAAACGGCACGCACACACACACAAAAAATGCAAGTTGGAAGTTGGTTTTTCAGCCCCAGTTTGCTTTGGACTACTTTCCCTGTCTGACGCCCTACATTGCAATGTGCTCTTTCTGATCATGCGATGCCCTTTTTAGGAAAGAGGCATCTGAACTGGCTAGGTGAAAAAGATGACGAGGATGAGAGAATGAGCCCAACGGGTCTGCATCGGTTGCTGAGGCCCAGAGGTCTGGATGATGCTGGGGAGGGGAGAGGCCCCTGGCCGGCAGCTTTATTAGGCCCCTGCACTGAATTGACGAACAACCACGCCTCCCAAACAGGGAGGTCCATGACATCATAGGGTATAGTTTTACTGAAGTAAGCCTTAGTTTAAGGTTTCATAACTTTCTTGGATGAAATAATGACCCTGAGAGAGAGAGACATAGAGAAAGAGATCGAGAGAGAGAGAGAAATGCCAAGTGCAACAGCCAAGAGTTCTGCACGCATCTTAGCTACAGTTGTTATGCAGCTCTTGTTTTAATAAAGGGAGCATGAACATAAGTTGGCCTTCTTCCTTATTACAGATTTTTTCAAAAGTGTTTGGGTAATTATAGGCATTCCAACTTCAAATTTGTTGACATGGGGATTTTTAGGTTATTTAGGGAGTGCTGTGAATAGTTCAGGGTAAAAATGTGTCTGTAAACAAATTGGGAATGAGCAACACTCTGCTTGAATATCTTCACAGGCCATTGGGTCATATTTCAGCAGTCCTATCACTGCCTCCATCCAATACTTCCTCTCTAAATATAGGAGAAACTTTATCATACTTGTATAGCTAATATGTGAAAAGGACATTTTTTGTACCTAAAAATGTTTGTTTACCAGGCACCAAAGCAGGCTGCAATGGCATCACAGCTCGCTCCTACACTCACCTTCCAGAGTGTTCCGCCGGCCATCTGCCCCTACCACCATGTCAAAGTCAAAGTCTGCCACAGGGTGATCAGCAGGACGGAGTTCTGCCCTCCAACCAGGTCCTGGATCACAAACACGCACACACACACACACACACACATACACACACAGCTGAATTTCATGGGCACACAGAGACGGTTTGTAGTTTGCTGTCAGAAGCCATATTTATCACACCTGTCAACACCTTGGTGAAAAACGTCACAGCCACCATGGCAACTTCTCACACAAGCCGTGCTTCGGGTCATGTCTTGCATAACCTATTTTAGCACAGTCTACTGTTCCATGATTACATAAGAGTCAATGGCTCCATCTGATACATTATGGGTTTCATACTGTATGACTCACACTTACAATCATCTTCAAATGCAATTTAAACATAACTCGAAATAATAATTTTTTCTGTGTTGTCCTTTTTTGGCAAATAAGAGTGCTGATGGTGCAACCTTAACATGGGTTTGAAGGGCAAGGTCCACGTACCGTGCAGCAACAGAGGATCTTAATTTAGAAAAGCACTCATGCCTCTAACAGCCAACTGATGTTCTGCGGAAGAAGTGGGGGACAGCTAACGGCTAAATATCAGTTCACTTAAAGGGAAGCAAATCAAAAGCAGCCCCTGGGCTTACTAGCCACTGATGAAATGCCATTCCTGCCATTAGCAGCGCTATGATACAGAACTGTATGCGGTGCACACAGATTTAAAAGCGTGCACATCTGGCAATGCACTGCACTCGCTGCAAGGCAATGAAAAAGAGGTATATGGTTATAATTACGCTGAATAATCAGGGTTTGATTAGGTCTTTATTTGGTTTTCAATACAGCACCAAACATTGCCATGCGTGCTGCTCAACGCCGTGAGTCAGTGAACTCTGGCCACGAAACAACACAGGATGGTTTTCTCCTTTTAGGGATTCGGTGTCATTTTATAACACTGTTGACCACCGGTCGCCATGGAGATATATTTTCACAGGGCGAGTGATTACTGTACGGAGTTCAGGAAGTGCATTGTTCTGGGTTTGGGCTTTGTCTTCCTGGAGTTGATGTCTCTCTAATGGGCAACAGGAGACCACCGCCGCCGCCGCGTGAGCGAAAGGGCCTGGTGGAAAAGCTCTGGCTATCAGGGGCCCTTGATGTGCATGCCAATGTCACACTGATGTAATGGAATCACACAGGCCTTCTGCCTCCCTGCCAACCACAGCCGTTTTGCATGTGCCTGTGTACAGCCCTGTGGCTCGTTTCCTGGGTGTTTTTTTCCAGCCCATGAACAAAAACAATCTCAATTGACTGTGGATTATAAATTGGATAATAAACTGTCAGATTGGGAGGTATGTTCTGTTATATTACTCAGACAGACATGTAAACTTGCAAATTGTGAGTAACTCCTTTACTAAGTATAATATTTGGGTGTTGGACGGAGTTGCACTGTAAACGGTCGCACGTGTGCAACAGGTAGTGAGAGGAGAGCAAGTGCATAATGAGAGCTGGATGAAGGGGTGCAAAGTGAGGTGAAAAAGGGTGCAGGGTGTGCACAACCACAAAAAAACCTTAAAAAGACACACACAGCGAGGTAGTCACCTTCGTTCTCTTGGTCCTCTGGAGGTTCCAGCAGTTTGACGAACTCCACATTGATGTGAAACTCAACGGCTACAAGTAGGGCGACTTTCAAAAGCATAAGCTGAAGCTGCCGAATACCTGACAAACAGACACAGACCATGAGGCCCGAGTATGTCAACAAATGCAAATGTCACCATGACTGCAGAAGCACGCACACATGCACACACACACACACACACACACACACACACACACACACACACACACACACACAAACACACTCAAGTTTCAGTTCTATTAATGGTCAACTGTCTATTGTCCTCTGTAATTTCAGTCTTCTGTCTCAACATCCTCTTTATTCAGAACAAACTAACCACCATGTTCAATGGACATGGTGCAGCTGGAGAGAATCAGCCGATACTCACTGATGTGGTCTATGGCCCCGGCACAGAACTTGCCGTAGAACTTCTTGGCCCCCAGGCCCCTGAGGTCATGGATGGTGTAGGGCCAGAGGTGCAGCACATTGTTGCGGGAGAACGTGTCTCTCTTCTCGATCACCACCACTTTGGCTCCGAGCAAAGCCAGTTCGATGGCCGTCCGTAAGCCACACGGGCCCCCACCAATGATCAGGCACTGTGGGGAGGGAAAGACCACCAAAGTCATGGAGAACTGCCCAGATACACAGATATAGTGTACACATGATGGCACTTTGATCCAAAAATCATGCAAGTTATTTATTTTTGTCTGGAATGGAGCTTAGCGAAAGTACTTATTACTGTTAATCACATTATTGCAACTCACAGACACTGTGAGACAAGTAGAGACAAGTACAGAACTGTTGAGATACATGAAATGGATTTGGACAGAATGTATCATGACGCCATGCCTGATAAACTCAATTACCGGTCTGACATTAAGCTGGAGCTACGTGTGTTTGGAGGAATGCTCCTTTGTTACACCACACCAAAATTAGAACCATGATTACCTTAAGGCCTTAAATCTTACTGACAACCGTTTCTTGTCACAGACATTATTCAAGCAGCTGTCTCACTCAAATATGCATGAAGTCAGTATTTTGGGTTACAGTATCGGTCTGAGAATGTGCAGTGTGGTTATGACTTCATCCTCGACTTTCGGCAGGATAAAAGGCCAGTTGAAGATGTGGCTGGGTGGGTGGCTATGAGGTATCATCTAACCAACACACTCTTTCTCCGCCTCAGACCCCACATACTCCTGCTGGGCCCAGCTGGGGAGAACGCTGGGTCTTTCCTCCCGAGCCGCCAGCCAGTGGAAGGTACGTGTCTGCCCACACTCCCTGGCTTTCATGTCCCAGTTAGCCCAATCTGACCTTTTTCTTTCCGCTCCTTTTGATTCACTTGAATATCCCACCCACGTTCGGCAACAACAGAGGGGTGCTGTGTGCTCTGTGTGTGTGTGTATGTGTGTATGTAACCCCCCTCTCAACCCCCCCTGGGGACAGAGCATGGGTATAGGCCAGGGATGGCCTTGGGGTGTGTTTGAACAGCAAGCCTTACTTCCCGGCACCGAGCGAGGGGTGGCTGCACCCACAGGAACTCCCTGGCCCCGTGGTGTCACTGCCATTCTCATCCATGCCACACTCGTGTGATGCATGCTGGGCTCAGGTTTCCAAAGTCGCTTTATCGTGTTTGGGTAGCTGTGTGGCGGGAAACGGTACAAAACCATCTCAGGCTCGGGCCACAGGGAGCTACGCCAGAGCCTCTCCCCAGTGGGAGAGCCGTTTTACAACGCCGCCGTCCCTGCCAATGGTTAGCACAGAGGGAGAGACGAAGCGAGTGAGAGAGAGAGAGGGCAGAGAGCAGAGACAGCAGGCCATATAAGGGCTGCTCCTCCCCAGGGCTATAAAAGCACAGATGAGATTTAGTCATTCTGTTTGTTCCCCCACCCCAAACCAACCCGCCTCCGTTTTCAGTCTTCGAGTTTGTGTGATTATGCTGCGCTGTGTCATCACAGAGTTTTTGGGCCTCGGGGGCCGGGGGTGGTGGAGAGAACAAGCGGCGAGAGAGTGGGAGAGAGAGAGAGAGAGAGACAGATATAGAGGGAAGAATTGAGAGAGAGAGCGAGAGAGAGGCATCTGCAATCCATCAGGCCTGCAGGTATTAAGCAGCACATGCAGGTGGCCAGAGCTCTGTCTGGACAGGCCTGCCCCAGTTCTGCAGGCCAGGGTGCTGACTGATGAAGCAGAGATGAACTCTTCTCACCACAAGTGCACGCATATGAGAGAGAAAGAGAGCGAGGAGCTGCTCGCTTAAGCACTGGCTTGTGGCCTGCCAGGTGTGCTGTTGACTGGAACACTGATGTCTTTCTTGAGCCTGAGCCCAGTACACTGAGACACCTCTGAGTAGGAAAAACAATGAGAATCTTCTTCAGGGGTGGCCGCACTCCTCTGCCTCCACCAACAAACCCAACCCAGAACCTTCTGGATTTTTTTCTGTGTCACACGGCACACATGGGACACTGAGATGTGTGTATGTTATCGGGGCTGGACAGATGTTATCAAAATAACCGTCACAATAATTGTGTTTCTGCTGCCCTCTCTCTCCCTGTGGCACAACCGATATCTTTGGCTGCAGAGGTGAGGAATTTCCTGCTCTGTGGGCTCATCTCCCGAGGGCTAGTCGGCCAGATGAACGTTACTTGCAGCAGCTCTGACGTAGAACAGCAGCGGACCTTGACCTCTGGCCTCTACTTAACTAGGGCCAGAGTCCACTGACCCTCCATCTTGTCCTCATTACTCTAGTAATCTCACTACAGAGGGCGGACTGATGTCAGTCACTAGCTCATCTAATTCAATTACAACAGTCTGGCAAAGACTTAGAAGACAAGTCAGTGTGAATGAGGCTGTTAAGAGTCCAAAGAGGAGCCCTGTTGCTCATTTGGCCTTGTCTGCTTAAGAACAGGCAGCTGCTTTAGCCTGAAATGTATCCAGACTCTCGGTGCACCCTCTCTGTCTTTGGCTTTACCAGCCCGAAAAGGAGAGGCAATCCAGTCTCCTGCATTGGTATGAGGGATGCGAAACTGCAAAAGGCTGCTCCGAGTGCTTGGCTGAGTGTGTCTGGGATGCAGCTCGTGCTGGTTTAGGTCTCGCCGTTCGAATAAGGCACTCAGTCATCCGGGGCAGACCACCCGAAATGACAACATGGCTTGCCAGCTTTCTCTCACAGCCCCAGCATCTGGAGCAGCATGGGAAAGTCCGCCCGTACACACACACACACACACACACACACACACACACACACACACACACAGAGCAGACAGAAACCCTGTCGGGTCCCCAAACAGCCCTAGAGTGTCTGAAAGCCTGTGAAACGGCTCTTCAGCAGACACATGGTCTCTGAAAGTCAAACAGACCACCAGACAGGCTTGTCAGAACCAGCAAGTCTGATTTGTCACATTTAAATAAAAACAATCTGGTGCGCTATTAAAGTGTGTAATTGAGGAAGGGGGGAGAAAAAAAAAAAACACTTCCAAAAAAATGTTGTCACACACACTCAGCAACTAGGGTGAGTTTGACCATTCTGGAAAATACTGAATGCGTGACAAGATATGTTTGCTGCATATTTATAACCACTAAAAAAAGTTAATCAGTTACTAGCAAGTACGAGAGGTGTGCCGTGAGGAGTCAAACAATGATTTATCGCGTGAGGTTTACTTTGCAAGGTGCACAAAAAATACGGCTGAATTTGCACAAGGAGAAAATAGGACATTTTGAGACACACAGCCAAGTGTAATCTAAGTGGGAAATGACAAACACTTTCAAGGGGATGCAGGAGTAAACTGGTTTTCGAGTTTAGGTAAGGATCTGACTTCCTCAGATGGTCGGCCAGGTCCAAATACTTTCCATGTCCAATCTGGACAGCGGGTCGGCACCGCCCTGGAAAAGTCTCCCAGCCTCAGCCAGAAACTGGAGGCCGGGAGAGTGTGTGTGTGTATGTGTGAGAGAGAGAGAGAGAGAGAGAATGCGCTAGAAAAAATAAATTATAAAACACTTTCCTGCACGGCGATGCTTCAGATATCTCAACATAATGGGAGCAATGCAGAAGTCAGCAGAGGCATAATAACTCAACAGAAAGGATGAACGCAACACTCCTCAACCTCCCATGTGAAATCAGCTCAGTGTGTTTTTTTTTAAAGGGAGTGTGGGTGCGGGTGGGGGTGGGGGGAAAACAAAACAGTCTCTCCACTGCTCCCTTTTCCTCAAAAGCAGAGAAGTGTCATGACAACGTAACAAAACAAAACAACATTTAAAAAGAAAAGAAAAAAAAGGGAAAGAGGAGAGGGAGGGAGGAGGAGGGGGAGGGAAGGAAGAGGGGAAAGTCAAAGCATGGCACTGGCACGGCAGCAGCCAGCAGCCAGCAGAGTGATAGAGTGAACATGACCTCATATCCTGCCCTGACCACAGCTCCAGACATTTGGATGCGGGGTGGGGAGTGATAGCATGTCACTCTCCACAACTCCCCTTTACACACACACACACTCACACACACACACACAGAACTTCACAGTAAACCATCACTTGCGTCATCACACAAACTCACGCACACACACACACACACGCACACACACACACCTATGGGACGCAGATGGACCACTTTGCATCCAGATCCGTCAGCTCTAAATAAGGCAAGTGTTTTGGGCCGTTTTTAGCACTGTTGTCATCCTCACACAATTCAGTTCAATTGGAAACAGAGAGAGCGCAGATGATCCGCTGAACTTGCAGTTATTTCTTTCAGACAACTTGGTTTCCTCTTCAACCCGACACCCCCTTCATATGTCTACGGCCTCTCATAAATCAGATCCTCGCATATGATTGTTTAAATACACTTAATGACCCGTGCTGAAGTGCCTCTCTGTCTGACGTCTCTGCACATCTGTTCTTTTGTCTCTCTATATCCCTGTATGTTTTACTGCCATTAAGAGGTATGGTCCCAGCACTTGGCAAGACTAATGATATTAGTCAGAGGAAAGTTTACTGCCGGTATCAAAGAGGATTTGAAGTTATACTGTTAAAATGTGACTCGTTTTAAAATACTTACTGCAAACACATGCACACCCACACACAGAGACCCTCTCTCACACACACACACACCACAAATACACACACACACACACACAAAGACAAACACTCACAGACCAATACACACACACACAGTACAGAAACAAACACACACACACACACACACACACACACACGTGTGCACACTTTAATAATAATAATCTGGGCAGAGTGCCAGCCAGACTGGGTCGGTGGGTGTGGGAGAGGGGGCGTGTCAGGAACTGGCCCAACTCTGGACCAGCTGAAATAATCATTCTGACAGAGGCTGCTGAAGGATGCCGTCTGAGGGCTGTGCTCCTGTGAGGACTCTTCTTTCCCTGAACGTGCTCTATAATCATACAGGGAGGACCTGACTGTGGGCAGGCTCACAAATCCTTTGTCAAACAGACCTTTTCAGACTCAGCAGTGGTGAGAGATAGCAGCGAGATCCATGGGTGGGTGGGGAACAGCTATGTATACGTGAGCACAGAAGGGTGTGTGCAGACCGAGAGGAATAAACCGTCGAGCAGTGAACTTTTCACATGTTTACTTAAAGCCCATTCTTGGTTAAAAAGTTACCAGCAGAAGTTGCAGAAAGGGACATTGTTCCATTTTTGTTGCAACCGTATTCTACAAAAAAGGCCTAATCAGTCTTGATATGTCGTGTTTTGAATAGACAAGTCAGATAGCCTTTGTCATGTTTGCCCTGATATCAGCACCATGTGCTGATAGCCTGAGACAGATTGCAAAAACAGAAAACCACAGTGCTGATGGCGGCTCCCTTACTATACAGTGCTGTATGATTCATACAGACAGACACACACACACACAGACACACACACACACATTTTATGCAACCACATTTAAGTCTTTCAAAAGTGTCACCATCTCCAACAGAAAAGCTTTTCCCATGGCCTTTGAGATTTATTCAACAAAGCTATAAAATAGTTCTTACTTTGGTGCCAACACAGACTGTGCCCTTCTTGTATTCTTTGTGGTTGGCTCTCTTGTCCAGCTTGCTCCACAGGGCTTTGGCCTTCCAGTAGGTGACGCGGCTCTTGAGGCTGCCGTAGAAGGTCTCATGCTCCAGCGGGTCCAGTTCCAGCTGCCGGCACATGATGTTGAAGGCCTGCAGTGTGCCCTTGCAGGTGGATGCCTGGATGAAGTTCTCAAAGAGCTTCCCTGCCTGGCCCTGTTCGTCCTCAGTGTCGGCCATGTTTGCCGCCACCTCCTCCCTCCCTTAGCGAAAGAGCAGGGACCGCACTGGCTTCTGTGGCTTCTCTCTCTCTCTCTTTTTCCCCCGTCTGCCCTGACGTCTGTCCCTCTCTGGGTCGGCTGGTTCAGTGGTTTACACCCACGCCCTAGAGTCGGATGTCTTGCCCAACCTGATGGGAAAAAAAGGAGCAAAAACACAGCAGAAGTCTGAGTCTGAAGTCTGAAGTCATCTTGTGGGCATTATGGAACATGGCATTCTGAACAGATGGCTTTACATAATACTGGCAGTGAGTGGAGAAATTGAAAAGGCCTCCAATGTTGCGATGTCAAAGTCTTAAGACTTAACTGAATCGCTAGCACTGGTCCACAATAACATCAATATGGTGAGATGGAACAAGACAAAAGGAAGTTGCTTAACTCAAAACACTGAGCCCTTGCCGAGTGATTACTGTTTCGTGTAAACACTGCTGAAGTATCGCCATGAAGCAATCAAATATGACGTAAGATTGAGTCATCTGTGATATGTCATCAGTTTGGTTTGATAAAAATGAACTATGTCAGTGAGTCCAAACATGGAGCTCAAATAATAACATGACATAACATGTTCCATACCGTCTTCGCAGCATACGCTGTCTCTGTGGATTACTGTGTTCATTCTTTGGCTGCATAACAGCTAGGCTTAGGGCAGACAACCAGTTTTATTTTCATCCAACGCAGGCAAACTGCAGTGAGCAACTTAATTCAGTATAGCTGTGCGGCTACACTCATCTTCTAATCCATTTTATTCTTTGAATAGCCCCCAAAACTGCTACAGAGGCAGTAGAATAAAACCAGAGAGCTTTGCTCATCCCCTTTTTTCTCTGTCACTCATTCACACTTCTGTGGACATCGCGCACCCAATTTTGCAGGAGAGTGAGCGAAGCCCGTTTTGCCGAGCAAGCAGAAAAAAAGTGTTTTGCTTGTCTTGTGGCTTTGGCTTTGCAGCAAAGAACAGGACAGCACAGGACAAAGCAGCGGTGCATTTTAGTTTGAGGCATACGGGACACCTCAGTGCACAACGCCCTGGCAGACGTGCTTTCTATGCCCTCCACTTAACTGCCAAAGCCTATAGCAGCAAGACAAAAGCCTGTGCTTAAATTGGATATACACTAGAAAAATATACATGTATACATAGCATGTAGGTTAAAGTAAGTTTGTCAAAAAATATGTTTAGGACAAAATGAGTGTGCTTTTGCTATTTTTGTATTGTACTAATACAAAAACATTCAGCCATCTCCAAATCTTCATGTGATTTTGGGCTTCAAAACACGACACAAAGGATGAGTGTACTTCTCTGGTTCTAAGTGGCTTATTACCGATGCAGCTCTTTAAAGTTCCCCGTGAACAAGCACTGACAGGCGTGTAACCTGCCTTAATGCAGTGGAGTAACCTGCCTTAATGCAGTGGAGTAACCTGCCTTAATGCAGTGGAGTATCTTTAAAATCACAAACAAAACAGAAACAGAAGCAGGCAGCATGAATTTCAATCATCAAGGTAAAACATCAGTACGTCAGTGTAGACGTAGAAAGTATGTGCAGTAAAAGTGCTCTAGCCATTACATATGCAGGGTGAGACATAACCATCTGGATATCCACTGTTTGTTTGTTCTCTTGAAGGCCCTGTTTACCTTTAATCAGCTGTCTGTGTGCAAACAGGCTGTATGATACAAGCCCTTGTCTGACATCGGTGCTTGTTTACTAACCATCAACAGGTGTAGAGAGAGGTCTTCTGTCACTAAGAGGGAATAAGCTATGACAAAACAAAATTAATGCCTGAATCTTGGCCTCTTTGACTTCTGCAATCCACCATAACTTCTCATTTCACCGTGACAGGTGCTAAATCTGTCCTCGCACGAACACATTTCGACTGATGTCACACGGTCTGCATCTAATGCGGGTCATGTTTTGAGAGGGGTAAACAGATAAGCAGCTGGAAAGGGGTGGTGGGGGGTTGGCGGACCTTGAATAGACAGACCAGTAGCAACAGCACAAGAGCAGATACAGAAAGCTGAGAGCGTGTGTTTTCAGCCGTCCTTGTCCCAGCGTCCCCCGCCGGCCCCTCAGAGAGGATGTGTCAGCTCCTGTCGTGCGGGTGCTGAATGAACTCCCCACAGCAGAGGGTCGGGCGCAGCACTGCAAACACCCAGCCTGCATTCCAGAACCCAGACGCCTCATATACACATACACACACACACACACACACACACACACACACACACACACACACACACACACACACCACTCACACCACCACAGCCACAGCACAGAGCACGCCCCTTCCAGCTATTCTACTGGAGGAGGAGGTTCTGGGGTGGAGGTGAGCTTTAGCTGAACATGAGATTGCCAGTCAAATGCACAGGCACTTCTTGAGTAAACTGTTTGCCACTTTCTCTCCATACTGCACTACGATTTATGTTTGTGTTTATGTTTATTACTAACTTACTGTTCCTACTGTGTGGTCAGAATGACTAACTCTTCATATTGTGCGGCTGGGGATGATTTAACTGCAGAAAGAATATTAACACCAGTTAAGCTCAGTAAGACCTAATTCAGCAGAAATAAATAAATAAACAAGTAAACAAATAAAAAAATAAGGCAAGAGCACTGGTTCAGGAATAAAGGGGATTAGAGGAATACTGAATTTCTCAGTTCAATTATTTTTTTGACACTTCAGTTAGACATAGTGTACTATGGACACCTGGCGGGCATCCATGCCCACACATAATGCCCATTGAAACCGCTGTATTCATGAAGCATATAACTGATGGTCTCAGTTAACACATCTGTGTCATATACTGGCCCCAGGCAGAGTGAGGAATGATTAAAAGTTTTCAAATGAACGTGCAGCCAAGTTCTGCAGATTGAAGCATTAAGTTTAGCAGTAAAAGTTCAAACCTCAGTAAAACTACAGAAAACATGCAGTCGGTTGACCACTAACAAGTAGTTTGGGAGCCCGGGCCGAAAACGCCAGGAAGCAACTTAAATATGTGGTTATTTTAACTTCATATCACTCTCAGCCTCAGTCTCAACTTCACTATAGTACTCAGGTCTAAATAGAGACATACAGTATTGATATCTGTATCACAAAACAGAGGGTTTGTATTTTAGCCTAAATGGATGGTTTGAGAAAATGATTAGATCCCACTGCCTGTAAATGCCATGGAGGCTAATGAAAAGGTAGCACAAGCAGTCCGTGCTGCTTGGCCTTTGAGCTGAGGCTGCATTGTGCCGAGTTAAATACCATGACTTCACCAGCTGAGAGAATGGAAAGCCAGTGGTGAGGCAGACAGCACTAGCCCACAGAGCCCCACTAAAACATGCGTATGCTGCAGACACACATACCCACACACACACACACACGCACACACACACATACACACATATACACACACACACATATACACACACACACAGACACGCGCGCACACACACACACTCACACACATGTGCACACACACACACACACACACTTTCTGCTTTCCATTTTTCTCCCTGTGCTCCCTCTTCTCTTCTGTAGCTTTCTTCTCTCTCTCTCTCTCTCTCTCTTTCACACACACGCACACACACACACACGCACACACATACGCACACACACACATACGCACACACATACACTTTCTGCTTTCCATTTTCCTCCCTGTGCTCCTTAAATTCTCTTCTGTAGCTTTATTCTCTCTCTCCCTCTTTCACACACACACACACACACACTCGCACGCACACACACACACAGGAACACATGCAAACACACACATACACGAACACATGCAAAACACATACAAATGCACACAAAATTTTCACTGTACACAAATCCCCTCATTTTAATTTAAGGTGCATCTTTGTACAGCATAACAAAGACACATTCATAACATCCATTTTAAATATGCCCATATGTAAATAAGTCCATTTCCCAGTGTATTCTGTCTCAGGACTTATTCAACCTTTAGGATCACGAAACTGCTATGTTTTGGAAGTAAGTAAAAGAAATCATCTATACACCTGAACATCTAAGAAGAAAGGGAACAACGGAATCTTAAGTTGTCCCATCCTGTAGTCAAGCACTACTGGGCAAGAATTCCAAGGATGTGAAATATGCACCTGCCTCGACGGGTACTTCAACACCAAAGAGACTTCTTATGATATCACTCCAGCTATGCTTAAGAGCCAAGGAGTCCATTAAACAGAAAACACAGAAAACACCACTGCCACTGAAAGACCCTGACTCCTACCCTTCTTCTCACAGTTTGACTCCAGCACAGGTTTTTGGCTAGCCTGACTAGCAATTAAGCAGTTTCAGCAGTTTTGAGCCTTGGCTAAAAAGGGGAACGCACCCATTTGATTTCAGTGCACAGGCATATGGTAATGAGGCAGAATTAATGAAGTGATATTATTCTTGACATTGCAGCTCCACACACATACCTGGCCCATTTCACCCCTAGATGTGGTATGAGGCAACACTCCGACATATTATATCTGGGGGTGAAATGAGATAGGTTACACTGGGTTGTAGTTTAGGGATGAACAGTAAACACATTGTCCTTCTACAGACGTATGCATGCAGAGAAATACAAACAAGTTGGGGAAGCTTCATGGACTGTTTATGAGGAGCCTCTCTGGCTGTCAGAAAAAAAAAAAAAAAAAAACAAGAGGAAGCTGATGTCATCAGAGGAGGAAGTAGCTGGAGAGCTGGGAGTTACACGTAGCATGTTAATTATGCCATGGCCAGAACCAGGAAGGAACCCACTATGCACTCTGTGATAAGAAGGCCATGTGTATGAGA
Source organism: Tenualosa ilisha (assembly GCA_015244755.2). Lineage (NCBI taxonomy): Eukaryota > Metazoa > Chordata > Actinopteri > Clupeiformes > Clupeidae > Tenualosa > Tenualosa ilisha. The sequence continues at coordinate 12,390,384 of PYXC01000629.1, forward strand.
ACAGTGTCTGGATGTAAAAACACTGTTTCCCTGCACTTCTCATTGTTGTCTCTCATGCCAGACCAGAAAACTAAACTTTAGTATCTCATTAAGTTGGTCGCCCACACACACACACACACACACACACAAATGGCAGGCCTCTTCTTTGCAGCAGTTGTGCCAAAACAAAGGAAGATTCTCTTGGACAAGAATGAAAACAATGTACTATCTGGCCGGTCCATCTGTCTAGAGGAAAATCATTAGTTCACACAGAAGCAAGACCCTGAGATGTGCAGCAGCTGTCCGCTGTCTCAGCACCAGTCTGACCCGACGCAGTGTGTGCACCACATTTCCCCTGCTCTCTGAAAACACTTACAGACACTTAAGAGAGAGAGAGGATAAGGGGATAAGGATATCTGGAGCCTACTCACGAAAGGCTTGACAGATGCCGTCATGCCCTGAGAAAATGCTTAAAATGCGGAATGGCATGGTAACGGCGTGATGATGTTCACACCAAGACTTCAGGCCATTTTCTCCCCTGTCCTCATGTGCTTTGTATAGGGGATATGAGCGAGAGCCCCCTCTGGGTACAGAATGCAGCTCAGGAAAAATAGTTTTCAGGAATGACAGTCAGGTCTTGTGCTCAAGGAAGGAAGTGGGTGACCCTGAAGACATCTGTTCTCTCTGGGTCATGTGATCTCCTGAGTCATAAAGGCACATATGTCTCTGACTGGTACTGGCTCCAGATGTACTTCAACCACATAACATGAGTCATGGCTATAGGGATTATTGCCTCTGGACCTTATACTTCTATGGTTTTTGCCCCTCCCCCCACCCCTAAAAAAAGATTTTGAGGAACATATAATATTAATCATTCTATACAATATATAAATTTTTTTTTATTCTTTCCATTTGAATCTTTTTATCAGTGGTTTGTTAAATATACCAAGGGTTAATCCAATCATATAATTCTGGTAGTTATTTGTGAGGTTTTCATTTTTTCTTTTTCAAATCCTGTATGCTAGTCACTCTTCCTCTTTCCTGTCCCAATTACCATTGAGGGACCGGAAACGTGGGTCCGTTTTTGCTTGGCTCAGGGAGGGAAACATGCCTACACACAGAGGAAATAAGGAGTTCAGCGGCCTGCTCGAGGAAAGTGTTCGCAAGGACAGAGGGGACTGTACATAATTAATGTGCGCCCTCGTTGCCTTAGATACGATGAAAGCAGCGTTGACTTAAAGTTCATCTGGTTTCTTTATTGGGACATCTGGGTGGCACTGAACTTGCTATAAGAGACTGCTTTGATTTTTGAGTGGTTAGCTCATATATGCCTGGATTTAAAATTAGACAAACCTGCTCTGGTCGAACTGCTCTGGATGGAACACTGTATTTTCCTCTTCAATCTAGAGTTTAAATCAAGCTTTCTCCAACCACTAATTACTGCCTGAGCTGCTGGGATCAGTAGCTGTGTTTTCACTCGTTTTTGTCTGATTTGGACGCAAACTAAACCTTTTCTCCGAGAGTCCTCTGAGAATTCCCAAATCAGCTCTTTTATGGCCCTGTCTGTAAACCCCTAATGAGCCATAAGATTTTTTGCCTTTCTTCTGTTGCTACCTTTAAGAATTTCCACTTGGATAATCAGTTCGGATTTGTTCAGACCTCTCCATCCTGTCAAACATCTTTAAATAATCATGAACGCTGAGGACTAAATGTTAGTTCCTCATCTGTTATGGTTTCTACATCCCACGGTAGAAAGTTCTAAACCAAATACTATCCTCGCTGAAGGACAAGCATTTTTGTCAAATGACCATACCAAATATGGTGGAAGTTTACAAGATGATGTCATAAAATCAACTGCCTTTTTTTTTTTTTTTGGTACAAACCTTACGTCACTTCTCAAAAAACTAGTTCAGTTGATTTGTAGGCATCTAAACAAAAAACAGCATTTTTAAGCGGACTCTTAAAGAATAAATGAAGAACTCTTTTAAAAACTATTAAAAGTTTAAGTGAAGAACACTTTATCTGGACGTTTCAGTTTTGGGAACATGGCAACCATGCATGTTTTTTGCCACAAAGCTATCATCAGAATTATGCAATATGACAGTACAAGGATCCAAAAACGCTTAGAATTCCTCAGGAAATTCCAATGATACAAGAAAAAAATGTGGTTAAAAAGCATGAAGCATTTATCGAAATCTTGTGGGTATGAAGTCCTCTGTGGTACTTAAACTACACAAAAGGAATGTGTTGTTTTCAATGTATACATCCAGATAGCTGGTCCAGACACATATTCTCCTTTCAGGATCTTCTTACAAGATCTCTGAGATCTCTGAGAGAGGTAATAGAAATAGATTTAAAACTGTCTCTAGGGACATCGCATGAGCAATCGTGAGATGCACAGGAAATGATTGCTCATGGAGAAGCAGGGGATACTAGTCTGTTTGCGTGGCTGTCTCTCTGAATCACAGACCTGCTCATGTGCTGCATTCTTTCTGTCAGCTCCTCTCACACGGTCACCACTGCATAGACAAATCACCCCAAAAGCCTCAGGCACACTAGAATACACACACGTCGGCACGACACTACAATACAAATCACGACAACCCTGCCAGTAGCCACACATTTAGTTCACAGACTCAGAAATTCTCCACATTCTCTGGTGAAACAGGCACTGGTCCTACAAGTTCAACAGTAAACACTGCTCTGTGCAAATCTGACTTTAACTGTGTGCAGTAATGAGGCAGCCTATATCTACTCCGGGGGATGACTAGAAAAAGTCAGTCAGTTCACTGTATTTCTGTCTACTCTGTCACAGAGGATAATCTATGGGCTACTGTTGCACAAGATAATGGTTCCAGAGGGGAACAGTCAAAACGGGTGTTATCTTTTTCATGCTGCTAAGGCAATAACTCATCCATCTGTGTCTGCATCCATTTGTGTTGGTGTTTCCTCCTTTCTCTTCACAGTTACACAACCTGACTGCATAGCTTTTGGTAACTGGAAACAGATATCCAATCAAGCAAATCCATTCAAAGAAAATGATTACATCTCTGTTGTTTTTTTCCACTATGCCTTCTTACACCCATCATTGACACAAGAGTACTTGGGAGTTGTGCAACTTTGACTTTTACAACACACAGTATCAGGAGAGGCTAGACACTGAGACGAAAGAGGATCTACAGCTTGGCTAAATCCAAGGGCTTCCTTTGACATTTATGAGGGAGTTCAAACACACTACTTCTGTAGTTCCACACCAGTTAGGTATTTGCCATTTTTCCCAATCACATCTAGATTTTAGGTGTGAGTGACTGTACATCATTCAGTATTTCCTCAAACTGATATCGATGCCCTTCCAAGTTCTAAAATAATTGTGCTAATGAACAAAGTAACTGATAATAACGATCTTTTTATCAAATATTTCTGCATTTAACTCATTAAAAAGTATCATCACACCGTACACAACTGAATATAGATCACTCAATAAAACAAATGTAATTTCAGTCAAATCACAGTTTAAAACAAAGGTACACTGACATCAGTAGCATATAAACCATATTCAAAAGCTTGCCCTTATTCTTCAATGGTCCTATAGCCGACGCGCAAGTTTCAAAAGAAGCAGGTCAGTGCTAATCACGCAACAGCCCCATGTGATTAAGGTACGGTGGGCAAGGTGACTTTATAGCCGAAAATCTATTTCATCTCATATTTATAGGGGGAGACAAAAGTAAATAACTAACTAGCCAAGACCATTTTCGTCAGTAATACGATCCGAATTAGGCTGCAGACAGTAAACTATACGTTCTAAACTAGAACTGTATCAAATAATATCCAAAACCAATTCAGAGGATGGACGCGTTGCATTTCGGACAAGGATGGAAACATTAAGCACTCTTCATAAATTATTGAATGACTACTTGGGTTTAGATGTGCCCTGTGAAACCGCAAGGCTGTTAACTAAATAGTCCTGGGCATTCAGCAATGTTAATTGAACGCCTGTCAAAGGCGACATAAGTGTACAGTCTGTAAACTGATATCGAAAACAAGTAGTGCTGTATTGGGGCTTCTTACTTACTTTATATTCCTCTGTCTTCTCGCATCTTGCCAAATACGCTGATATGCGCTACGCGGCACCTTCACTCCCAGTTCGTAACAGAATACCTGTAGTAAACAAGAGTAGCCTAAACGAACGAGTGAATTTCACCGTGACTTCAGGTGGACACTGTAGTCTACCAGTGGCCAAAAGTCAAATCCGTCTGTCACTTTCGTCTGAAGGCATGTTTCAGAGAGAGCTCACCATAGAGCGTCAGACTTGTTTTTTGAAGGCGGTGCTCACAAACGGATCTTCCAATGAGAAGTGCGTCGACGCGAATGGCTTTGACAGCGACGCATGCGTTTGTGTATTGTTCTCACAGTTATTTTAAATCAAAATAAATATTCATAACGAATTAAACATGCCTGTGCTCCAGTTCCTCCAGAGTAGCCTACTACTATGAATTTCAATGCGGTAAAGGTACCTTCGCTGCAAAGAGTAGCCTAAAGTGTCTGAGAGCATAGGTGGCACGTGGATGCAGTGATACGAAAGTGTGCACTGGGGCATAAAAATATCCGCAGCTGCTCTGCATATCATGCCACTGATTTTTAGAAATGGTTGGTCATAAGAATACCGCGCCGCATGTAGTCAGCTGCAAGATGATACTTGGAAATCCTAAATGTTTTAATGTTTACTATACGATTAAGCAAAATGATGACGTTTACCCGTCCTTGCCAGAAAAAAACGTGTAATTTCAAGTAGGCCTGCCTATTGCTTTAACTAAGATAGTTACACTGTGTGAGAACGATTCTTTGAACAACGTGGTGCTGTGTAGGCCCATTCAATTACAAGCATTTTAACTCTGCTGCTACTTAGCCAATAAATTTAGGAGTGGCATAGGTGGGCTGAACACCTCTCTCCACTTGTGTTGATAGATTTAGTTTCAGTTGACATGTCAGGCTGTTCCACCAGGGAGGACAATAATAGCCTGCTGCTCTCCTTTTGGACCACATAATGCCTTCGGAGCAGCTCCGTATATCAACAATATTAATGCCAGGGTCACACGTGAGAAAACAACAGCCATTTGACCTTTGGTAAAGGGTGACACATGACAGCTTCTTTAAGCAAGCTATCAAAGCCAACTTTGGACCAGCTTGATACCGTATCGCAGGATCAATGTTGTATGGAGAAACCAATAAGCACCAAAATTTAAAGTAATCTCAGGCTAAGCAGCATGCACCATGTCTAGCCTACTAACTTTGTGGAGGGACTTGCATGTACCTTGTTTAATGTAAATAGCGCCACTTTCTGGTCACTCATTTATAGCACCACGGCAAGATTAGCTTCCATCAAACATACAATTGCCTCTGTCTGTTTATTTCTCCCCTGCATTGTACTGATGTAGAAAAACGCAGCTAAAGCTGGTACTGGTTGGTATAAGCTGATCTTTTATGGTCATACCAGCTCTTGCTTGTAGCCCATTTGATGGTCTTACTGGTGTATGCTGGGCATGCTAGTATGACCAGCTTATGACGGTGATGCTAGTGTGCCCATTTTACACTAGCAGGATCAACATTGTACTGGCATTAACAGCAAAAACAAAAATACATAAACAAACAAACAAATAAAATAAATAAAATGACAAGAACAGCCATCAACAATTGCGGTCCTCTCTGCTCTCTTTCATGCGGCCCGCCATGAATTCAAAAAATAACATGTAATGTGGCCCATTGTTATATTTATCAAATATTATATATACATTGCACGTCATATTTGCATTACTAGTGTGACATATTTGTCAATAGTAGAATTGAACAGTGTAGCATAACTAGTGCTCTTCATTTTGCATTGGCCCATCTTAGATTTTTCATGTGTGGCAAACAGATAAATGTGGACACCCCTGAGCTAAACTATCAAAATCTTGCGATAACACAGGCCTACCTTAAACTGGTTTAAACCATCTTAGTTTCACCAGCTTTGCCTGATCCATCTGTTATCTGTGCAGCAGTATTGTAGGCTACTGTAGTCTTGCAGACTCACAAAATAGGCCAAGACAGACGCACAAGACGCATCACGCGCCGATTATGATGTTCAGAGCCTACCATCAGTCAAAAGCAAAGATTACATGGTAGCAGGAAAATCAACAGAGTAAAAATTAAATTTTACTAGAATGAGAAATAAAACTAATCTCTTTTACAGGTTAACCACGCGATGGCGGTCTCGGGCCATGTCTGCAAAGCAATAATGTGCCTCTTCAGTAGCCCAAGTTGTCTACTGCTCACAGATCTACAAATTACGACAAAACTCGTTCCATTTTTGTTTTTCTCAATGTAACGTATGTAAGATCAAGCCCAGCGTGGACATACAGCATAATCAATACAAATAACAAATCCTACTTTTAAGAGATATGATGTTTCGCATCATGACATTAGAGACTAATAATTTGTCTCCTGTTTGCATATTTGGAATATTGCTTCATGCGGTGTAGACCACTCTCTGGTGGGCATCAGAAATCAGGGGGTCGAAGATAAGTCTAAAATAACGAGCTAAGGTCAGAAAACCCATCAGTAACCATATGATGGGCTATAAAGGTTATTTCAAAGGTTCGAAAATCTCAGTGATGTCTGCTTCACATTATGTTTCAGTAAACTGATTGATGTTGCTTATTGGGAAAACGTGGTGTAGGAAAGACCTTCCAATTGCTGTTTCATCGCTGTCCTCCCTGTCCTAGTGGCAACTAGCCAAGAGTGGCACAGCTGGCTCCCTTTGCGCTGCCACATGACAGTGCTGCACTCCTTCCTTTCCAAGACGCACACGGAGGAGGCTGTGGACTTCCGAGAACAGGCTCATCCAGTCAGTGGGCACAATAACACTGCGACGAGATGATGCTCTTTTTCGTCCTCAGCCTGTGCCTGTCTATCGGCAGTGGCATTCTACCAGATATGCCAACAACCGTAGATTCGGACGTTAACCGCACAGTCGAGGCAAATGTATCCCAAGGTCACGCAACCTTAAATGACATGTTTAAAGAGGTGGAGGAACTGATGGAAGATACGCAGCACAAATTGGAAGACGCGGTGCACCAGGTTGGTGTTTTTTATATAAATATTTTTAACCAGCACAGAGGGCATTGACATACAGGATATTTATTTCCTCAGTAAACTAACAAGCTATCATATAGGCTTATGTTATTTGCTGCATTTAACTCACTACACAGTCAACTGATTCACCAATCCAAGGTGCATATATTCCAGTATATCAATGAGATGATAGGTTACTGAAGATGGTTATCTTCTCATTCATTGTTAAGGGTAGGAGAGGAGGCTGAATTGTTTTAATTAGTTAAATGTGTCATTTAGATTGATAATGAGACTGCCAAGTCCAATTCATATGCACAAAATGACCACCCTGAAAATGCCTCCATGAGTGTGCCCGGAAATCAGTCCATTCACCTCATCAAGCAAGCTGAGCAGGTAGGCCCTCGTCTGACATGACATCCACTTCCTCTGGCTAATTCTGCGATGTGCTTTTTAATAGCCTAACAATTTGTTATGTCGAGTATTCAAAGAAAATGTCTTTATGTCTGACAATTGTAAAGCAGACACTAGATTCTCATGATATGTCTGTTCCTCCTAAAGCAAAGATTGTATTTATGTTTTAATACTAAATGAACGGCTAAATGTGCAGTTTAATGCAGTTAAATGTTTAACACTGCTCTAACCACTAATTTGGAGTTCTTAATGCGCGTCTGTAATGTGTTCCTAATGTTTCTCACTCAGGTGGCCGATAACACTACTGAAGAGACCCACTTTATTAGAAGTGTCCAGACAAGCAAAGAAAATGACATTAATCATGTGAGTCTTTTTGATATATTAATTTTGCTCTGCATGTAAACTGAACTGGATATTTGTTTTTAGTAACCAGTAGCCACCATCAAAGGGTCAGTAAACAACCCCGGCATTGTAGTTGGCTGCTGTTCTGCTCTTTGATATATGGAGCTCCCTCTGTGTTGTTATATCTGTTTTGGTCTATCACCTTCTTCTCACCTGCACTGTCACACAAACATAGAACATACTCTTAGATGGACAGCTAATTCTCTCTCTAACAGACAGGAGTTAGTCCTGAGAGGACTCCATGCCACCACTCTGCCCTTCAGGGCATATATCTGTGTTGTCAGCAGCACACTAATGAAATTGCTGATTGTACTGACTCACATAGAATACACAGTCAGTGCACATGGCCGGGTATTGACTTACCAAGGCAGACATATACAGAATAGTGCCCAGAGAAATGCTGTTCAGAGTAGTGAAAAGTTAAAGAAAATATACTGGTGAGTGGTAATGTGCAGATTTGAATGTCTGAGCATTGGCAGGACAGTAGAGTCTGTAATTCAGTAGTTTCATTGATGTTAAACAATGACGGCTTAAAAATGTTTTTTGGCCAGAAGTTATACAGTATGTGCGGAGGGTTCCTCCTGTTCTGGGAATATTTATGAAGTAAAAAGAGAAAAAGAGGAAACTGCATATTGTTTCTTTGATGCATAGCCCCCTTAGTTTAATTTCAGGTCAGTGTTTGCAGGGTCACTAATGGCTTAGATAAATATTACTGAGCTTATATAACAGCACTTCACACATAACTTTAGAGTCAAAGACTACTTGAGAGGCCTATATGTTGCTCTTCTGTGGGTCATACATGCATGACACCACTATAAAATTCTACTCTGTCAAATATATCATGTGTACTGTATAATTCATCCACGTTATAAAGCTGAGAACAAGCCAGGCATTGTGTGTAATGTCTCTCACACTAGACTGTGCAGATGTTTCTTATTATAAAGCCACAGCTAGGGTCAGTATGTGATCATAGTTCCCAGTTCGAAACCCAAGCATCACCAGTCGGGTCAGCCAAAGAGAAGATAGCAGACAGCTAATGGGAAACGCATAATGGCTGTGGAATGCTCAGTGTTCACCCACTGCACAGATTGCATAAATCTCAGTTATTCCAGTCTACAGTGCAGGCATTGAAGACAAGCTCAGCGTCTGTGGATAAGTGAATAAGCTTTAATGACATCAATTATATGACACACTTTTGTTATCAGAGATTTTGTTTCCTTTGGAGGTCACAGTGCAGATTGCATCCATCTCTCAAAAAAAGATGTTGAATGTCTGAATTCCAATGCCCCCCCCCCCCCCCCCGCCAACCCTAAACCCTGAGCCTCAAACACTTAACTGGCTTAAATCAACCAATACTAAAGACAGTTGATGCCATTGATGTCTGTGAGGGTTCAGGGTTTAGGACGAAATGGGGTGGGGAGCAGGGCATTGGAGTTCAGCCAATGTTCACATTCAGAGGGATACTGGATACTGGATCCTGATGCAAACATCCACTGACCTTCTCCGTGTCTAAAATGTCCTGAAAGTGTCTTCACCCCACCCCTCTCTCCTGCAGGAGTGCATCATCGATGAGGACTGTGAGAAGGGCATGTACTGCCTGTATGAGTCGCACCACTCCCAGTGCCTACCCTGCAAGGAAGTGGACAGGGTAAGACAATGAAGATCAATTCATGGTCACAGTGATTAAGCACTGCAGTCTTCCTACCCGTTGTAAAAGTTGGGCAATTTATTAAGGAGAAGTCCAAGAAATCATCCTAAACAAAATACTTGAAACCAGATGGGGCAATGCAGTCTTACATTACCAGCATGCTTTACACTGGATGACATTTCATACAGTTAAAAATAATCAAAGTGAAAGAACAGAAAGAAAATGAGAAGAACAAGCATTTAATAGCTGTACAAGAGTTTAACATTGAACATAGACATAGAATCTTTCTATTTTCCATCCTGCAATCTTTCATCATTTGTAACACACAAAAATGTCAGCTCCTCCTAAAATACCAGGATATGGCAACAAGGGCTTAGAGAGAAGATCTCTGCATCTCTGTAGCAGCTGTTCCTAGAAACAGACACCAAAAAGACACTTCACTACCTAGCATTGTAATGATATGATGCAACTCTGTCTGCATTGTGCCTGCATTGCAGTGTGGCTACAAGTGTAAGTGTAATCAGATATGAGTGCTGCCCGCTCTCCTCCACTGACTTTAGAATCAGAGTGCAGGCTTGGCTAAATATGAGCACCTCTGTTTTTCCCCTGACTCACTGAGGAGGATCCAGATGAGAGAGAAGGAGAGAGGGGCAGAGACAGAGTAGAGTTTCAACAGATGCTAGTCCCTGCTGCACCATGGGCGAAGGGTGGGGTGGGCAGGCACATGATGAGTGACTCAGTACAGTGAAAATACTGGCAGTGGCAGGACTCCAAAATGGAATGTGTGTGTCTCTCTCTGTGTGTGTGTGTGTGTGTGTGATATTAAGAATGCATGAGATTGACCAAATCTGTAAGCTCTCCAGGTTTCTCACAAACACAGTGTGTCATGAAAGTGAAGTGATTTTTTCAGGGGGAAAAGCACGCAATTTATACCATGAAAAGTAAAGATGTTTTACTGTGTCAACATGGGTCTAATGCTGTTTGTTTGTTTATCAGCCTGATCTTATGCTCATTTCATTCATTAAAACATTAACCTTTGTGGTGTGTAGTCATGTACTAAGGATGAGGAGTGCTGCTCAGGGAACCTGTGCATCTGGGGTCAGTGCTCCCAAAATGCAACTAAAGGAGAGAGGGGGAGCATCTGCCAACACCAGAGTGATTGCAATCCCGACCTATGCTGTGCTTTCCATAAAGGTTAGTTTCTCCCTCTCTCTCTCCCTCCCCATATCAAGCTAACACCTGGAATGTGATTTGTGATTGTGAGATGTGATTTTCGTTCCTAGACAGTGAATTCTATCCAGTGGAAATAGCCTGTCTATTTGCAAACCTACTTTGCTCACAGATGGCTTGCTATGGTACTATATTTAACATCCAACATTTCATTTGAATTTATTACACCCTACTTTTATTTGACTTTGGTTTGAACATAAAAGCCCACTGTTTAATTGCCTTTGTAGAAAATAGGGTAAGAACATTCTGTGTGGTCTCATGAATTAAGTTTGAACCCAAGACGACCATGGAGGTCTTCCACACAGAGCCTCAAGAAAATAGTTTGAACCCAATTGACTTTTGTGCTTCTGCCTTTTCTTCTACAGCCTTGCTCTTCCCTGTGTGCAACTCCAAGCCAATCGAGCGTGAGCGCTGTTTTAGCTCTACCAATCACCTGATGGAACTCTTGTCCTGGGACATGGAGGGGGAGGGTCCTAGGGAGCACTGTCCCTGTGCGGGGGACCTCCAATGCCAACATATGGGGTATGAGGCTCACAAGTAATAACAGGAAATAGTTTAACTTCAAGTAATAAAAAGATGATGTTGTAACAGGTGAATTGATAATGCCTATATTTTATATCATATATATTTAAAATAGTGTAGAACATGTTCTTGGTTTTCCATTTTATCAAAGTGTAATAATGCTTTAAAAGTATCAAGAGTTTAAGACAATTTTCTCTCTCCGAACCAGTGTAGCAAGTGAACTAGAAAGGCTGACCTGGATTTACTAAGCTTGCGCATGCATGCAGCAGCCTTTTGTCATATTACCTCTGAGTGTGTGTGTCTTCTCTCTGCCAGGCGGGGCTCCCTGTGCCTACAGCCCCAGAACTCCAGCGAGGAGGAGCTGACCGACACCCTCTACTCCGAGATAGACTATATCATTTGAAAGTCCACAGCTCAACATGGATTTGCAACCAGATGCACACATAGACAATCCAGTGGTGGGCTCTTGGTAGGTTAGCGTCCAAAAAACAAGAGCATCATATCGCTGTTTCAGCATCACATTCTACAGTAGTTTAACAGAGCCAATTAAAATAGAACATAACCAGCTCTAACCCAAGGCTCGACACATAAGATGATCACGCCACAAGCCAAGATCTTTCTACCACAGTGTGCTAACCATTTAACTAATGCTGTAGGTGTTTTGCAGAGTAGCCAATGTACTCCATCATTTATTAACAATGAGTTCATTTCCACATACTCAGCCAGGAGCCTTAATCAGATGAAAGTGACAGATTATGAAATTGTATGTATCAAAATACCATGTAATACTAGTAAGATGTATTTATTTATTGTAAATTTAAGGTAAATTGCTTTAAGTGGCAAAAAAAATCATCATTTGCAGTCCAATAGCATTATTGTTGATTAGTTTCAGTTGCCAAAGACCAAAGTTTCACTGTATCTCAGTCACAATTATGCTTAAGACAATAAAGAGTTAATGTGTGTGTAAAGAGTTAATGCGTGTTCCCCTGATTTCACTGCATTAAAAAAAACGAACAGTTTAAGCAATGAAAACTCACTCCAGTGTAAAAGGACTTCAAAGATGCCCTAAGTAATGTGTTTGTTGTGAAAAACAAGTCTACTTTGAAGGTATGATCAAGAGTTATTTTCAGTATTGCCATGCTTTGTACAGAACAGTTTCTTTGAATTAAATGTGTTATTCTTTCATAATACTAGCTAAGACAAAGAAACCAGACGCATACCAGACATAGGCTTCATCACACCTTTTCCGATTCCAAACTTATTTGGGGATTCATTTGATTTCTGGACCTCAGAGACAACATATTACACCTCCCACAAGGACATATTCCACCTTCCATAGGGTCAAATGTTGAGTATGATCTGAGGTGACTTTCAAAATGAAAACAGGAAACAAAAAAAAAGCAGTTTGATTCCCAAAATGCTCAGAGCTACGACATCACAAGCTGTAAGGTGACCTGAAACAACAAAATGAAAACAAAATGGGAAATGTATTGTTTCTTTATTTCTGTATTGGCATGTCTACTGTGAACAGCATGTGGCGGCGCAAGGAGCCTGGTGTAATTGCCATGGTTCTGTGGTGATGCGGTACCAGGCTTGGGGATTCGTGTGTGTTTGTTTGTGTGTGTGTGTGCGCGTTTCCCACTCAATCTGCTTTTCAGTCTACAGGAAGCAGCAGCGGTCAGCCTAGTCAATCCCCTCAGCTCTGGTCATCTGCACAACCCACTCAGAACCCCACCCACCACCCCAAGCCCCACTCAAACCCTTACCAAGGCTCCGCTCACATCGTGCACAAATAAAAACAAGAAAAAAAAAAACAACATAGGCGACATCATCTAAACAAACAAAAGGTTAAATACAGACAAAAAAAAAAATTAAAATGTGTGCCAGAGTTCACTCTCAAGACCTATCATTAAGTCCAGGGTGAGAATAATTTACATTTTAAAAAAGGCCAAAAAAAAAAAAACAAGAAAAAGAGGAAAAAAACAAAAAAAAGGAAATGGTGCCCTACTTGGTTTGTGTGACTATCCTTGGGGGCTAGGCAGACTAATATGTACCAATATGGAGCAGCCCCCTCAGGGAGGCCATATTGTTCCGTTCAGTCAGAGACGCATGCCAATCTGATGCCCAGAAAGCCTGAGGAGGTTGCACAGTTCTGCCGGGACGACGGAAGGATGCATCACATCCCACACCAGAATCAGAGAAGAAGAGGGGAAAAAAAGGAAAGACTGACAATGAAATGTACAGAGAAAACGGCAAACCTCAACAGCCAAAAAGGATTGGGGAGGAGGAAAGCAGTTCACTTAACTATCGCTTGTATAGTTGAATGATAAACAAAACAAACAAACAAAAAAAAACAATCAATCAATCAATCAATTTTACATGTCAGCATCAAACTATGATTGGAGTCTGCAGAAGACATTGGAGACTATTGAGACTAGACTGTGGCTTCACAGGGGCATAGGTGGATGACGACTTCCAAATGGTCACTTTTGAGATGCTCCCATGAGAAATCAAAAAGTGCACATATGAATAAAAGAGGGTTCCCATCAAAATTCTCCCAGAGAGAAGAGAGAGAGAGAGAGAGAGAGAGAGAGAGAGAGAGAGAGAGAGAGAGAGAGAAGAATGAAAGAATGAATGCTCCACAAAAAGCACAAGAACTGAAAGATTAAAGAATGTAGATGGGATAGACAAAAGCCTTGATGAGAAAGAAAAAGGAAAGAAGATGAAACAGATTGAGAGTATGAGGAGAAAGAGGAGAAAGAGAGAGAGAGAGAGAGAGAGAGAGAGAGAGAGAGAGAGAGAGAGAGAGAGAGAGATCATCTCTGAAGCTCTCTGTTCCACCTGTGTACCTCTCCCTGGATCTGATGGGTCTGATTTGTCTGAATGGTTTTGGATTTTTTTTTCTTTTTGTGTTTGCTTTTTCTTTTTGATTCACAAATGAAATAGCTTTTGCACATCCCTTTCAACTTTACAGTACATGAAACTATAGTGCACAATAGTTATCAGAGCCACACTATACCCCGGCCCCCCACCCTCCCCCCTTTTTGCAGTTCGGGGTGCAGGGCCGTCAGCCCAACAGCACTAGGTACGTTGATTCAACGCGGGTCCCACGCAGGGGCGCGGGCTGGGTGGCGCTACACAGCGGCAGGCAGGCCAGCGGGAACAAAAAATAAGTTTTTCTTCTTTTATTTAAAAAAAGAGAGAGGAGAGAGAGAGCGAGAGAGGAGAGAGAGAGAAAGAACAAAAGAAAGAGAGAGAGAGAGAGAGAGAGAGTCGAGGAGGAAGGGCCGGCTCCACCTCCGCCTCAGAGGAGGCCTCAGTCTTGTCCGGGGTCTTTGGCGGGCCCGCCGTCCAGATAGATCTTGAGGGCCTTCTCCTTGCGGGGCGAGTAACTGACGCGGTGGCCCGTCTTCAGCAGCCTGCTGCTCTCCTTCTTCATCAGCTCGCTGCGCTCCTCCTCTGATAACTCCACCAGCTCCTCTGTGCTGTCCCTGCAGACACACAGATTGGGGGGTGGGAGGGGGCAGAGAAGGAGACAGAGGGAGAGATGTAGGTTAGGAACAAGTGCAGTAGACTGCTCTCACACAGTTGTAGAGGAATTGCGGTCCTGCAATGCCACTGATCTTCACACAGAGTTAAAATAACATTCCAGAGACTAAATTGGGGAAAGTAAGTGTCGATAACACACTTTTTCCAAAATAAACTGAAATGGTCTGTCAGGGTCACTTTAGTCAAAGAATAAGAAAGTATGAATACAATCATTTCTACAATCTATCGGCTAATTGAGATCAGATGACAGAGGCGTGAGCTTGACTCTGTGGCCTGCCAGAACTAACACTGGCACTTCATTTGAAAACATTCTCATAGATGAATACTTGACTTTAAACATAGTCCGTACGTTTTGTAAGACTAAGACAAATATGTAGGTATATATGTAGAGGACGAGGAGATGGCCATCAGAGGGCTTACCTGTAGAAGACCACAGCTCCATCGTCGCAGATGTACAGAGGCCACACATTGAGGGTGGACACTTTGGGGTTCCAATCCAAGTCCTGGTGAATCTCCAGTACCGAGATATCACAAGGAAACGTCCCTCGACCCTAAAGGGTAATAAAGAATCTGCTTCACACACTGCCCACGACAACCTTGTATAGTGCCCATGAGAGCAGATTGGGATTAGATTTTTAAACACATCAGAAAACTGCCTCCATACCTTGGCAAACTCCAGGTTTTCAAAGGAAATGCCACTCAATTCACTGAGCTGTAACAAAACAAAACATTAATGACTGACCAAACAATACATATACATCCAAGCAAATAACCATGTTAGTAGACTGCTCACTACCACCCTCAAGTGGTCAATTTTGGTCACATCATTTTAAACCAAAGAGCAGTACAACAGCAGTTTTTTTTTCACATGCTGTTCCAGTATGAACAGCATTGGAGATCATGTTGCCCCTAAATGGTCTACATCTAAAAACAGTCCTGTGCACTTTCATTGTCACTAACACACACACACACACAGTTCTCCATTTACCTTTTCTTTGAGTTCCTCCACACTGCTACTCTCCAGCACCACCTCCTGGAAGGGCTCCAGCTTCATCTGGGACGGCCTCCAGCGGCGTGTCAACACTGCCAGCTGCGACATGGATTTCATCCGCTCTGGTTCTGGGACACAAAAAACACACACCACTTTCAGAACCAATGGTATTAGCAAGCCCACAAACAGGAAAATGCACAGACAAATAAATTCCTCTGAGGTCCTCAAAATGTTCCTCCTTTTTAGTGACCCAACCAGACAGAGGGGCTACAGCAAGAATCTTTTTTACCCTCAAAACATTAAAACTTGACCTTTACCATCAAGAACCTCTAGGAAAACCTCCCAGTTGCTGGAAATATTGATGTCCTCTTCATAGACATGATAGTCTAGAAACACCGTTCCAGGATTCTTCCAGGTCTTCTTCCTGAGGCGAAATCTGACCACAGAGGAAGATGGGTCATTAGCATTCAGTGGCAGCTCTGGACCGTTTTAGTCATGAGCCAGTCATCCTTTCAAAAGGTTAGTGCTCTGACTCACGCACTGATAAAAATTCATGTACAAAACCGACGCAAGAGATTTCTTCTGGATATCTGGATTGTCACAGAGAATGGCTCAATTAAACGTCTCATGCTCCGATTTCTCTCCCATCTCCCCTACGTAGCGCAGTTACATCACGACAATCAAATGAACACTAGTTCATTCTAATCACAGTCAATTAAGAAACTCAATTCTGAACTGTGTGACCGATACTCTCGCCTGGCATGGGGCTTAGATGTGTGACTCACCTGTCAATGCTTAGGTCCAGCTTGCACTGGTCCTTCAGGAGAGGCTGGAGCTCCTCTTTGGACTGCCTAACCGTCATCCCCTTGGCAAACACTGTGTCCACCAGGAATTTACACGGCTGAGGGAGGGGACAGCAATATCTCTCATATATATCATAAATTATAATTATAAAACATTACGTTCAGCATGCCAGTTCCACATAACTTATGACTGTGTGTGTGTGTGTGTGTGTGTGTGTGTGTGTAAAATGAGTGCTTTGTAATTTTGGGTTTACCTCAGGGTCATTGACGAGCAGCTGATAAACCTTCACTCTGTACTCTCCTTTCTTCAAGGCTCTTCCTAAGCGAATGGTTATCTTGAACAAGACAAATATAGCAGTCATTAGTGCACAGACACACTCCAAGAATCAGACGCAGACCTTCTCCGATTATGACTGCATGAGCCGACACACAGTGAGGACTGACCTTGTTGTCGTCAGAGAAAGAGGAGAGCGTCTCGTTTAGCCGGACACTCTCGAACTCCTGATTGTTGGCGTAGACACGGAACACTTTGAACTGGGTGGACGTGACACCCACAAAGGGCTCCAGGTTCTGCTTGAACGCTGCCAGTGTGATTCTCTTGTCCACGTGGACTAGCAGACCTTGTAGATCATAACATAACATTCAGGACCTAATTCAACTTATGTTAACATCTAGCAAATGCATGAAATATAGTACAAACACACTCCAACATCTGCTACTCTCTTCCATACTTCTGACCAAAAAACTGACTCTACATAAAACGTGCATTTGAGCTGGTCTATTGATGATATGAGATGTAAAATATATCATAAATTCTCTATCGACTGCAGAAGGCTGCCAGAAATATTGCTGTTATAGAAGACAAAGCGAGGGGACTCACATTTCTGGCTATCTCCCACACCGTCCTCTTGCGTGTAGGGCTCGGCCCTGAAGTAGAGGTACTGCGCCTCGGCCTTGCTCTTGCCGTTCTCGTCGTACTCGCTGTCTGTGCCCGAGTCCTCCTCGGCCGTGTCCCACGTCTCCTTCTTGCCCTCATGGGCCTTGGAGCGTCGGCTGCTGGTGATGCTGTGCGAGTCCAAGCCGTTGGCCAGCGGCAGCGGACCGCTGCTGTCAGCATTGCACAGCGTGTCGCTGCTGTGGCTCGAGCTCAGGATGTCACTGTCCACCGAGCTCGTGCTGCGGTCGTTGTTCATGTCCGAGTCTGAGCGCTCCTCCAGTGGGAACTGGTTCTCCTGGTCCGAGGAGGAAGCCGCAGCAGCCGCAGCAGTAGCAGTAGTGGTGGTGGCGGCAGCAGCAGCAGCAGCAGTCCCACTGCCACCGGCGCGCGGCCGGCTTTCCTGCGTCTGCTGCAGGGGCCCCTGGGTCGTCTGAGGAGCATGAGCAGGAGCAGCAGTGGCAGCCACAGGCTGCGAGGTGGAGGCCGACTCTGGCTCTTGGGCCGGGGAGTCAATGTGCTCAAAGTCGCTGTGGTCGGAGCTCTTTTGGCTACCACTGCCAGTGGTGACCAGACCCTGCTGTTGCTGCTGCTGCTGTAAAGACAGGTTCTTGAGCTTCTCTGTGCTTTCCTCCAGGATGGCCTCCACCGACTTCCTGCTGCCCTTGGCTCCCCCCTCCAGAGAGTCCTCAGAGTCCCCACCGCCACCGCCTGCCTTGGGGCAACTAGTTCTATTGGCCAGCGAGCCTGGCGACTGCTCGGGCAGGGAGACAAACAGTCGGATTGTGTTCCCGTGGCGGTCCAGCAGTTTCCACAAAAGGGAGTCAGTGAAAGTGACCTGGTGATCGGTAGAATCGGAGCTTTCCACAAACACCTGGGGGCAACAAAGCTCTCAGTCAGGAGGAAATACGGGCACCCAGTTCCCCCAGTCAAGCCACATGGCATTTAACCTCAAATTTGCCTTAGATTTCAATTTCAACTTACTGATACTGACCAGATTAAAACAGGATTAAAATTCTGATGACATACAAGCTGAAAACTGAGACGGAGTACAATTTCTTGAAACTTCAATTTGAACATTTGTGAATTTAACAGTCCACATACTAGTAACCTTAGTGTTTATGTATGTTCGCCTAGAACTACCACTTTAGAGTGTTTACATGCTTCCCTAACTCAACGCCTGCTTCTTTCAACAGATCATATACATCTGATGTCCTGCTTCTACTTGACAGCAGAAAAGCACAATACTAAACATCATGTCACAGCTGAACATCTCAGAGACATATAGGCAGTCTAGCGTGTGCGCACGCAGACACTGTAGCACAGCCTCTGCAGGACAATCAAAAGAGCTTTTATTGGAAGATGCCCTCAACAACAGTGTTTATGGGAGACGGACAGAGACAGAGAGAAGTAAGGACACCTTGTTGCTCCTGAAGAAACCTTCTGCTTTCAGTGTCTTGTTGGGCACATAGAGGAGCCGGAGGTCATTATAGCAGCGCTCCAGGACGACACGCATGGTTTCTGCAGAAAGCCCCGTGGCCTGCCACACACACACACACACACACACACACACACACAAACATGGTCACATGTATACCACACATAGCATAGCATGGATTATCTACCCATTAGGATAAGGTGAATGCAAACAAACAGCTCAATAATCTATTTCACATTGTACCGCTGAGAGTGAGCTGTACCTGTGCAATGAGTTGCTTGAACTCGGTGACCGTCTGGTTCAGGTACGCCCTAACGCTCACAGGAGGGGCGATGGTCTCACTCTTCAGATCCACAACATGGACTTTCACCATGACCTCTACAGGTGCACACACACACACACACAAACACACACATATGCGCGTAAACATGACGGCTCGCTCATAGCCTGTGACATGCGAGGCCATTGTAAACCCAGCCACAACCTTGGCTCTGGTTGAACTTTAACCCTACAGCTATGTGAAAGATCAAAGCATCTGGGAAAAGGAACACAGGTTGTGCGTGCAAGCTGAAAGACGGGACTACCGGTGGCGAAAACACTTTGATTACAAAGGCCTCTCTCTGCAGGAGGCTCAGGGTTCCTGTTTCACTGACTAAATTATAATAATTCAGCGAGCACATTACTTTCAATAAGCTCACACCAATGAATCTGAACAAAAGCTTCCCTATTACTATATAAAGTTCCAGGATTGGTCCAAAATATATATTCACAACCACACAGCTACATGCTGGAATGTTCTCTCTAGGTAAGGATCACCTGAGCTGCAGGTGTGTATGTGTTTCTGTAGGAGCGCTTACCTCCTGGTTTGTAGGGCTGAAAGACCTGGTCGGGCCGCCGCGTCTCCAGCAGCAGGTCAAACATGTAGGAGGACTTGACCCCGCCGAGGAGCAACCCCATGGGCATGTCCTCCTCGCCCTCGTACGAGCGCTCCAGGTACTCGTGAAACTCATCGTACTTCACCAGGCGACAGCAGTCCAGCGGAACGCCCTCCAAGTCCATGAGCTAGCACACAAAACCCACACAGATTGACTGCTTGCTGATTTAATGCCATGTTAGCACCAGTGGCTAAATTTCTGGCAACAGCAGACCAAAACAGGAATTAAGTGACCTGGGCCTCATCGATCTAATTAAAACGAATGTTAGTCAATCATGCTACAGCTAGTGTTATTGATTGAGACAGAGAGGTTGATGGATGAAGAGGTTGGCGTTACAAACTACCCTGACACACTAATGCCTCTGCTAAGACCAGCCCCACAGACAACTAAATACACAAACATCTGTAATGGGGAATAATGCTACAATGGTGAACCTATGGCCAAAGAGAGGACCGCACCTTGTATGCAATTTCTGTGGCTTCGCGGAGCGTTTTGTCTTTGTGTACTTCGAGCTTGTTCTCCATCATCATCATGTTCTTCACAGGATGCATGCAGAACAGCTTGATCTGACAGGAGGAGGAGGAGGAGGAGAAAGAAGAGCAGAGGCTGCATTGAGTATAGCCAAGAGAGAATCTTACATGTAATCTGTTAGTAGAAAGCATTTTGTGCTCTGATATCAGAGTACCCCTGGAGTGTCCTTTAGGGGCAGCAAGTAAGTAAGTGTGTGTGTGTGTGTGTGTGTGTGCGTGTGCGCAGTCACCTTGCACGTGTTGCGCTCAATCTCTCTCTGCCTCTTTTCCTGCTCCTCAAACTCCTTCTCTTTTTGGACAAGACGCTTTATGTGCTCGGGAAAATCTTCCACATCCAAGTACTCTGCAAAACACACACCCAGCACATTGTACACATCTAAAATCTACACTGCCAAAAAAAAAAAAAAAAATGAAAAGGAAAAAAAAAAAAAAAAAAGGAGTGTCCTTACTTGCATTCCTTGTGGGATCTTTCAACCTGTATATGAGCATATATGCATTTGTAGAGCTGCACAAGAGAGAGAGGAAGGGAGAGAGAGGGTGATAAAGAGAGAGGACAATATTAGCTCAATGTTACATCTGTCTAAATGTTATCAGCTAGCGCGGCATGTGCTTTACAGGAGGCATTCGTGCTCCGGGCTCCAAGGGGGTGGAATGAAGAGACGGGGCTTTGTTAATGCTGCAATAATAAGCGCCCTGTTCCCCTCCGAGAGAGGGACGTCAGTCGGCAACACCAAGAACAAGGCTCCTTTTGATCAAGACTTTGATTGTGGTTTGGTGATGCAATTTCCAACAGCTTTTCTGGTGTCATTTATTTATTAGAATTTTTTTTTTGAAGGAGACAAATCTGCAATGCCAAGGCAACATTTAAAACATTTTCAAAAGGCTATTTGTCTTTTTATGACAACAACAATAAGCAGTGGAACCTTTAATTATAAATCCAGTAAACATCGTTAATAAAGTCTAAGTATTCCGCTCCAGGCCACTGGTGGCAAGTGTTCATCTGTGCTGGCCCCAGGACAGGGCTATTGCACTGACCTGGCAAAGGCGCTGGAGTAATAGCCTCTGCTCCCTGAGGACCCTCCATATGTCTTCCGGATGTCATCCTGTGTGATCTGCACACAAACACGGCCAAGCCAGTCAAAACATGCACAGTCAGTCGCCACCCCGACATAATCTCATCTAAACTGGGCACCTAACAGTTGTGTGCTGGATTACCTGGCCCAACGCACACAGACTGGATTCAAGCCAAACCCCTTCGTTCCTTTAACCAAAAGACCCATTGCTGCCCTGGCCTGCCCCTGCCCTACCCCACCCCACCCCAACCCCGGGTGCCTTTTACTCAAGGCTGCTTAAGGACTAACCTTGCTGACGTGCTGGTCGTTGAAACTGTACCACTGGCCGTCACTGAAGGACTTGATGCAGGCGTAATAGTGTCCTCCCGCTGCACTCCCAGAGTGCACCATGACGGAGAACAGCTCAAAGGTCAGTGAACTCTGAGAAGCGAGAGAGGGGGAGAGAGAGAGAGAGAGAGAGAGAGAGGGGACAGGGAGAGCGATAGGGAACAGAGGATTAGTGAGAGGACACCACCCAGGGATGGGGGATAAAAGCATGGTAGAAGTGTTGAGTGGGTGGAAGGGAGAGGCTATCTTTGTATAGACACAGAGCTTAGTGCACTAGTCTCTCTATTTTTAAACACATATTGTTTTATACGTTTTGGGCTTCAGTTTACATGTAAAACAGAGTTTTAGCCCCATCAAACAGATATTTTCTAAAAAACCCTCCAGTGAAGTTAAGATTTTTCAAAGAGCTGGATTCTGTGGATTCATGTAAACAAGAACAATTTATTTAGGGGTTTCTGATGCTTTTGTTGACAGGGCAGTGAAGATGAGACAGGAAATGAGTGGGAGAGAGACTGGCTGAGATAAGCATATGACTGCAGACTGGATTTAAGCCTGGGTCCCCATAGGCACATGGTAGGGCTGTCCGAAGCGATCATGTTTTTAAACGATTAGCCTAAAGATTATTTTTCCGATTAGTCAACTAATCTAATGAATGAATTTTTTGACTAATCAAACAAATAATTTGTTAACCAGCTATGATTTTCCCCCACTAAATCAGTATCACAATGTACCAAAACAAAATATTGAAAAGTCTGTCCAAAGGCCTTTTATTAAAAATTCTCTGGTTCGTCTCATTCGCATTTTAATGTCACCACTGCATGTGCAAAATGAGTGACATGTTCTATTTTTTAGTAAGCGTAGTAAACTAGTGAATTGCTTCTGAATCATCTGTTAAACACCCAAGCCGACACACAACACTCTGTTCCTCTCTCCCAACCATCTCTCCTCCCATGACCATTGTCCCACTCATACATGACCGTAGGCTAAGTATACAAAACACGGACAAATACACGTTTTGGCCATTGTGGCTTTTGCTCTAACTTGTGTTCAAAGGGTCAACGAAACTAATCACAGTTTGCGTAGCCATATCTTGTAGTTGTGCCTCAGGTCATGGTTTAATGGGCCAACATAGGTGCACATTGCAGTCTGCAGAAGACCGGATTGTTCACATTACTGGTAAATTATTCCTCCTTCGAAGGCAAGTTTTATTTTAGCTGCTTTTCAACGCTTTTTTTTCCGATGATCTGTGATATTAGGATGCAACTGCTTGACACTGATGCATCAACACACATTTTTCGCATCAACAAATTTTTGTAGTAGAGCAAATTCACTGATCGGACTGGTGGCCAGCTGCCAGTGACAGGTCAATTATGATCGACCTGATGCTGTTGGACCACCATCACCACACTGAAAAATACCATGTATGGGGAAATAGCGGCAGCCCACCAGCGGGCCGCTGGAGAACTGATACAACATCAGCCGTCAACTAATTTGGCCTCTGACGGGCCGCCAGTGCTCTGCCAACCTCTAGCTAGGAGGAGGGATGGTACATCTGCTGTAGCCAGCTGCGTCCGCCTCCCCAGTTTCAATGCATCTCAACACAGCTTGAACGAATTCATGTCTTATGATTTTATCAAGCAAGCAAGAAGGGAGCATTGCATCTTGTTCTCTGGTGATAAAATACAATGTAATCAACTTTGATTTATCAAAGATCAGCCTTAAAGCAACAGGGTTTCAAAGTGAGTAGGGGAATGCAGGCTTACCTTTGGCTTCAGTACTCTCTCTGTGCTGCCAGCATTGTCCAGGCAGATGCCCTCGTCCACGCCATCGTCCGTGGAGAAGTCATTACTCATCTGGTCGCTGTGGCAACTGCCCTCGTTCTCCGCCCCGCTGTCGGTGCAGCTCTCCGTCTGGGGAGACTTCTGCAGCAAAGGGGTGTGAAGGAGAGAAACACAGTACAACTGAGACATGCACCAGTAATGACTAGTCCTCTGTATCAATTATTAATACTATTATGTATAGAAGTAAACAGCATTATTATCACCCAAGACAGTCCACATCTGAAACACTAAGATTAAATTAGGATTCTAAACCCGCCCCTCACCTCATCTTCCACATCGATGAAGGGGCTCATGTCGAGTTCCTCGGGGAAGGTCATGCGGTCGTTGAGCTTGATGCGGTGCATAGTGGTGTAGTCAAAGTCGAAACGTTTCAGCTGCAGGGTCAGCAGGTAGGGAAAATGCAGAAACCTCAGGCCCTGGAGATCACAGACAGACACGAGTCAGGTGATGAGAGCTGCCCACAGGGCATAAAGCAGGGAACGTTCCTGTGTCTAAACTTTTCGAAGTCATACAAAACATAAAGGAAACGTCGACCAACAAGATAGTAGACAGTAGTGCACAGTAGACACTCTACGATTGTAGATGGTAGAGACTCGACCAACATCTACATTCTGGCACAGTTTCACAGAACATTAGGCCATGTGCCACAAAGAGAGCTCCCTTTAAAAAGCTATTTAAAGCAGAGGGAAAGACCAATCCCCACTGGTAGGGCTCACCTTGCGGGCATCGCATTTCTTCTTACAGCGCTCACAGAAGTACTGGTTGGGTCCATCCAGTGTTTCTGGCTGGATGAAGGCCTGCAGAGCCTCCTCCTGTGATGCCACACATAGGGACAAAATTCATTGGTCAGAAACAGTGCAATCCCAATAAGCCACGGCCTGCATCAACACCACCCAAGCTAGCTAAAAGCCACTGTCCTGAAGCAGTGTGTGAAGTCATTTCATCTCTGAGCTCTAAAATTCTAGCTGAACTCTATGAGTCAGGGTAGGGTAGGGTGGGCTGAGGTGGGGTAGGGTGCTAACTCACCACACTGCCGAAGGCCTGGCTAGACCCAAACGGGCGGATGACGAGAGGAATGTCCAGGTATGTGTCGATCCGCCAGCTCTCGTAGCCACACTCCAGACAGCGCACATAGTCCTTCAGCTTGCCCTGATACAGCTGGTTGATCAGATCAGCCTGGATACACCAGAAAGTGGACTCAGGAAAAGTAACATACTGATTCCCAAAGCACCAACAGAAACAATGGCCCACAACGTGCCTCTCACCAAGACGGATGCTAAAATTTCACCAAGCCCTTTGTTACCATAACCCCTCCTATTATTGCCATCACTGAACTGGTTGGCTATTGGTCACAACTATACTTGGCCCTCTGTGACCCTTCCCTCATTCCACCCCAAATTATATACTGCTGAGGTCTTAGAACAGCCTTGCAGTGTTTGAGTGTAGTGTAAGACAACAGCTAGTTGAGCTTGAGCTGAACATGGGTCTGGGTGAGCAGGGACACAACATGAGTCAGTCTAGTCCTGTCGTCAGCGCCTCAGCTGAGCCGAAACCTTCCTTACTGAATGCCTCCCACTCCCTGGTGCTCACATGTGCCCGACGAGGCCGGCTGAGCCTCGGAGCACTGGGTGTTTACACAAACCTCCTCAGAACAGAAATAGCTGACCCCGAGGCTTTTTCAGCCACTTTCTCTGCCTCTCCACACAGGCTCCTTTGTTCTGGGCTCCTGGGGGAGGACTCCCATTGGCTAAGGATTAGTGTTGTCTAAATGCAAAAAGGTGAGGCTTGAGAGGTAGGGGTGTATGTGTTGAGGGGACCAGGACCTCTACCTGCTCAGTCTGCTTCCACTTTTGCTCCAGGGCATCGAACATGACCCGGCAAAGCTCTTGTACGTCATGCTGCTGCCAGGCTGAAACACACACACACACACACACACACACACACACACACAGAGAGAGAGAGAGAGAGAGAGAGAGAGAGAGAGAGTCAAAAAACGTGAGGCAAATACCTAACAACTAAGCGCCATGTTTCATAATACTATAGACATGCTTCAGGGCAAAGAGCAATTTTTTTCCCCTGCACAGACTTCCCTAATTGTTATGGTGTACACGTGGGAGGTGGAAGACGGGTGTGTGTGTGTTTGGCACTCACCCTCGCTGCTGTCCCAGCCAAAGCTCCGCGTGACGTCTGTGGTCTCGATGGCACGCTTCTTGCTGGTTTGCAGCAGCACAAAGAGTCTCTGCAGTTGGTAGGGGATACTGGTGACAGGGTCCTCCTCCGAGTCCACCTCAAACTCCCAACTAGGGACAGGCCACAAAATGAGAGCGAGCACTCATTAGAATGTTATAGTAGGAGTTTTCTGAAGGAAAAAAAAAATCCTCACTCAAACTAAGAACATCAATAGACTGAGGCTTTCTGGAGAAGTGTGGCTTACTTGTACAGTGCATTTCGGAACTCCGGAGTCATGAAAAGTGTCTGCAGAAGGCTGTTCAGGTAGCAAGTCATGGCCTGATTGACCAAACCCACATACCCTGTGATGGAGAGAGAGAAGGAGAGAGAGCCAGACACAGAGAGATAGACAGAGAAGAGGTTGAAAAAAAAAAGACACAAATGAATGCAAGTCAGGTCATTGAACGAGGACAGTATCTTATTCCCACGAGTACTGCTTTGTGAAAGAGGAAGTTGGAAGAACATGGCAGGGCTTACCGGTCTCTGACTTGTTGAGGATGGAGGAGTAGGAGTAGCTGGGGCTGCTGTACTCGCTGCTGCAGCCCACCGTGCCGTCTCTGGGGAGTGGCCCGATGAAGCGATCCTGGGAGCTGTCGTCCAGCCCACTGCTGTCTGCTGTGCCAGACTCGTCCTGCACGCAGAGGTCAGAGGTCAACGTCACAAGGCTAACCCCATCCACATCCCAACATCCCACCACACAAGAGTCAAAATACCTTTTTTGATGCTCATCATCAAGTTGTAGCTATCAGAATAAAAATGTGTGACCAGATTCTACAGTAAGTGATCCCACCCACTTCAATAAATTTTACTCAAGCGCTGAGCAGAAACTCAGGATACACTGTGCAATCAGTTGAACAAACTCCTGATTTGTCTAGGACAGGGTTTTGTTGTTGTACAACACGGGTGGGTATGTTGGTGTGAATATGAGAGTGTGCATGATGCTGCCCCCCCCAAACTCACTGAAGCGATCTGCGGCTGCTCCCCATCCTTATCGACCAGCTGGAGAAAGTTCTTCTTGCCCGCCTCGAACCCTGAGTCCACCAAGGTCATTTCACTGCCCTGGTCCAGAGGCGCCTGCAGGAGGTAGGAGGAGGCAGGACAAAAAGGCAATTAGTTAGTGGGAGAAAGGTGGGATCCCTGCCTTTTGTCTGCCTGACTGCTGGGAACATTGGCTCACTGGCATGCCTGGACATGGGGAAGCAACGTGATCAGGTACACATGCTCTAAAAACGCTGGGTGGGGGTTTTTTCTGGGTGGGGGTGAGGCCATGTAGTGGCCCAGAGGTGTACAAGCTCAGCTCTATATTCTAAAGACCAGCAGGCCAAGATTACATTATTCACCATTTTGTGAGCATGACTATTTATAACTTGGGAACATCTTGCTGACCCTGATAAGGAACTTGTCAGTGAGAACTTTCCCTGTTAGACCCTGCCCTGCACAATACTAAAGAGCTTTGCCATAATATACACTGGAGGAGGATTTGGCTTAAAAGCATTGGAAATAATTCAAATTTGAAAAAACATGAACCAAATGTCAATAAATTAAAATAGTGGACTTCCATTGCAGAAGTTTTCTTTTTCTAGGCAGCATTTTCATTGTCATAAAATTGTTAAGAAATCATTGATTTAGTTCACTGACAAACAGAAAATGCAACTCTTGGGGAGCGACTCTGCCTGTCTTGGCAGGACAAATTGTAGCCCTGTTTATGCCCAAAGAGTATAATAGTCTAGCAAATATTGTAGGCTAATGTTGTGTGAACTGAATGACACTGGGGTGTGGGGGAGCATGGTTGCCGGCTCTTCTGAAAATAAATGTATGTGTGTGTAGGTACAGTGGTGGAAATGAGGGGGAGGGGGATTTATGACAGTATTGGGACCTTGTCACGTTCTTTCTCTCCGCAGAGCTCCCTCTACAGCTTTTGGCTAGGCTAACGCAATGACCACGCAAAAAAGAAAACCACAGTTGCTGCGCGCCTATGTAAATTTACACATAATCACTAAAGCTGCTTATTTGCAGATTTTTGCAAACTCACCATATAGACATTTCCAAGACCAACTGTACTAAACTCTATTTCAAAACATCCATAACAAATTCAGCTAAACTACAATACCCATTCAATCCCAACTACGTTTTAAACCT
This sequence comes from Tenualosa ilisha, assembly GCA_015244755.2. NCBI lineage: Eukaryota > Metazoa > Chordata > Actinopteri > Clupeiformes > Clupeidae > Tenualosa > Tenualosa ilisha. Next base: position 12,418,475 of record PYXC01000629.1, read on the forward strand.
TGATACCCAAGGTGCTTTACTCATCAGTGTTTTTACACAGGGAAAAGAAAAATAATCATTCAAGAAAACAAAATGCATAATTCAATGCTTTTTACTTATCCATCAAGACTATAAGCCTTGTGTCTCACAAAGAAATGTAAAACCCACTGACTTATTCAAGTTTCCTTAGCCGTGCAAGGCTTGGTAGAGATGCAGTGTGTGGTTGGTTGGGCATGGAAAGCACTCTAATCCACTGACCTACTCAGTGAGCTAACTCCAGCCATGGCACCTGTGCTCTAGGTCAGCTGCAGGATTAGCATGTGGCCAGGCAAAAAACAGCACACTCACGACACACACACACCCACACACTGCAGAGAGAATGCACTCAGCCTTCATTACTCTTAAGCACCCTGAGCTTGGGGGTGGGGGGGTTAGTAATCATTATCATCAGTAAACAGGGGGATGCAGTTAAAAATACATCAGTCATTTAGGTCTAGGCTTGATGACCCCACACTTCACACGGGCAATCACTATCTATAGGATAATTACAGTTACTCCTCTTTCACTAAATAGGCCTACTGTTGAAATAAGGAACTCAACATTTAAGAAATGGCATACAAGAACACAGTGGTGAAATTCTTGGCAACTGTTTTGTATTTCGTGCTTTACGAAAACAAATTCAATGCTTGTCAGAGTTTCTATAAGCTAAATGAATGCCCACTCACCATGTCTGCCGAGTTGCCCCAGGCCAAGTCGAAGGTGCCATTCACATAGCCAGCCTTGTGGGCCACATCCTCAAAGAGTTTGGAGAGAGGCGTGGAGGCCGGCAGGTTAAGAGTAAGACGCTCATTGACAGTCTTGGCATTGGTGGTGTCCTGGATGATGCACAGCACACGAGGCTCCTCAGCTGCACTCTCTATCTGCTTGACACACACACACACACACACACGTAGCATAAGAGCTGAGCAAATGCTGAACATGAATGACACATGCAGATTTGCAAACCAATGTGTGTACCATAACTCTGCATAACACTTGCAAACACACCATTTCATTAGTATGGATTTAATACAATAAATATGACCACACTAAGCACAGAGCTCCCTTGGGAAAATGTGCTTAGTCAACAATCAATCAGTCTCACAGTTCCACAAGAAAACCAGGGAGATATTCCCTCAACATTCACATACGTTCAGGACAGGGAGGCAGACGTGAACAGCACTAAACTAGAGCAGCTTGCTTGTGCAACAGAGTCTTAAAATGACCTACTGCAGACCTTGTTACATTAAGCTCTCCAAAGACACACAGCTTAAAATTGACTTGTACTAGCTTGCAGTCATACAAAAGATGTGGAGTAGGAGGACCATCAAGGTGCCTGTGTGTGTGTGTGTGTGTGTGTGTGTGTGTGTGTGTGTGTGTATGTGTGTGTGTGTGTGTGTGGGGGGGGGGGGGGCAATCCTGGCTTAAAAAAAACGTCTGTCAAAACTAGCGACTGAGAACTCATGCTAGAATAATGCAGAGACTGACATGCCTGTTAGTAAAAAGCCATCGCCTGCTAAATAAAAAAAAAGACATAGGCAAAACAGGACTAAGCACTAAAAGACCTGAAACTGATTTAGGACTATGGCCAGCTATGCTCAGTCACCAAGAACACATTTTTTTAAGACCTCACTGAAAAAGGCTTTGTTTCTTCTCTTCCAAGAGGCTGAAGGTCCTCTCCTTTAGCACAAGTGCCAAGGGCCCTTTGTTGACTGCACAGCGTTTACACCTCTCATATTACTGATACCAATAAAAACTATGGCTGCCCGCTTCCAAGAATGATGTAAGAGACAAGTTTCTTGGATGTCAGTGAGATGGGGCAGTGTTTGCGGGTGAGCCTGGGGAAAAACAACTGGGATGGGGAAGGGGATCACTTGAGCAACAGCTTGGCAGCCAGGCCATGTTGTGCTGTTTGGTGCACTCTTTCTAGAGACTACACTACTTTCTATACTTGCAAGTTAGCTGCAAGTAAGTATGTTTTTATCCCTTAACATGCTAGCCTACTATAAATTATCTTTATTATTTAACTATCCATTTCATCTTTTAAGATATTTGAAAATGAGTGTATTGTGGGTCAAAGGTTAGTTCAGGTGGACACAAGCAAACAAGCACTCTGACATCTCAGCATGCACAGGCACGCAAAGGCTCAATGACTTTCACTCTTTAAGAGCCAAATAGATTATGATAACAACACAGGCACACGCATACAATATCAGTGCTAGCAGAAACTACCTGAGAATACCTCTGCTTCATTTCCTCAAAAATGCTTTGTCTGCAACTCCAAAACAGCCCCTGGAGCCAAACAAACATCACTGAGGGTTTTTTCCCTCAATGTGTGACAAAGACAGACACAAATGTTCTGCTACAGTGGTGCTGTTGTTAGCTTTGCCCAGACTCTAAATACCACCAAATGCAAGTCTGGAATTCTCTGCCAGGTAGAAGGTAATTGACAGGTAATTTTTATTAACGCCTCTGTAACAGTGTAGTGAGGTGTGTGTGGGGTTGGGAGGGGGGGACAGGAATCTGGCAATCTTGACTAAATCTGACAGCTCACTGCTCCAAAAGTCCCAGAGATGTCGATACACAGTGAGGTATTATCAGCTTAGGGGGTATTTTTATCATGGATAATATCACAAGGTGCTGACATGAGGACGCCTGTTCTCTCGCTACAATGAAACACAGAGAAAAGCAGGCCGGGAATCAACTAAACACAGGTCATCTGACAAAACATGAATGAGATTTATTTTGGCTAGCCTATATTTTAAATCCAGCTGCAATAATCAGCCAAATGTTTTTGCTTTGTTTTTTAGAACAAAAACATGACAGATCACCTGTAGTGGTTTCATAAGAAAAGCTGTCAATGAAGAAATTAGAGATTCTAAAGAATATACAGGAAACATTAGCAGAACGCCACGCTGTTGTCTAATTACATAGTTAATGGGCTGTATTAGCCTGCCAGGCAATGTCTACAAAACAAACTGGGCTCAATACTGAGTACAATGATTAATGAAGGATAAAATAGGTCACATGACATTATGGCAACATAAAAGAATCAAGACACTTAACACTCGACGAGCCTGAGGCATACAAACAAGAGCAGAGTTTTTTTGTTTTTTTTAAAGAGTAGCTTTCACTTCCAGATTTAAACAGTTGTAAGAGTTTAGCGCAAGGAGAACAGCTGATGAATAAGACTTCTAATCAAGTTTCTTTTTTATAGTCAGAAGAGCCAAATGCTAGAGCAAGGTGCAAAAACAAATCAGCAGCCTCAGAAGCTGCCAAGTACTTGAGAAATCCCTAATCTGAAATGAACACCCCTATGTTAAAATTACTGCCCTCACAGCACAAGCCTACTATCAGAGCTATTTAGGTGGTCTACAGAAAAGTGTTGACTGACTCCTCCACCTGCCATTAATAAACACATCTGTATATGAGAAGTGGCCCTACAGCTCACGTGAAACCACTGAACTGGCTTCCAGGAACTGAAACATGTTGCAAGTCTAAATCAAAACAGTTTCTAGGAAAAGACAATCCAAGCATTAAAACCATGATTGCAAATAAAATCATGATGAGGATGGACTACTTCAGTGTGGCCTGACAAAGCTGTGCATCACTCTGGCCCTTCATATGTCAACTTCATTCAGTGAAGACAATCATACAACAAATTAAGGCTGGCTAAGCAACTGTAGTAACATGATAAGTAGGAGCAGGTGATCTCCACTAGACAGGGACTGGTCAGATCTTTGGACATAGCACTCAGGACAACCATCTTGAAGCTAGCCTAAGAGATGGAAGTAAAATAACTTCAAAAGCACCTTCTACTTAAACGCTAAGGTAACAATGCTGATGTTCTGCAATCCAGGTATTTAAATCTGGTAATTTCTGTGAACCTGTTGTTGTTTAACACACAAACTGGTGGTGTCAGTGTGAGCTAACCTGCGCACTATAGTCTTCTGAGGATTTGTTCAAAAACTATTCCTCTTAGTTTGTTAATCCATCAAGCAACATTTCTTTTGTAAAAATGCACACCAGCTGGTACCTCCCCGCCACTGAATCATACTATAAACTGTCTAAAAGGAGAGAAATTAAAGTCAGCCCTGTATGCAATACTGTTTCCTCAAACAAAGCACAACACAAACCAATCATTCCACACATCCCATTCCATCCAAAAGGACATATCATTAAAGTGTGCACCTGGGTCTGTTCTCCGTGAAGATAATACAGATTTCCCCACAAAAGCACCATAAGGCCTATTTGCTCACATAAGTCAGGCTAAATTGAAGGCCTCTGACAAAATTAAGCTTGACAAAACAGTAGTTTTGAGAGTCTCTCGAAAAAGAGATTTTAGACAAACATCTCTTGGGCCAACAGTTTGAAGTGAAAGTCACTGATCATCAGTTATGCTAGTGCTGGTGATTCTAATTCTGCAGCAGAAATGTCCAACTGCAGATGACTCACCAAACATGTCTATTTTCAGTAGGCTTTGTGGAGCTACCAAAGGGTGAAGACTTGGTTTAGGAAATCTTTTAGGAAAACTTCTACTGAAGAAACAGAAACTAAAGCTAAGGGCCAAGGAAGTCTCCCATAAATGTGTTTAATTTCTGCTCAGCATTAAAAATGTACTTAGCTGCATTACTGCAATAAATTAAATTAAAATTACTATTAGCAGAAGTGTAAGGGGTATTTATTTTTTTTACTAATAACTGGTGATCGCAGATGATATTCATGATAACGAGCGTCATCATTTCAGTACATGTAATACACTGTACAATGTATACAGTCCTGGAAGGTTTCAAAGACGATGTCATTCTTTTAACAGGTAGCAAAGCAACTACAAGTAAAAAAAAAAATCACACTTTTTTAATACGTGTCAATTACTGTTGTGGGGAAAAGTCTAGTGTGTGGATCATTACTTTCAGGAAAAAAAGCTTTTATAATATTCGATTTTAAAATTAATGTAAACAACGCTATTGCACAAGGAACTGAACAACCAGATATGTTTTTTTTTGTTTGGGTTGGACAAATGTTGCGTCACGGACACAACGACAGGTCGAAATTTATCACAATTACAACTGGGCCTTAACGATGGCGATATGTGACACCGACGACGTTTGTCTGTTATGTTTTGTTTGTGCTGTGACGCTGTCACAGGTGCTTCCGTCATACTTTCTTGCCTAATACGAAACTAAGACGTCCAACAACCATGAACTGTCTTTCTCGTTAAAATGCTTATTTCGATAGATGTTGTCGTACAGCTAACGTTACACTTTGAGTCGACGATTAACTAACCATACTATGTGCTGTTAGCTTGCTAGGTGTCATCAAGTACAACAAACTGCACAGGCACACTATCACGGTTGTCTTGCGAGCACCATTTCAGTAAGCATACAGATGACCCGCTTGGTCACCAATCCGGATCTCGACAATAAAGGCCGTAGAAGGTGGTTTGCAAATTTGGCAACGCTGTTGAAAGCTACGACAGTAGCCATGGGCTGTTGTCATGTAAATGTCGCGTTTCAGCACAACGGTAAATAACATCCGTCAAGTTGCCATCAGAATACACAAATAACATTATGGTTAAAGTCCCGTTGTCGTGTTGATTCACTTTCTCAATGTAGGTTCAATTAAACAGTGCAACGACAAATAACTTCCTTGTATCTTAATAAGGTGGATTAAAATGGCTTTCTCGCTCTTTAGCTAACGTTTGTTAGCTGTACCTTATCCATCTAACAAACCAGCTGCGTGCTAACTACCTGGCTAGCTATTTAGCTACGTGATGTATCGATAGCTACTAAGTTACAAAAACTATGAAACAATTAAAGTGAACATCTGTGCATACTGATCGTCATGACTCCCGCCTCTTCCGAACAATTTTACAGTACAACTTTTGTGTTCATCGACAGCAGCAGACAGTGAAACTATTATCTAGCTAGATAGTTTATCAACGTTATTATTCATAGCTCGAGCTGTCTTCCTAGCTTGCTACTATTAGCTGTCCTGCTAGCAAGCAGTGGCTTAATAGACGGCTAACATCAGCTAGCTAGCTAATTTGTCTCTAGTTCGTCCGATTGACTTATAGTAAGATATTTGTAAACGTCTCCTTATCTCGTCTATTACTGACATCTGAATTGGTTAAGTGTAAACATTATCTCACACACATGTGCCGACGGCCTGCTCCTGCCAAAACCCGGCCACTGTACGTATGTGATAATCTCACCTCTTTGGGTACGAGCTGGTTTTCTTCGCTGGGCACCATTTCCATTTGGGCGACAGTTTATACGGACATCTACCCCAAATCGGATGTCAACAGGAAATATGAAAAGCGGTATCGTTATACACAAACATAATTTCTGTTTGGTTCAATCCAGACGGATAGCTAACTCAAACTGAACAGACAAAAACTTGCAATCAAACTAATCGCAGATACTTTCTTTTCAGTTCACCACCTATGCACAAACAGCAATCAATGGGGGTAAAAATGGCCGCTCGTCAGTTTCGCGAGAATTCAGATCGCTGAGTCTGTGCGTCACTTCCTAAACATTTTGCGTCCTGACATTACCTGTATCATTTGCATAATAATAATAATAATAATAATAATGCAAGAAACTGTTCACATTTTTAGGACAAAAGCAGACAGACAACTTGGGTATGAAAGCCAAACAAATCAGTGTATTATTTAATTCTTTGGAAATTTTGGGGTAAATTAACTGCACTCTGTATTGACAACATGGTCTATTAAGGGATCAAGTATTCACAAATGTATTTCTTTTGACTGCGACAGACTTCATCGTGCCATCTGCCTTGTGCAGGAAGGGACAGAGTGACACAGCTTTCTCTCTTGCCACCTGTGGGTTGTTTTTTGGACTTGTCCCAGTTGAAGAAAGTAACCGGAATGCTGTTAACATCCACATACTGGCCCTCCTTAACAATGTCTGTCACACCAATCCAGAAATCCTTGGCACCTGGTGAGCTTCGTTTGGCATATTCCCTCAGGTCGTTGTTCTCTTGCATGTCACGTGGGGTAGCTAATGTACCACCTTGAGCAATGCAGTCTTCATTGGCTTCATGGTAATGTTTGGGCTCTTCAATGGCCAGGTAGCATTTCCTGTGTGCTTTGATTCCACGCAAACAAACTAAAAAAAAAGCATGAAAACAGTTTATAGAAAGAAAAGTCAGGTGTAACAAGTTGACAAATAGGCTAAAGGCTTATTTAATTAAGTACAAAGTTATGTTAAGTGTTGTAGTCTCATCCTTGAAACTTTTATTTAGCCTCTTCAGAACTGCTGTAAGTTAGTTCAATCATCACAAAGATAGATGATAGATAAATCAATACAGAGAAGAATCCTATTATGTGTGCCATGTATGGTACTAAGTATTGCTTGGTATGGAAGTAGTGTAGAATGTGCAGGAGGATGCTATGGTAATCTATAAAAGCAAAAAGTGCAAATACATTTCCAGGCAGTAGGAGTATAAGTAGGTTACATATTACACATAAAACGCAGCAATATAGAAAGCAATATAATCAGTTAAGAGAGTAGTGTAGAAGTCCAGTCCTTGGTATTTAGACCACAGTAATACAGTAGGCTAAGAGTAACAAATGACAACAATGAATGTAACTGCTGAGTAGGTCTATCCTCCTAAATGAATTGTTCAGATAATCGCTTTTTTGCCAGTTCTCTTGTTTAAGCCCACAGTGAGCTATCTCAAATTTGCGTATTTTTTTAAACGTCTTTCAGCATAGCCTAGACTTTATCAAATCCTCAAGAGAAACTCGTGAAGTAGCTGTCTAGGACATTGCATGTAGAACTTAAAATCAAGTGCAGTGATACAGAGACCAAAGCCAGATCACAAACAGGACTTCAATCAGTCAATCTTTGTAGAACTGCTGTGTTATAGCCTAACAGCTGCCATTTTGGCCTTTAAGTTTGCAAGCGCCCTCTGGTGGACATAATTATAATGTAGCAGTGACCAGTGAAATTAAGGCTACATACTGTATAGCTCCAGTCAAATGTCCCATATTAATGAAGTTAGTGCACACTTACTCTTCTGCATTTCCAGTAGAGTGTAGGGATACGTTTCCATCAGTAGATGACCATGACTATGTTATTCATTCTATATGGCTCTACTTTATTTTTTGGTTAAAGCTGGTGACTGGATATGTGCAGAGTAATTCTAATACACAAAATTATATACATTTACAGATTAAATGACACTTTAATTTTTTTTATAAATGTGAGAATCTTTCCACTGAGCATAAACACACACTTACCAAAAAGAGAATATTTATCAGAGTAATAGGACTGGCTGTAAGTTTAGGTATTCATTCAAATACAGTATACTGGATGACTGTTCTTATTGAGACACTACAAGGACACTCACCTGTTTGTAAAGCTTGCATTTCCTTCAGAGAGTTTACTTCTTGCCACAGCTTGTCTATTTGTGTCTTTGTATCCTCTTCATCAGCTGTATCTCAGACAAAACAAAAAGAGAAAAAAAATAAAACAGCAAAAGGCACTAAATTCATGCTGCATTTGAAACTGCATTAAATTCTCAGGCAAAGTGACAGGGTGGTACCTTCTAATTGTCCTCTCAATCTTCAAAGTGTGAAGTGTAAAATCCTTGAAACCATGACTATAGCCTTAAAATATGTTTTGCGTTAAGTACCCACATCTATCCTTGATATAGTGCATCTGTCCTACCTCTACCGTGTGTTGTGTGTTACCTGTCCGCCGACCTGGGGCTGCTTTCCTTGAGCGGGAGGGCCTACTGTCTCCCTGCCGAAGCAGGGCCGTGCAGACAACCAGGAGGATCAGGAGCTTTGGGCACACCACCATCATCATTGCTGCAGTTGTTGCCGTCGCAGCCTGGCACACACAGAGGCTTACTTTATACCACTGAAAGAAGCTCCCTGACACTGGGGAAGGCTCTCCAAACACAGCGACTGTAGACGACTCTCCAAATAGGGGGCTTGCAGGTTTGCCCAGTAAGGGTCTGGCATTTCATTGGCTTACAGTGTAGAGCCTGTGTGTGCCCCCTTGAGACATCAAGGGGGATTAGAATACCTGGGACGAAGTGAAAACAATCATTGCCCTGTTTCTGCCCATTCATAAATATTTACCTGCGCTAGGGTACCGCTCATTTAGTAGTTTTCCCCCATTCATTGCCCAAACAAGCTGTAAATTCATTGACTGCCACACTGTTACATGATGTGCAAGTACAGTAAACAGACCCATCAGACTAGTCTCCTCAGTTATGAACCCTATTTTGTAACATCATAATGTATATAATATATGGCAACTTAATGTAATCAAAGGAACCCCCCTGGACTAAGACTCAGAAACATGTTAGACCCTTAACGTACCATTAATATACTGTACAATGACACATGGGCTATATAATAAAAATAGTACATAACATATTTGCTGTTTGATAATAATATGCTATTTTGTTATAGTTATTCAGTTATACCAATAGATGAACTGCTAGTTTTATGCATTTATTAATGGTCGATATCATTTGTAACTATGGTTATTTGCAGTTTGCATCAATAATTAAAATGTTTAACTATCAAAATCATGCTAGTATTTTGAGAGAGACCCTTATGGCACTTGTACTTCTGTTCTAGGTATTTTTATTAGAAACATATTTACTGAGGACCTCTGTGTTCCTGGAGGAGGCTATATTTAGGACGCAATGTTATGAGATGGAAGGAGGGTGGAGAGTAAAAAAACTGTCTGACAAAAACAAGGAGTCTCAAGCAACTTCTCAGTGCCTCAGTGTTATGCTTCAGACTTGATGAATATATGGGGGAATTCATAGACCACTGTAGAATTTATATTGACTTTCACATGAAAAATAAGTGAAATTAAATGTATGTGAAATCAAAGGCATTTTCCATCTGGTCATAATTTTTCATTCTTAGCTATACTAATGTGTAATTATCTCTGCATTATCATTTAAACACTCCACAAATGCCAGAGACAAATCAGATGTAAGAATACTTCACCAGAACCTTCAATTGAATGGTTGAGTTTAGAATGGTGCAGGTAAGGCAAAATGATTTATTAATATAATCAGATAACAGAAAGAAAATTTTATGAGGGGCAAAGGTCACAGATTATGCCTCTGCAAAGGATAAGATAAAGCAGTTGGTGTTATGCCAAGATCTGTTTTAAACATTCCTGAAATTGCGCTTATGCCTACCACACCTTCACCAGACTGCAGTGTTTACGTAGTGCTCCAAAACCTGACAGATGACACAAGAGAACAGGGTGCACTAAATGTCATGCACATTACAACATTATCAAACAACACAATATGCCACATTTGCTCTGCAGATCCATTTATTACAGTGAAAAGAACAGGGTGGCTACAAACGACATAAGTAAAGCTGAACACAGGTAAAGAATAGCATACATTTATCAATATATTTTTTATTTATTTTTCTATCTATCTGCACCTTGATACTTCTATGGAATAGACAGACAGAGCTAATATTTTTCAATGCTTATTTTAAGGCAAATGGATTACCCATTCTGACGAAACATCACTCTCATGCTCGGACACACAAACTGAGGATTTCAGAGCAGCAGGCTAATACACAGAAGCAGAGAGGGGGCATATTCAGATGCACTACATGGTTCTTTCATCTGCACCTTTGTACCTGAAGCATATTCTGATAACGCGTTTTGCTTGTGAATTGCTCTTAAGTCTCAAGTCCCAGTTCATCTGTAACTGATTTAACACAAAAGCAGTTTGTCTAAAGCCTGATTTGAATGTCTTTAAAATCGTTTCTTAGTTCATGTTCCAGTGAATGCATCACCTTACCAACAAAATGAATAGCCCCAATCAGGCTACTTGAGGTAATTCTAGAACTATGTGGGTCACGGTAAGTGATCCAGACACACTAGGCCTATAGGTTAAGACTATGAGGTTGGAAGTTTCCTGCATTATTAAGTTCACCATATGAACTTTACAGATTAACACTACAATGCAATGTCAGCCTGAACTGTCTCTGCATACTGCAGACAGATCCTACAGAAGTATTTCTGGCAAGTATTCTGCTTCATGTGAGTGGAATAATCTACTGGGTTCCAGCTTCTCATGATGTGAAAATGGCCCTAGCCATTTCTGTGTGGCACTGCACGCACAGGCACCAAAAGGTACAGTAAACATGACACGTTTCATCGCTCTCTCACACACAAGCACACAGAACAGTGCAAAGGAATAAATTACAGACAAATCACTCACAGCCATATTCATTTTTCTGTGTCTCAAAATTGAATGAGGGCAGGAGGTTGTCCTTTCACATAACCAAAAATTGTCTAATGGCACAAATACCATGGAATGATGTTTAAATTAAGGCTCTACTGAATGACAACAAGTGTAAAGGGACTTACAGCATCTCCAAGACAACATAAAGGCACTGCTACTCTACTGGATGGTTCAGGAGAAATGCTAAAGTTAAACAAAGTAAATGTTAACTGCAGTGATGCATAAATCAGCAGTGTGTTCCTATATCAGTTTCTGTGTATTTCAAAGAAGAGTTTCAGAAGCATCGCACAACATCATAGCCTACAGCAATTCTTGCATCAAAATCTTTTTTTTTTTTTTAATTTAAGACAAAGGTATTCGTTCTGCTAATATTCACTTTTCACATAGCAACTTGCTCACTCGCATAATATCAAGGTCCAAACTCTGACTGCTGCACACTCCTGACATCAAGGAAACTGATTATAACACAAACACAACACAAATATTTTTCAACACTGCGTTGGAGAATGGCACTTTTGTTTGAATTTTTTCAATTTTTATCATAGTTTTGCTTTCTAACATATCACATGTTGATGAATCTGATCAACAATGAAACTACAATACACACACACACACACACTCATACAACTGTACAACAGCATGGATTCAATGGGTGCGTAGTTCAGGTCCTGGAAAAGTCTCTGGTTCCTTTAGGTTCACCTCAGGCACCAGTCTAGTGTGCAGGGTCTACTGAATGAAGGGCATCCGTTCCTTGTTGTCATTGTCCCCCTCATGTTCCTCCTCCTCTTCCCCAGCCTCGCTAGTCTCGGTGCTATCGTTAGCCATCTACAGCACAAGGCAGGAAAAAGGATCATTACTAGATCATAAACACCAGAGACGTTTTGAGAAGGGACATTGTAAGACATTTCCATTTAAAAGTGTTGACAATGCTTATTTGGGCAATATCACATGAACCAGCACTTAAACATTCTGTGAAGCCAAAACTAAAGACGTCTTTCACACATCCTTGTTTTTGACAGGACAATTCAATTCAGCTCAATTCAATTTTATTTATATTTCTACAGTGCCTTTTACAATAGCATTGTCTCATGGCACTTTAGAGCAAGGAGCACCCAAGAGCAACAGGGGCAAGGAAAAACTCCCTTATGTTAGTTAGTCTTGAAAGAAACCTTGGTCAGATCCACGACTAAAGGGGCTAACCCAACTGCCAGGGGTCATGCAATTACAAGTGGCCATACAACCATTACCATTATAGTAACAAATTTCTTCCACGTTAGTTCTCCAAGAGAGAAAGGAACAGACAGAGAGAAAGACAAAGATAGATAGACAGATAGATAGAGAGAGAGATAGAGAGAGGACATTAGTTATACAGTGTACAATTGTAATTAAACATCAATATTTTCCTTAGCCCTGTGCCACCCCTAATTACACCGCATGTCTGAGTCTTGTTACAGGTGCACCTGCAACAGATCCATGCTAATTCCCTCTGGAAACTGGTCAAATCTATTTGACAGATTGTAAAACAATAATCGTGTTCGCAATTATCTCTGTATACAGTATGTTTCCCCTTGAGATGGGTTGCAGGCTGAGACGTTGCCATGGAAACCTCTTATTTGCTTCAGCATGGACAGTGTTGACCTGTCACACAACCGTCAAAAACTGCTATTCCATAAAGGTGCGGCTACACACACTCTGTCAATGGCCCTTGGCAGCCTTATTGAAATCATAACGGACAGATTATTGCTGCAGTGGCCGAGTAGGCCTACTGCAAGCTTTTGTTAGCTCTGAAAAGAATTAATAGAGTGTCAAGTCACCAAAGGTGTTGGGGACTTTTCAACATCCAGGATGAGTTTTCCTATGTTGCCTCTGTCATGGATTCTCTGCATAGCCTCCTTAACCTGCAAATCAAACACAAGAAAAAGCGTTTTATCAGAGGCTCCTAGACTCCTCCACATACACGCATGGCAAGACACAGATACAGACAACCCCCAGCAAAGCAGTTGCAAGATATGTCAAAATTAAAAGGTCCTACTTTTCTCTTACATTGTGAAAGTGCCAGCCACAGAATATGACTGCAATTCCCTTCTTGTACTTCAAGTGCTGTTTACATTATTTCTACATCATAAACAAACATGAGAACTCAGAACTTTCAGAACGTTTAGTGCTCCAGTGGGAAGAGGAAAATACCTTTTTTACTCATTTTTTAATGCAAATGCACCCTTAATCCATGTACTTAAAATTTTTATTTATTTATTTTTTTTTTTAAGTCAAACGGCTTTACAGTTACGCTTCCTACCCCTGCCTTAAAAGCACTGAGATCATTATTTTGTTGGCCTTGGTGGATCCATAGCAAAAAAATCTCATACTGCATTTTAATGGCATATCATTTGAGATAAACAGCAACTGTTGCCCATTAATGTGTGTAATGCTTCAAAGTGCACAGTGGGTGGCAGTGTAGTTGTGCAAGTTAAGTTAGGGCCAGACTGCCTGCTGCTTTGACAAGCTAATAGGGTAGAATGCTGTTTTAAACAATGAAAAACACCCACAGAGGTGATGTAACACCCTAAAATAAACACAAAACATGGATAGCAATTTTAAGAACAAACTAAATTGTAAGTTGTTTCTTACTAGACCTGTTACTAAAGTGAACAGTTGATCCACAGAGGAGCAAAATGTCACTGTGCTCTTCAAAAGCAATAGCAAACAATGATTGACATGTCCAGTTGATAAATGGAGGATGAATTACTACTTTTTGATCTCTTTTGGATTTACCTGGAAGTCAGTGAAGACAATTATCATGAAAGAAACAGGACAATGCCAACATGTCATTGTGTGTAAAAGACAGATGCGGGGGCGGTGGTGGCGTAGTGGTTAAAGAAACTGGCTAGCATACTAGAAGCTTGGAAATCCCGGATACCACCGTTGTGCCCTTGAGCAAGGCACTTAACCCTCAATTGTTCTAAAGGAGATTGGCCCTGATGTAATTGATAGTTGACATATGTAAGTCGCTTTGGATAAAAGCATCTGCTAAATGCATAAATGTAAATGTGAAAGGCAACACTTGATATGATTACACAATTCTCAAGCTTTGTATTTATCTCACTTGGTTTTGTATTTATATGTTGCCTGGGACATAATAAAATGATATGCAATATATACAAGATCAAATTAAAAAATTCTAGGACTAAAATGTTCTATTTTCAAGTTTTATGAGATTGTATAATGACAAGCCTCCAGTGTTTTTTTTAGATATATTGTTTATAATGTCATTGGAAAACACATGCAAATCAAGACGGGGTTGGCAAACAAAATGGGTGGGTGGACTGCATGGCTTATTTTTTGCCCGGAGAGAAAACTAATGACTACACTGACACAAACACAGTCAGACTAGCAGAATACTATCAGCCGCCCACAGACCAAAGATTATTCAATTCCACTTTTATGTCCACCAAAAGAGAACTAATTTACATTGTTTGAAATGCTCAAGGCCCTATGCACTCATCACAATGGGTAGACATCGGGCTACTGACGTTTAAAACTGAGATTCTTACAGCTAAACCACTTTATGATAGGAATTTATGGAAATATGGTAAATATCTCAGGAACTACTGCAATGATATTTACATTTCTCATAAGACATTTCTTTCAAGTATGGTTATTTGCAGAATTTCCATTGCTATCATGTCTGGTAGCACAGAGAAAGGAGGGACTTTTTTTAAATGGTAAAGATATCAATTTGCAAACTTCAGAGAAATAAGCCTTCACTGCATGCAATAGTGAGCAGAATTTCTGACCATTTCTTCCTCAAGAATTTTCTATGGAGCCATTAAACTGACTCAAAATCAAGAGGTCTATGTATTTGCTTATATTAACGGGTGAAAACCAATAGCCAATATAAAAGCTAAAAAGCATTAAGACAAATTTGTCATGTGAAGGAATAAAATACATCCAGTGAATTACAGACTTGCTGGAAAAATAACAATACTTGGCTTCTGGCACACATTATAGTAACAAGCAAAACTCAAGCAGCAAATTGGAGCTTTAGTTTTCATATCTGCATGTGTATTCTCAAACCCTCCATAGCAAGGAAACCTCCATTGTCTGCTCCTAACTACATGCTGTATGCTGATTGCAGTTGCCCTTATCTTGAGTTCTCAGCTGCAGCAGTGCCTGAAAATTGGGGCATTTTCAACGGCAAGTTACAGCTCACCTCAGCTACCACTGTTGTCTCGATCAATCCCCGAGACTCTGCCTCGAAACTTTTACTCCAGTCAATCACCATAACATCTATTGCATCTTCAACTGCTGGCTGCACCGTACATGCTTCCCCTTAACTCTACTTGAGAGGCCATGCAACAATCAGAGAAATCTGATTGTGGTTGAATGGGGCCACGGTGGCTGTCACGCATAAGCAGCTCATCCTGGGCGAGTACAATCAAACGCATCATTCAGAAAGCTCTTCATAAAACCGATCTACTTTGTTTCTGCGGCCCACGTGCAAATAGCTTCACGTGATTGCAAAATCTTCCTCCTGTGTATTACATTTGACAGGCCATTTGAAAGTGTGATGCCTCACGGGAAGCATATCTGTGAGCACATGCACACAAATAAGTCATACCAATGAATCCGTCTCTCTCTCTCTCAAACATACAAAAGTCCGCCGATGATGAGAAAGAGCCTACATGGCTTACAAAGGGGTTCAAATCAAGCTGGTTGAAGAAGATGTTTCATTGCTTAAAGCCTACGTTTTCATCAAAATCATATCACTGCACATCTAAATCCGATATATATATATATATAAAAAAAATCTTCTCACTTGTTGCTGCATATATCCAGTTCTAATGAGAGGACAGTATACAAACCTATTTCCCTGGCATGTAAAACTGAAACTGGCATCATCACATATTTCTGAGGTAATGTTTTACATTGTTCATCAATATTGTCTATGGATAGAACAAAGACGTGCTCAAAACAAATGCCTTTGTCGAACAGAGAAACAACAATGTGTCTTGCTAGTGTGCAGTCACATATTTCAGACAAGCATACCAGAACAACAAAGAGGAAGATAGCATTTCTGCATGATGGATCAGATTTTTCTCTGCAGCTTTTTAATAGTCATTTATTTGTGGCCCATAGCCAATGAGAATTGGAATTAAATTTAATGCTTTTGTTGCTATACAGAAAGACAGCTTATCAGACATAGGGGTGGGGCAGGATCCTCACCATATCTAATGTATGTTACAGGAATAAAAAGGGCTTTTTATATTGACCTTGATCCAGTATAACTGAAAGCAGACATCGAAAAAGTCTTGCAATGGCTTGTGTTAAATAAAAGTCTCAAGTGGCTTCTGAAAAGCTAGACAGCAAACAGGAGAGAAATGTGACATTTTCCTTAACTTGATGGCTTCATTGTGAGAGTGAAGTGAAGGACACATTCACATGGCCTCAAAATGGCAGATTCACACCGCGACCTGCACACATCTATGTCCAAATGCTGTGTGCAGACGTGTCGTTTTGTGAATCTGAAGTCGCTTCAAAAGCCACAACAATAATGTGAGAGCCTTGCTCCATAATGCTACACACAGACAAATCTCTTTTCATTTCACTACAGCTCCCTTCATTCCCTAATCACTTGTTAAAGCAGATTTAAGAGCCGAGTCCTTTCCAAATGCTGTGGAAACCAATGAGGACCAAATCGCACGCAAAGTCACAGCACAATTCAGACAGAAACTCTGCACTCTCTGCAATATAATAGCCAACAGTGAACACTGGGGATTCATTCTCTTACCCACTACAAACCATAACAGCTAACACATGGTAAACAACTTGTTTTTAACACAGCAAATGAGTGCTAATGAGTGCTATGAGCAAAAAGTAGTGGAATTACATAAAGAATGACGCTAAGCAAAAAAAACAGGCAGGATTTAAAGAGCCATTTAACAGCCACCCCTCCATTTCTCCATGCACGATTACTCAGGGCCTAGTCACCAGTGAGGCAAGGCTTTATCTAATTTACTGTGAACCCAAAATGAATGCATCCCTTTGTGTCGTGTTCTTCATTCACATATTTCATAAACATTACACAATCCGGGCACACAAGGAGCACAATGCAACACAACACAAAAAGTAGGACAGTGGTTGAGCGACACTGAGCTGGCCCATGGTGGGGGACAGACACAAGCTGGCAGAAGAATGACGAATGGGAGGAAACAATGAGTCAAGGCCATCAGAAATATGATTCTGACTTGCAATACAAGCAACATTGGATTTATGCTTTTGTGATTGTGGACACCTTTCTCTGTATTTTAAACGATGTCTGTATATACACCACGAGGCCATTGGCACATGGTTCCATTTCCAACTGACCGCTTGCACACAAATCTAAGGAGTAGGGACAGGGTGTGTCCATATGTTTACATGGAGAAGCGAAGGGGACAAGAGACGGCTAAAGCCCTGCTGGTTTTCATGCCATGCAATAGGCTCCTGGCATTCAAAGCCCTGCTCTTTGATCTGGCACTTCATGCATTATGGTTTCTGGGAATATCCCACGCCCCCTGCCAGAACTCATTCCAAAAAGAGAGAAAAGTAACTTGAGTTCCATTGAGAAGAAACTAATGTGTATTCTGCCCATGTTGCTGTCATAGACCTTGGAACTCAAAGTATGAGGGGAAAAAAAACAGAACACTGAAAATCAAATTCCAAACACAGACATTCAGGTACATCTTGTAAGTATGTACTAGTCTGTGCCAAGCATTCATTCCACAAGGATACAAGGTCTGATAAATCTCCTGACACCCCTTGGCAAATGTAAACCTTGTCCATTCAGTCAAACACCGGAAAAATTCACACTACCATCACTACTGCTACATTGCATGTCGACAGAAACATTCACAAATCCCTGGAAGGGAGAGCAAAGACAGGTGTTTATGAAACAATGACAAAAGTGAGAGCGAGCTGAAATAAATAAAAGCAGAAATGATCAACAAAGACTGAGACAGACTTACACCCCTTGCAAAAAGGACAAGACCAAAAAAAAAAAAAAAAAAAGACCTTTGTGTTTTTGGACAAGGTCTTTATTCTTCCTGTTTTTACGGAAAAGGAATTCTCTTTTTTTTTTTTTTTTTTTTTACAGTTGTTACGCTTTCTAAACCCACACAGTCTACTTTTGAGACAGGGAAGTGAAGCTAATGAAATCTTAAATCTGTGCCCCCAGACTTATGGCGCAGTATAGATTTGAGATTTTAAACTCAATCTCTCCCACAACAACTGTGCCCTTTTGTTATTAGAATTTGCAGTGCTTTTCATTTTCCACTGAATCATTTTGTTTGTGTCTATGTGTGTGTGTGTGTGTGTGTGTGTGTGTGTATGTATGTGTTTGTGTTTGTAGCAGTGGTGGGAAGGAAAATTACATTATATGATGCAAGTTGGTGCAACAGCCCTGTGTTGGCTTATGGCAATACTACAAATGGAAATGAGATATTAGCAGCAGTTGCCATGAAGACAACTGGGGGTCCCAAACGGAATAACGGAATATCAGCTACATCCACAAAACAGTACTATAAAAATGTTTACAGTGGTTTTATATAAAAGGTTTCACACTCTTGAACACAAGACAGAAAAAATAAAAAATACAAAGCTAGCATTGCAGTCTTTGCAGTCCACCTCTGAGAATAAAATAATACCTCTACACTGAGTAGATCCCTCCAGTACTGGGAGCGAGACAAATGACTCATGCCAGAACACAATGTTAATAAGCTCCTTGACATCTCTTATTCTCACCAGGTGTGGAGCAATTAAATTAGCAGGCTGGCTATAACCAATGTAGTGCTTCCTGACATTAATTTAGCATGTAATGTTCGTTCAAACAGGGTGCTGTCGCCAGAACCCATGGGGTCTGGACACGAAGAAAGAGTCAGAATCTCCAAAGTGAGGTGGGAAGGAACTACACTGCAGGTGTGCTGATGAGCGCAATTTAAACAGAGATCACTGGAGCCGTCAAGGCAATTTGCCATCTCCCCACGTTCAGCCTTCGCCGATGCACTTGAATGAAATTGCGGCTGACAACATGAGAGTTGTTGTCAGGTTTGTCAGAGGGAGAGGAGAGGAGCAGAAGCAAGTCCCTATTCTCTCTGGTCAGTGGCCATTCAAATGCCTCTGGGCTTCTCCCTCTCTCTCGCCTGGTCACCGTCTTGTTGCACGGTTGTGCGGAGAGGTCAACAAACACGGGCATATTTATTAGCAAAGGGCCCTAGTTCCCATGGCAACTGTGCAAAGCGTGGCATCGCCAAGGAGGAAATGTCAGCCACGGTGGCAACTGAGAACAACGGTGATGTACAGTCGCCTGCCTCTAATTCTGCACAGCAGTTAATGACGTGAAACTGCGCTGCTGGGGACTGTCTGTCTGGCAGGAAAAAAAAGAAAAATAAAGACAGGAAGAGAAGAAAACATTTCCAGCATCCAGCAAGTCTCAGCTGTTAACTATGGTAGTAGAGCTGGGGTAAAAATTACAGCCTTCTGAAACAAAAAGAATGACATTCTCTTTGCAATCTCCATGACTATGGTCATATGCAGTACATAAGCTGTGCGCTTCCCATAATTATAAAGGTGTAACAAATTAAGAATTATTGCACACAATCACCATTATTCTAACCCCGTATATTTATTAGTGTATTATCCACCACTGCTACAAACTAACTTGTATATTTGCTGAGCTGTTTTTTTCTCTGTTGCAAGCTCTGGCAGCATGTACAGCAAGGGTTCCTCTCACCTCAGAACACCTTGAGGGCTCAGGGAGCTCAGCTAGCAGGAGCAAAGTTTAATGAGTTTGGATCAGACACCAAATCAGCTCTGGCTTGACAACTCCACCCCAAGCGTTGACACTATTAGCACGGCTGAAATGTGTGTGTGTGTGTGTGTGTGTGTGTGAGAGAGAGATTGTGTGTGTTTGTGTGTGTGTGAGAGAAAGAGAGACTGTGTGTGTGTGTGTGTGTGTGTGTGTGTGTGTGTGGTGTGGAGGCTGCTGCACCGGGCTTTGCAAGGAGCCCACATGCTGACAACACCTGTCTTAACGAAAGCGTTCCATCTCTGTCTCTCTGTGCCGACAGAGCCCTTCTGCACAGCCTGCTGCCGTATATATCAGTCGGGAAATTGTCCCCCTGTGAGTCAGCATGGCCAAAATTAGATCTCACTCTCTTGGCCATTTTCTGAGGTTTTCGATTTTTCTCGAACACCGCACCCACCGCACCCATGTTAGGGAGGGGAAATGCAATGGCCTTGTGGCAGCCGTCGATTCGATCAGTGAAAAGCTTCCTGTGACATTCCCATTCTCCTCTCAGCAGACATGAAATTTGCCACCATCCCACCACAGGACCCTTGAGGATGCCTCACAGAGTAGCGGAGCACGATGCACTGACTGATGTGTTGTTGGGTGTGCTTCAGTTTGCCTAATTGATCTCTGTGCCTTCAAAGGCAATCATCAAAGGAGAAGCAACAAGAACATCTAACCACAAAACCCTCTTCACTCCCTTTACAGCAGAGTACACCTCGTCTCAAAAGATAGCGGGGCACAGTTTCAACACTATTACTTTATCATTAGGCACCCTGAAAGGTCCCCTCAGCTAAATGCATCTGTAAACAAGGAGGCATTTTTTGTTGTCAGGTCAGCACAGCGAGAGATGGTCACTACATCACTGTCATAGAGAGATTAAACTACATTACCCAAGCTGCCCAGAAGGGACTCCGGCCATACAGGTACTCTATTAAACGGCCAGATAGCCATCTCCAGCTGGGCCAACATGGGGGGAGACATAAGCTAAGCTTAGACCACTCACTCTCGAGTAATGACATTGTATTGTCTCCCAAGGCATAGCCACAGGCATGACTCAATCCAATTCACCTCAGGTTGCTTTATCTTACTCGAGGAGAGAAGGAGCGAGTGGGGGGGGGGGGGGTACAAAGGTTCTAACACTTTTTCCATTTTTCTAGAAAACAGCTCTGATTCTCTCCATTATTTTCACCCACTGATAATTATTTGTGATGTACAGGATGCCTCAGAAATCCTGTTAAAATCATTCAAACATTCCTTATGTAAAGGAATAAACACATTAATTCCTCTTTATTTTGTCACTTTGGTGATAGAGAGCAGGCTTCTTCAACAAAGATGAAATGCAGAAGCCAGTGACTTTCGCAGTGGCAACCAGAGATTACCTACCAGCTTCTGCCAACAGACTAAAAGCGTTTAAGTGAAAAATCCATGGCAAAGTGATTGTACAGCTGGATGGCTTTGGGAGTGCTGTGGCACAGGGAGACCTGTCAATATTCACTTGACATGGTCCTGCTCATACACAATTCTGTGGATAGACCTTTATAGCTCCACATTGATGACATTAAAGTGGGATGATCTGCAACAATCAGTAAGTCGTAGTAGTAGGTTTCTTCCTGCCTCTTAAAATCAGGGTAACATTAAAGGTACATAATAGGCATTTTCAAGCCAGGTAGGGTCTTAATTAAAGCATGACCTACTACAACTTGATGCCAAGACAGAGCAGGACAACACAAATGACACACACTGCTGCAAAACAAAGATTTTTGGTCCCTCTATTAAAAACAAGTATGTAAGCATAAGTATTATTGGTCAGCTTAGATGTTTGATCAACTGATAATTGCGCAAATTACACAACAGCATAAAATATATCATCAAAACCCTACATCAACAATCCTTGGTTTGTCATTGCAGACTTACCAATTGCTTTTGATTAAGGATTAGTTATGAATTAGAACTAATATTTGGCTTAAACTATTGTCCCTGAGGGGGATAATATTCCGCAAATCTTCTTCATGATTTCTGACAGTACAACAGTAGCCTTCCACAATCCCCACTTCACTGATAGTGCATTCCTCACCTCATCTCACCATGTTGCAACTCACACCTGGCTTGATAGTCATTTTGCAGCTGAACCTGATAGTGAGAGGAGGTGCCTTTTAAAGCTGCAAAATGCCTTGTCCTTTTTTAGCATTTCTCTTTAGCAACTAGCCTACTGTCCTCCAGTGCCGGTGAGGGTTTGGAGGCTGTCAGCTTCTTTCTTACAGTGTGATACTGGCATCACTGGCCCAGCTGCCTGCTAGTGCATGCATTTTTGCCCGTCTTCTCTGCCTTGCCCTCATCAGATGCAGCGCTGCTGCTGTCTGTAATTTGGAGGTCTACCCTTTGTTGTTGTGTTTTGCACATGAAGGGGTTCCCCGCCCCCCTCAAATGGTGACAACACTTGTGCACTTGTGCAGAGAATACGGGCCTGGTCATTTGGGAAATATTTCTAATCCAGCATCACAATGGGTGTAGACTTTGCATTAACTTAATGTCTTTAAGCAACCCAACTTACCCACAATCTTTGCAAATCTGATTACGGTGAACACAACTGCAATAATGAAACAATACACCATTGCTATATAAATGTACACTTTCTTCCAATTGCAATTCTTTAATGTTTGCAGGCAGTGCTATTAGTGCTTATCAGTGCCAGCATTGATTTTTAAACTGACGTCATCTCCTCTAGTTTCTGATTGGCTTCCTAACCCCGGCCAAACACCACTGCATTGATTACTGTCTGAATAATATGTGAGTGAGGTGAAACTGTACTGATACTAGATGGGTGGAGCCAGGATGATATTTACCAACTGTTAATATTTTATAAAACAATAAATATATTTTTGAGCATTGATTAATATTGTTATATTATATATTTAGGTTCACCACAAAGAGTCAATTTGTTTTCTAACTACACATTATTGCATTCCCCAGATCCTGCACTCTGACTCCTGCAGCACCTCGAGTTAGCATGAGAGCATGACAACACCAATTAGATGCAGCTCCCTAACCCTCTCAGTAAAAGAGTGGTTGCAAAACGGAACAGAAGTACATGCAAATTGAAAGACGCTGAAATATGATGTGTGCAAACACTCAAGCCTACACAAGCTTCCAGGCAGCAATTTTCCTCTCAAAAAGCATATGGCCACTGAATAATATTGCTGAAAATGATGAAGTGTTCTCCCTAGAAAGCAGCCAACAGTGACATGCCTGAGAGCATAATGCATATTTCACCGCTAATGTGAAGGCGTGTGAGTCAGGGAATGTCTAATGTCTCTGTGTGTGAGCCCAAGCAAACGAGCAAAGCAGCACAGTGTGACATCAAAACAACTTATCAGACAAGACCCCCCTCTAACTGAGCCAGCAAAAAGAACATTATGGCAGAACTCCATCCTTCAACACGCTAGAAACACAACAGTCAGGGTTCCCAGTCTGTGTCCAGCATCAAATTTAAAGACCTTTGAGGACATTTCTCGGCCTTTTCCCAGAACTTGAATGACTCAACATGAATCGATGTGAAATCTTATTGAAGCAACAATACAGATGTGTGATACAACCCAAACAACCAGCAAAACACTGGTGGTCTAATGCCGCAGGTGCCGGCAGTGCACTGGGGTTTTTGCTCCTCGATTCTCCGGAAGTCTGCAGGTAGCTTGCTACTCACCATATATGGTATTTCTACCAGAGAGACTCAGGAGGAGGAAATAGAATTGAAGATTAAAGTTGGATAAGACGGAAGGCATATAGAGGCTATGAATGTATGATGAATGTATATAGAAACTTAGACGGCTTTGGCACCTGATTGTTGGCAGGTGGTGTAAATCTTGGCCTTTGCCAGTGAAGGAATCTGGATAGCATGCTAGTAGCCTGGAAATTGTGGGTTAAAAACCTGGCCGCCACTATTGTGCACTTTTGTGCCCTTGAGCAAGGCACTTAACCCTAAGTTCCTCTGACGTAATTGATAGTTGACAAATGAAAGTTGCTTTGGATAAAAGCGTCTGCTAAATACATACATTTAAATGTAAATGTGGCGTAAGATGCAGACCAACTTGTGGCAACAGGGTGGATCTGGGATCATCAAAGTTGCCATGCTGTCGTTATGCAGTGTGGGATGAATTAATGAGAGGTGTGGTGGCGAAACCAGTAGACAGGATCTGAGTCTCTCCTGTAGAACTTCCCTGAAGCTATCATTTTCCAAATAGCAAAAATACCATGAATGGCAAAAGAACGCAGGAGAACTGACAAGCAAAAGGCCAGCAGCTTGCTATCACCTTTAGAATTAGCTCTACTGTAAGGATGTTCATTAGAAATTTGGCAACAGGACGCATGTTTCACTACAACTAAAGGAGATACAGTCCTTAGCTTTGCTGACATCTAAGAAAATTATATTGATTCCAATCCCATTATGGCTCGGTTTAATTAAATTTATGGTATTTACGGTGAGTTACCTCTATGGGATACAGTGGCAAGCCCTGGGGTCCCTGGCTTTTGAGCACGCACAAGAGGCACTCTGAGGTCCTCACACCCAGTGATTCTGACGACCTATACACTGGGAGTGCAAGAGCAACACACCTGAAACTGGTCACTTTAACCAGTCAAAGACCATAATCAGCTTAAGCTAGTCAAGCTGTTTTATAAGACTTAATGATTTCAGCTGATTGGGCCAATAGCTAGACATGCTGGTGTGACCAGCTCGATCAGATGGTCACAAAAGCCAGCCAGTCAAACTAGACACTGCTGGAGGTGCCCAATTATGCAGGGGCTGAAGCTGTAAATGGCTGGTATATGGCCAGCAAAACCACCTAGACCAACCAAAAAAAACCCATTTTTAACCATCTAGACTAGCTTAGCTTAAACTGGTAAATTTTCTGCAGTGGAGACACGTTTTTCAATATCAGAAAACACAATCCAACAGCCCTTTTCATCGGTCAGTACTCTATTGCCCCCTCATCACTGATACTTAAAAGTAAGGGGGTTCAGGAGTTGACACTGAGATTTTTTTTTCCCCAAATGTGGATTTTAAAAAAATCCTTTTCAAGCAGTTTCAGATGAAAAGACAGCATACTTTCTAAAAACACAATTCAGCCATACTTAGCTCATCAGTATTGCCCCTGCAATGATTCAGGTAACTGTACAGAATAAGCACAAAGATGCAGTAAAATTTTAAGGAGAGGCTAAATGAAATTATAACTTTCCAGGACATTTTAACATTTCAACCATCAGTTAATTCCCACATGTTTTCCATGACTAGAAAAGCCACTTCTAAATGTTCAGGCTTTCCAGGATGTGTGGGAACCCTGAACAGTGTCAAAAATGAAACTGGCGCACTGTGGTCCTTTTACTGTCATTGTTGTGTGATTCCAAAAATCTTACAGGTAAGACAGAATTCCTAACAGACAGTGTTTAAGAAGGACATGATTTTGCAGATTTTATAGAAAAAATAGCAAAAACATTGCACATTCTCACCTATCCATGTGAATTTGTTTGTAAACCAAAGAATAGGAACCATCCATGATTATTTTTGTAGCGTTATGTCAACTGACAAGCCAGTAATAAACATGTTTTCAGTTTCATTCAGTTTCAATTTTGTTTTCACCGCCTCGCCGACTAAGAGCCTGCAAGTGTAATAACTATGGAACCTATGCTAGGGGTGGCTGGGAGAGCCTTCATTCAGCCCCGTAATGAGCTATTTAATCATCAAAGTGACTACAAAGCTGGTAATTTAACCAAAAGCCAAAAACAGATAAAACAAGGAAAGCTGCCCCCAAAAAACTCCTAAATGTCACATTTGCATTTCAAACCCAAATATTTCTTCCTCATCGCCAAAACCGTGAGCAGTGGAACAAACAGAGGGGTGGCAGTGAGATGATTGGATACAAGTGGGCGATAACAGCTAGGGTAGACGGGAGCAGGCTGGACAGCCCACCCACCATCTGATGGAGAAAGAACCTAACTACAGACAGCTGACAGGGACTCTGATTCAGGGAACTGGCACTGATTCTGCTGGACATAATCCAGATGCTCACCACATCATTTTTGTTTGATCAGTTTCCATGTTCTCCTGTCACCTACCATTACCATAGCTAAGAGTAAATTAACCAGGAGGGACATTTTCTGTTCTTTGCCTCACATGGCCAAATAGGCAAAAACTCTTACTCTGAAGTTATACATCACTCAATGAAATTCACAGCAATTCTGATAAATAAATCTGATAACTTTAAGCATGTCTTACCTCCTCCAGTGCCCATAGGGAGTCCACAAGAGGTTTTATCTTCCCCTGGTTGTACAAGGAGAAGAGTTTATGTACCGCATTCTTCACCTGGCTGCTTCCACCCTGCTTAAAGAGCAGACTGAGGAGGGAGAACCCAGCCATGACTTTGTTCTCCTCATAGAGTTTAATGGGGTTGACCTTCTCCACTTGCCACCACTGGAGAAAAACAACACAGCAAATCATCATTCTCCTTGCTGTCAGTAAATGATTCAGCTTTAATCAATTGAATTATTGTTTGCAATGTCTTTGTGAATGAGTCAGTGAATACATCAAATTAATTGGGGGAAATAGGTTCTCATAGACCAGTACGGTCTTAAAATAATTTAAGGACTCTTCATCAATAATGACTTAGCTCACATGAAAAGAAGATTGTGTAGCTTAATGTTTTCTCACACTTTCTAACATCTTTTTGCCAACTTTTAATAAGTTAGTAAGTTACTCACAGATTTGGCAAAGCTGAAGAAACTTTTTGTCTCCCCTGTTACCATATTTGATGAGCCTGAGAACAAGTCATATTCAACTAGAATT
Source organism: Tenualosa ilisha (assembly GCA_015244755.2). Lineage (NCBI taxonomy): Eukaryota > Metazoa > Chordata > Actinopteri > Clupeiformes > Clupeidae > Tenualosa > Tenualosa ilisha. The sequence continues at coordinate 12,445,426 of PYXC01000629.1, forward strand.
CATTATTCATCATTATATCACAGAGCAAGCATGAGACGTGAAAGAAATACAACAAACAGCATTTCAATTGGCTAAAAAAAAAAATGTAGGATAGTTATTAAAAAAAAAATGGTGCAACATAGGATTCTAGGATGTTGATTGTCTCATTCATAGAGCTACTAGATGTTAAGACATGTAGTGAAATTGGATTTGTTCCTCAGCTTATCCTGTGCATTTTCTACAGACAGAACAAAGTGACCTTGACCAGCAGGGCCAAGGGTTGAAAAGTGGCAGAGTATCCCTTTAACTTAGTAGCTCTAGGTGCATTTTTGAAAAATTAAATTAAGGAATGAGGGCACACAGACAAGTACCAAACCCAAAAAAACAAAAAATATTGCAATGTTCTTCACAGTCTTCTATTTTTCACCTTTCCATGAACGCCACACCTACCATAAAGGATATATGTGCCCAAAGGTCTGAGGAGGCTCAGGCCTTTCCCAGTATTTTCTCCGCATAAGCAGTCCAGGACTATGTCCACCCCCTCCGGAGAGATCCTGGGGAATACATGAAATTCCATTAGTCTCTCTTCTTTTGAGCACAGCACCCAGGGCCAAAATATTTAATAAAAACACAAGAATGCATCTCATCTCGGAATCACCCTGCAGAGTGTACCAAACCACATGCTCCCGTCCTACCACACATTTTTTAAACATTCCACATGAGGATCCTCATCCCAAACTATGGGCTGCATCACACAATTTATCAATTTTTAAGCACTTATTATAAAAGACAACAATTTTTGCTGTCAGCGAAATGCAATCAGAACACATGGTCATCATAGTTAACTTACTATGTGTACACAACCTATAACAAACAGACATATTTATTTTCATATAACGACTGTGACATTGGGCAAACTGGACAGGAATGAGAACCATGCTCTGATCAAGAGGTTCTAATGCCTTCACATTGGCTGGGCAGCGTGTGTGGTAGCATGACTTAGCGGTCTTGTGATGGCCGTGGCCTGTGTGTACTGAGTGACTTGAAACCAATTTAATTTTACTTTTCCTGCTGATCCTGAGAAGAATGCAAGGGTCACAGAGATGAAAGGAGTATTAATCTCTCCCTCCCTCACTCAGACTTCCCAGTTTGATATCCCTTAACATGTTTGGTTAAGAATTGTGATAATGTTTCTCATACTCATGAGGTCACAAAGTAAAGCAGATGCACTGCATGATGGCACTGAATCTTTCACATGCCTGATCACACCAGTCTACATCTTAACACAATGACTTAAATACATGGCATCTGTTACCTCTTAAAAAAAACATCATCTCATAAGATGTCTGCAGCCTTTAGGAGCCCTTTTCACTCCATGGCCAAGGTATTCAAAAAGAAGGAGTACAGAGAACTGGAGTGCCTTTATAGCCTCTGCTACAATCTATCATATTATAAGCAGTCTTCAAAAGAGATTCCTGATTGGGTCAGCTGCTGCACGTGTCACATCAACTGTTGCCGGCTGCTACTAGAGACTATTAGACTATGGCCACTCCTCCCTTAAGAAACGCCGTCCCTCTCTTCCTCTATGTGTTGCCATGGTGACCATGGTCACACAGACCCGCACTCGATTATGGGTATTGCTCTATCCGCACAGTACTGACGTGGCTTCTATGATCATATTAGCATTCCCATACCAACTTACATTTGCATGCATTTACCATGAGTCCATTGATATTTCCACAATCTGAACCATATTTCTGATTACAGAGAGGACGTAAGACTGGCTTTCTTTCTCTCAGCAACATGCCACATTGTCTGAACACTTGCTATTGGCAAAAGATTTCTTACTTTTTCACTTCTGGCACATAATCAATGTTTCTGTCGAACAGGTGAGTCACCGAGTCTTTGATGGTCTCATGTTTAAAGGGTGAGGCAGTCCCAAACACAGTGACGTTTGGAATGGTTGAGCAGAGCTGAGCAACAGCTTGACCCTGGAAATGATATCAAGAAGAGCATATGTGCAAAGCAGATATTAAAAAAAATATCTAGGAGAGAATCTAGGCTTCTGTATAAGACACATGAGAGAGACAATTTCACAGAAAGTGAACTTTTTGTCATCCATAAGGCCAATAAAATGGCTCGTATTTGTTTCATCTGACTGAATTGTATTAAATATGAGCATCTGGTTTATTCAGCTGTAGGATTACAATAAATGCCCACAGAGGATTTCCATCTCTATCTACAACCAGTTGCTTGAAGTGTTGCGACCATTTAAGCAGCAAGCCAACTGAACAACAGCAAAAAAATATCATATCAGGCATTATGACATGAAAATGGTGCACATCTAAACACACTGGCAAGTAAGGTAACATACCACTCCACCTCCAGCTGAGTGCACCAACACTGACATGCCCTCCCGGAGATTGGCAACTTCGAACAGCATCATGTAGGCGGCCACAAAGTTCATGGAAAAGGCAGCTGCCTCAGTGAAAGTCATATCATCAGGAATCTTGTAGACAAAGTCTGGTGGTGTACAGACCACCTCAGCCCAGGCATTGTAATTCACAAATGCCATGACTCGGTCACCAATCTGTGGAAAACAACAGCACCCATCTGATCAAGGTTAGAGGCTGACATGGAACATACATTTTGGCTTGGAGTTAGGAGCAGTCCTCACACCACACAACAGCACTTGTAATAAAATATATTATACGCAAAAAATATAATAATACGCACTCAAGATGTAATTAAATAAAGTGAGAGTGAACCCATGATCGTTCATAATTAGAATAAAATCCCAGGTATGATGTGAATGATTGCATTAAATTTGAGGATTTGGTGTATTCAGCTGTAAAGGTTACATGAAAAAAAATTGCAAATAATAATAAACAAGTACAGTCTAATCCATAACATGGAACTGGCCTTTTACACAATTCTTTCTTTGCATTTATTTGCTAATATTAAACTAAATTTGATAATGTTTCTTCCACTCTCATTTGTTCAAGAAACCGACTGATTACTAAACAAAGTCCATTAAATCTAATGAAAGTCGTGCTTGTGCTGAATTGATGGAGACCTTTAGCTCCTCTTGAAATGCAGATTATGTATTTGTAACATCTATCAAATTATCTTGATCAAATATGCATTGTACACAATTCTCTAAAGAGTACAAAAATAGCTGGAAAGTAATGGCCCCTAAGTGTTCCGACTCTGAAAGCTTACTTTTAAAATTGTAGTTCACAAAAAGGCTTGTCGTAATTTCCCACAGAGAGTCGGTGATAGCATCAGTGAGTCATCAGTGGCTGATTCACCTACCTCAAACCCTGTGGTGTTGTCTCCCAGTGCTTCTACGATGCCTGAGCACTCAAAACCAGGTACAAGTGGAGTCTTGGGAGGGTTATCGATATTTCCTTGTCGAACCATGAGATCCAGAAAGTTCAAGCCACTGCCAAGATAAATCTCAAATTATAACCTCTCAAAAAGAGATTGATGACATGGACAGAGCAAACCTGAAAACAACATAAACATGTAGCTCCTATATAAAATTTAAGGGTACATTTATCACAGAAAATTAAAGGGTTTAACACATAACCATACGATTTAAGCACCACATATGCCAGTCTTATTTACGTTCACTTAAATTATTAAATACGCCCTATAAGACTGCATAAGTGATAACTACCTCCGCTAAGGAGGCTGTTTTCGCCGCGTTTGTCTGTCTGTCTGTCTGTCTGTGTGCAAAATAACTGGAAAAGTACTGCATACCACATTTGAATGTAATTTCGGTGGGTATTAGGACAAGGAACAGATGATTCAATTTTTGTCGTGATCTGGACCACCATCTGGAATTTGTATCGCCTCAGTGACCCTATATTGCCTTGGCGGAGGTCTGCACTCTCCGAGTGCTTTTCTAGTTTTTAGCCAAAATTAAAAGTCTATTGGCTGTTTTTTGCTCACACTGTTAACAAAAGGCACCCATAAATTTACCTCTACTGCCTATACCACACACAGGAAAAGATACAAAACAGGGTAAAATATTTAAATGAAGAGCCTTAAAATAACAGTTGGGGAAGTTGTCTGTCTACCCACACGTGTTGACGTGTTATTCACCTGCTGACATTTGATTGATTCATATTAAGCTTAAATTCATAAGTCTAGAAAAGAGATCAAAAGATTTTTTTCCACCTAAGACCAGTTTGGGCAATGTCATGTTTACAATCACGAGCCAATCATTCAATATATTCGGTTATAACGGTTTTAAAGCTTGTGACTTGATAGGGTATCTGATACTGAGTGTAAAAATACCTAGGCTATTTTTTCTGCACCCTATAGCATTTTGTAAGTTAATCACTGCTGATTTATTGAGGAGTTAAAATCAATAATAAACCCGTAGATGAAGCTTTGACGCAAACCAGAGCAATTATGGATCAATGTGACATTCATCGCCTACAACGGATAGGTGTAACAAGGAACACACATCACTTCGACAAAGACCCAAAATCAGTGGTGATGTTTAAAGCGCAACATGTTGCTGGAACCATGCCAGCTTCACCAAGTTTAACTTCAAAGAACAATTTCCCTGAACATTACACAGTTGTAACCAGTTTATTTACTAGAGATTTAAACAATTATATTTACCATGCTTTAACACGAATTTTGACTTCTCCTTCCAGTGGGTCTGGCATCGGTTTCTTGGTTACCCGGAGTTTGTTGAGACCCCCAAAGCCAGTGAGCACTACGACGCGCATTTCTTTGGCATCTCCCGGAGACGCGACATTCTCTGGCTCCTTAGCGCAATTTTTCTCAATCATCTGCTCCGTTTCCTCAGTCATCTCCGCTCCCTCCTTTGGCATATCCGTAGGTTTCATGAGCAAGCTGAGATTGCAAACTAACGAGTTCGGTCAACCCCTCCCGGTGATGTGGTTACAGCAGGTTGCGTATCCCCGCGGAGTGCAGCAAATGCTGCTAAATTGCTGTGGCTGAACAGATTTTGCTGCGTGAAACGCAACTACCGTAAATCTGCGTGTAAATGCGTATCTTTAAAAAATCCAGATTGATCTAAAATGTAAAAGTTACAATTTCTACGAATATCTCCGAGAACTGAACATTCTAACAGCAGACATGAAACCCAGATCTATTTTTGTAGGACACAAACTGGAAAGTAACCGTGTCCATCCGTAAAGGAAAGCCTAAAATGTTTTACAAGCATATGCTACTTAATATATACAATAATATCGGACATACAGACCTACAAGACAATTATAGTGAATCTCACAAAATTTAAGTGCGAGTCAAGAAAATTTATTTCCACTTTTCTCACTGGTTGCTTTGATTAATGCTGGTCTGCAGCTCTGCTCCTAGAGACAGAACACCCTCCATCTACCAGTGGCAAAGAGAAAGATTAGGCCTTGAGCCAGACTCCCCAAATTTATGCCATCGGCGCCATTCAAGGGCAGTAAGTCTCATACTGGGGGAGCGCAAGGTGTAAACAATAGCATTTCCTTCACAGTAACTTTTTGTATTTTATCAACATGCTTAAGTCTATTATATGCCTATGTAAATAACAGGATACAACATTTGTATTTGTACTGTTTTATTATGAGTAAGTTAACTTTTCAATGATTCATTGAGATAAATAAGTGCTACAAAAGCACATTTTGTATGACCTCAGGGGAAAGGTCAATACGGATGGACTTGAAGACTGATGCTTGTGTGCCAGCGGTAGACTGTGAGTATAAGCACCTGAAATTATATGGAATGCCATTTTCTCTCTATCTTTGGATACTGACTAAATAACAGCAATGGATTCCTGGCATAGAGCTTGTGCGTATAGTAGCGTTACAGGTCACTTTAATTTCCTTAATAGTCCACTGTCTTGCACATAACAGAAAAATAAATAATCAGAAAATTGCCCGAGACATATTAATATGATATGCCTTAGCTGGATTCTGTCCAGTGAAATACACTTCTATCTCTTTTCTAGCCATCAATAGATTGAATGCTTCTAAGAAGTTATACATGTTGCAGTTATCAGATTTTACTTATGACCAATTTAGTTTATCAAATGAAATAAGTTATATTTTTTAGGCATGGATAACCAGGAAAACTCTGCAGAGTTTTCCAAAGGAACAGTACAGGAAACACCACAATGGGAGAAATCATAAACATTTGCCTCTGGCAGTGTTTGAGGAGTCCTCAATCAATAATGTATTTTGAAGCTCAAAATAAAAAGCATGTTTCTACTTTCCCGGGACACCAGTGAATATTCGAAGACCATGCATGGCTTGGATCTCATCCTTTAGTGCCTATAAAACAATCAAGCGAATGAGTGTGAGAGTCTGATATATAATTCCCAAATACATACATACGTTTCAAAGACATCTGATCAGATATTGATGAACACATGTTGATGTTTTAATGCCCGCTTTACACAAACATAAAGTGCAGCAAAGAAATATATCAGTAACTTGCAAAAGTTATTCTAGTAACTAAAGTCTGTGGTAACACAAGGACATACTTATTTACTTGCAAAGATGATGTAACTGTAAGAGTATGAAGATAAAATGCTTACTTCTCTTTTGGTGCACTAGGGCTGTATGCATGCACATTAAAGTGCAAGGCATTCCTATACAAGTCAATGCAATCTGATACAATGTTGTTCACCCAACTTGGTGAAAAAAGAAAACTATGGGACACAGCTATCTTGTGAGAAAAAAAACTAACTATAATTTGTAATTCAATTTGAATTGTTGTATTCTATTGAAAGAAGTACTTACTTTGTAGTGACTACATTAAATTTGGTGGGCAGATCATTTGAATAGTCTCTCTGAGGTGTATCAGAGGGTATAGCACTGCCCACACAACTACATACTGACTTATACAGTAGGCTAAATTCATAGGATTCCAATAAATTGCATTGAAAGAGGCAAACTATTATGTTTTATTTTTATGTTATGTGAGACCAAACTTAGATCATTCCTGTTCACAGGTGTTGACGTGATAGTTACCTGATTCACAAGCTGGTGTTGCTGCACCGTTCTTTTACCTTTGAATTCATCAGATTCTATATGAATTTCATACATAGCTCCGCAGCCACCTATAAAAGCATTGCTGCCGTCAGATAACGTTACAAGAGTTGTGTCGCTCTATAAAACGGGTCACAATGGATTACATAATGTGATTGAATAACGTAAAGCTTACCCGATATATCTACAACCCTCATGGACGTCGCTTGAGGAAATTTTTCTTTTAATATACTTGCGATTCTTACTTCGCCGTCAGTTTGTGTTGCCAAAGTCCTGGCCACATACATACTCACGTTGCTCTACGAAATCACATGATGAGAAAGACACCACATGAACATTCATTTAACTACAGTGAATACAGTATGTACATATATATGAATTAAAGAGAGATATTGTAAAGAATCACGAGCTATCTAAAAGACACAGAAGCTAACGTCACCACTGACTGTATCTTATGGATACACTTGCAATGCTATCACACTAAATACTACGAAAAGTCACCCAACAGTTGCAGCGACTTACATGACATCTGAGAGCAAATCTTGAAACAGAAATCATATTGATACTTCAGGCTGAGCCACTTCAACGTACAAAATAAACTTCTCAAAATGCAATCAATTGCATAAAAGTCATGTCCCCAAGATCAATGCTATAAGCAAGCAAGTTGTGTATGCCGTCGCGGAAAGATGATGTCATGTGAAAAAAATCTGTGACGTAGATTTGTTTAATGAGAACTAATGTCGGCTCTCGAACTCGAAAAGGCACTTGATCAATTTATATTGTAAGTATAATCAATAGATAACTAATGTGCTATCTGTTTCTCTCTGAGCGACGTCAACCCTGAACGATTTCCATTTTCAGAGCGGCTCTAAACAATTTTATCCAAGGCTGCCCTCTGGTAGCTTTTTTCAGCATTGCAGGTGGCAATAAACACTTCCTCTGGTATAAGGGCTCCAACAGACAGCAGGGACAAGGAAAGAGGCTTAACTATAACTTTTAGTAGCCTAACTTTAAAAAATGGTACCATTATTGCATTGTATCCCATTAAAGAATAGATGCTCCCCATAGGTTTTTCTAGACACCGAGCTCTTTGATGCTACTTGCCCAAGTCTTTCATCTGATGTCAAAATGTATACACCACACTCAGTTAAGAGGGCTAATATGTGATGGAATTCATGAATTCATTAGAAGACATGAGGTGAGCATATGCATTTCTGATCATTTTTTTATTTTTTCATAGGCTCATAGGCACCCCAGAATATACACAATTTACAAAGCATTTCATTTCACAATATATTTACAAACCATTTCATGTTAGCCCACTAAACACTAGACACGGATGAAATAGTAGCCAACTTCACTATCAAAACTTCACCATCTAAAGCTTTCACTGCTGAGTGAAACAGTTTCAAAAATAAAATGTAAAATAGTCTCTGTACAGTATTTATACTAGCCTCATGAAATACCTGTGCATGTGCCAAATCAATCTCTGTGTAGTATTTGGTTTTTCTTGCCAGAAACACAGGAAACTCTTTCGTGGACTTGTACTTTGTAAGCACATTTTAGAGCCCTAAGCACACTTTTGAAAAGTGCACTCCTGCACTTCTATTCTACCTGGGCATCCATAAAAGTATGTGCATTTATATTTAGTAGATGCTTTTATCCAAAGCAATACATTTGTCAACTATCAATTAGTTAGAGCTAGAGCAACATAGGGTTAAGTGCCTTGCTCAAGAGCACAACAGTAGTATACATCGGTAGTAACGGTGCTAGTATGCTTGCCAGGTTCCTTAACCACTACTCCACCATCGCCTGTATGTGGAATCAGAGGAGGATTAGATACTTAATTTAACTGCCCTGAGGGATGAAATAACCATGCATGTCCATGTGAAGTGTTGCTTTCACATGGGCCCGAGCTATTTCTTTCAAAGACTTTGCATCAAGGACAAGTAAAAATCCATCTTCACCCTCCACTGTATTTATTACAGATGTCAGAAGCACACCTAGAAGGAAAAGAAAAATGCTTACAGATGAAAGGATTAAGCATTTTTTTTTACAAATGTATTGACAGTAAACTGTTTGTTCAGGATTTGTTGGTCTAACTTACCATCATCTTCCTCAACTGCATTTGGCCTGGCAATGAATACAGCCTCAGATGGCCAGCAATTTTCTGTAGTCCACTCTTGTACTTTCTTTGTCTCAACATCAAGCTTTAGAATCTATTGTGATATGTATGCATTATTAAATATGATTATGTTAGTACACATGCTTGTAAATAACAACATTGAAAGATTTATGATAAAGGAAATGACAGATAGGATCCAACCTTTGTGGCGACAGCTGACATCTCCACACCTGTAAAGTAGACAAATCTGTGCTTCTTGCCATTGTAATCATAGTTTATCCTGGGTAGTTCCACACCTATGGGTTTTGGAAAGCAAGAAAAAGCTGAAAACACAACCCTTCTTGTCCTATGATACCTAATAGTGTTTGCACACTAAGCATTAACAATAGTTATATATAGAAAGCAGACTTCAATTACCTCCGCACAGAACCTCTGGCTGGCAAAGCAACTTTCCATCTTTCTCTTTCACAGCACTGGCTGTTGTATATTTGAGCTTCACCAAGTCCTCTCCTACTTCAGCCCCCTAACAGCAACAGAAATGAAAAAAAAAATAAATAATAATAATAAAAAATATATATATATATATATATATATATATTAAGCAATAATTGACTAAATCCTTGCCATTATTAGAGTTATTATATGGACAAGCCAGATAGCATACCTTGTCGGTGAGTGGTAGAACAAATCTCTTGCATTTTGGCGAGCTGTAGCGTTTGTTTGAAGGTGACCCTGGGTTCTCTGAGTTTTGTTTCAACTCATCAAGGTAAAACATGTCATACAAACTGCTATCATCATAGGCAATGACATCAAACACCACATGGCCATTGTCCTCAAATGCATTCACATGATGGTAGACAACCATAGAATTGGTGTAGTATTTTGTCACCATCTCTTTTTTTGTTTTTCTCTCAATAAGATGGATCAGAGTCTGCGGAAAGACGTGATACAAAATTAGATATTGCAGCAGGTGTCCCTGTTACATTTCTGTCAAAAATATGAATGAGACAGAGTAACATGTAAAATCTGAAATCAGTTACATTTTCCTCTGGGTGAAATTTCATGCAGCTTGCCCAATTAACTCCTCGCATGTAAGCTGTGGCCATCTTAAGGACGTCAAGTTTGAAGGGCTGCTCGATGAAGATAAAGTAGTTGTCAGTCATACCAAAACTGTGGTAATAGGAGGGGCTGAGAAGGGAACGACAGGGAATTGAACAGATGACTTCCAGGTTCTTCAGGGCAGGAGCACTGCCTATAAAAAGACAGTGGAAATCATTTTGTCGTCAATTTATTAAGATAACATTGGGATAATGTATATCTCAGACTCCTGTACATTAGAAAGAAGCAGAACTTATGAAGGGCCGATTCCTAGCAGATTGTTCATGCAGGAAAGTATGTGCTGACTGACTATTTTTGGTAAGTTTTGCATGTCAGCAGAAAAGAGTAGTGTTTTATGTATAAATAGAAAAGTGTATTGACCACAGTCATAATCTCATGCATGTATTCACTACAGTTTATTCAATGCTACTGAGAGTATAGGAATCAGAATGTATGTCTATTATTTTTATAGCCAAATGCAGTTTATGACTATGTTTAAACTAGGCCTAACTCAGCTGTCTCACATATGACATGGCTGTTTTTATTTTATTCTGTTCCTGCTGTTCCCATCATTAGAGATGAGATAGAATTATTGTGTAGTTCACATCCACTGGGACGACCAACGGCATCTACCGTCAACCTGGAACTACTTATAGTCAGACTATTTCCTTGTCTAGTTAGAGCAGCTGGTGGATCTTTGTTGAAGCATGCTGTCTCTTCCTTGATACGCATCACTGTAAATAAAACTCTGCTCCTGATTTTTCCAGCTGTTGTCTGACTTGGTCTCCTGTTCTACTGATGTAACCTAAAAATTACTATCTCAGAATCAGAATCAGAATTTCATGATTTAATGAAATAATAATAATAATGTCTATTATGTTTAAAAATATGATTCATAATGTTAATAATTATAGGTATGTGACTGGAAAGAGATCAGGTGGATGGGGATGCACATGGAGGTGAGGCGGCCATTAACTAATTAGGTTAATGGCAGCAAACCCAAACCCAAACACCTACCTTCTACATCAGTAACAGGTGGAACCTTGAATATTGTGTACTTGGTCTTAGCCTTGTCGGCAATTGTTGTGCCCATGTTGTAGGCATTTCCTGCTTTGTCATAGTGTGGATGGGAGGTCACCAGATTCAAAGGAAGGTATTTAAGGTAGTCCACCTGAAAGACAGTAAGAGGTGGTGAGGTACTGGTTCATAATAACAGGTGTAATGGGATAGATTAGTGCTGTAGGTCAAAACAGTGGCTCAACTACCTTGTCCATAGTTTCCAGCGTCTCTGGATTGATTTTTCTGATGTAGTTGGTTTCAGAGGTGGCATAGAAATCATTTCCATATCGTATAATATTACCCCCACAATTATCTGTAAAATCTGGGACTGTATGGTTGAGGAAGGTAATGAACCTGTATATCAGAAAATATAGACAGATTATGTACATGCAATGCGAGAAACTATTTCCTGAATCGCAAAGACTACTAAAGGAACAGCAGCTACTTGCTTAGAGAAGATGTTTTTTCTAGGGTCTGGGTAAGCCATTGTCCCCATCTCAGAGATGACGATTCTCTTCGCCTCCATGTTGGCTTTGTAGGTGTCTCCACGGAGATACCTGCTTCTGTAAATCACTCCACCTAAGCATATGGATCAGCTTGTCTGTTGCAGTACCTCTTTTCTAATTTCAATAACTTATTTCTTTGTATTAACCATTAACTGAACTCCCCCCACCTCCCACCCACAAAAATAACCTACTCTAAAACCACATATAACATATGAATCAATATATGAATGTACAAGTGAAGGATATGCAAGCATTCTACACATACTCAACAAATATGTAATTCGCAACATGTTTACACATTGCAATGACAATCGTATTCAGTCCAAGCAGTTTGTCCACAGAAGTCTGAGTATATCACTATGTGATACCATCACTAAGTATGAAATTATTTGTAATTGTGAAAATTACTAGCATTAATGTCATTTAAATTGCAAACAAACACTCTAAATTTTAAATTGCCCAACACTTACAAATACAGTCTGTGACTAATGACCTATCACACAAATCACATAAACTCTCAAATATCTTACTCTTATGACGTATTTTACTGATAAGATCAATGCTGCATGTAAAACCCAATCTCACAGCTAAAAGTCATATTGCACTAAATCTAATTTAATTCCTTGTCCCCTTGTTGCAAATGAGGAAGAATCCCTTACCATCTTTAATTGTAAAACTGTGCAGCAAGGCCATGCCATCAAACCAGTGATTGTAGGACGTCTCACCCACAGAGAATATACCTGGCCCAACACGCACCAAAGTGCCTTGAAGCCAGTCTGGAAGAGTTCCTGCATTCAGAAATGGAACAGTTGTCTCAACTTACAGAAACACTTATTGCTGCAAATTAATTCTAAATCTAAAACCTAAATCTATCTGTGAATACAAACGATTGAGATGGTATGATGCAGTTACATTTACATTTACATTTAGGCATTTAGCAGATGCTTTTATCCAAAGCGACTTACAAAAAGAGGATAACATTCAAGCTACAACACAATAAAGAAACTAACAAAGAGTGCATATTGCTAACATAGAACTGCACTATTTTGAGTTGAAAGTGCAACAGTGTAATAAAAAGTGCAGTATAAAAGAGAAATTAAGTATAAGTTGTTAAGTGCATTCTCAAAATTTACGCCAGGATATATTCTTGGAAGAGCTGGGTCTTCAAGAGTTTCTTGAAGGTGGAGAGGGTATCAGTTGATCTGGTTGCACTTGGAAGGTCATTCCACCAGCGTGGAACCAAACATGAGAAGAGTCTGGATTGACCTGCACAAGCTGTTGGCCGTGCTAGATAACGTAACTTAGAGGAGCATAGAGGTCGGCTGTTGACATGGGGCTTTAGGAGAGTATTTAGGTAGATGGGAACAGAGCCATCTATCACCCTATAGGCCACCATAAGTGCCTTGAATTTGATGCAAGCAGCCAAGGTTAGCCAGTGGAGTTCAATGAACAGAGGTCTGCTTTATGGTCCAGAGAGTATCCCATACACGGTGCTTTTTTCTTTACAGAGGTACAGTCAACAAAGCCAGAATGTTTAGCCTTCAAATTTACTTTTTGTCTGTATTTGCAGGTATGTTACAAGAACATCTATCCTCTAAATGCTTGCAGTTCTCTTGCCTTGACATTCAACTTCTATCACGGTCCACAGAACTTGTGAATTGTTTTTTGAGGATTAAACTGCCATGGTTGCTAATCCTCAAGTGAAGACCAATGTACAAACATACATTGATACATTGTGATACATACATATTTCTCTATTTTTATAATGATGAATCTGCACCTGGTAAAAACAGATATTCTGTTTGGCAACATGTAGCTGCACACTTAGGTCTATAATTTTGTCGTATTGTTACACAGGTTTATTATCATTTCATTCTAATGTGTATAGTACCTGGCTATGGGCTATATCACTTAAAACATGCTCAGTATCAGGCGCAGTTTCATAATATCAATGGCATCAACAGCCTCTTTCAAATGTAGGTTGAAATTCTTTGGACAGCTTGATGAAAAGTCTATTGCCAGGATGGTTAGATGGTTAACTACACTTCAAATACTTAACAACAACAACAAAAAAACCTTACCAGTGACATCTGCTTCCGCAGGCTCCGGATGTTCCATTTTGTTTTCATCATAAATATACATTTTCCTTTCGGAGAGTCAGAGCTTGCCAGTCCACAATGAATCCTATGACATTAGACACACATACAGAGGTGGGCAGGTTAATAAAGACTTGTGAAATCCTAAACTCCACCCCATGGTGGCCTCTGGTCTTAGCCTTACAGCTTTGACAGGCAGTGCTGGGCAGCAGCTTCACCACAAACAGCGAAGCTGCTAGTTTAACTACATTTCTGAGTAGCATGGCTGTAGCGAAGATATTTTCTGAATCTGTTTTTTTATTAGTTTAGTTATTTTTTGGCCATGTAGTGTGATCACTTTCAAATAAGCTACATTTTCAGAGCATCAGCTCACAACAGCAAATCTTTCATCTAGACCATGCATGGAAGATCAGTTCTTTGCAATAGCGTAATACATTTGTTGCATGGGAGGTGCCATAATTTAAAAAAATATCCATAAGGTATACAAAATCAATTATGTGTCTTCTATCACTCACGTGTGTTAAAGTAAATTTAAATAGTAAAATCATATTAGAAAGCTCAACACCGTTGAGAAGCCACAATCTCATAATGCTTCGCGGAATCCTAATCTACACACTTCCAAGAAATCAATTCGACAGTTGCTATGGTTACTATTGTAAATGTAAATATTCTGATACAAATCCCGTGTATGGTTATCATTCGTCAGTTCATCCAAGCAAATATGTTCTTTGCTCCTTCATGGCAGCAATTATTAAGTTGTTACCCTTTGTATTCAGGGTTGTGGAGTTCAAATTTCTTATCCTGTGTTGCCCAATGAAACTATGCCAGTAATTGCAAATAAATTGGCACTCGCACAATACTCCATTATCAGTTCTCAAAACATTATCTATTGGTGATAAATGAAACATAAGGACCAGGGGAAACATCTTATTATCATAGCAGTCCTTTAGTGCAAGCTTAAGCATGTTGCATCATGGTGAGGATCACGCAAGATTTTATGTGCCTGTGAGCACAAGTCAATTTTTAACTCCTGTAACTCACCTTTTTATGGGAGGTGAACATCCACCTGTTTTAAAAGTGGTATAACCTACAATTACTAGTGACTGATGTCTGATTACGGCTTTGCATTGATTGAAGAGCAAAATTATGTTTCAGTAACAATGTTTATTGGTGCATAACAATGCAAACAAGCCATAGGACTAAACAAAGCTGCATAACCTAGGTCTTACAGACGAGATATGACCATATATAATATACACATATAACACACACACTTAACACACCAACACGGACATCTAAGTGGCGAAGGTATCTGTGTGTATTTGTATATTGTTGACTGAAGATTTCTCATACTGAAAAGCTGGAAGGCTACTAGCCTGCACCTGCTTTGCACATTATATGGCGTGCACGGCATTGTTATGGCGGAGTAAGAGGAAGGTATGACAACAGTAATGGCGTTCCAGGATTATGTAGCCTAAATTTAGGGACCAGAATTTTAGTATTCTTTGGGTTCTCTACTAAAAAAAACTATATTTCTCTATATGATTGAGACTTGCATTACAACCATCAAAATAAGCCCAAACATGACATAAAACACTTAGCCTACTCTTTGTTTCCTTTGTCTGCCTTGACTGACTTTGGCGTGTGAAGGCAGCTGTGTGAAGGCTGAGTAGGGACATGATACCAAGATCCATTCTCTTTCACAGACACAGTGCAGTTCTGTCTCCTGGGACTAGCCGGTTCTCAGTCCAACTTGTTAATGCACATTTAAGGTAGACCTATGCAAATAAGAGATCAGCTGAAAACACATGTAAATTCACATCGGTCCTGCGAATATTAATTTAATTCACTTCAGAGGTGTGGATTAACTCTTTATGAGAATAAGGCATAACCTAATCCGATTAAAGACGATGGCATACACTTCAATTTGCATATTCAAATTACAATTTCTTCTAAGGGTAAATAATGCGAGGAAATGTCAGTAAGCAGTCTATCAATTTTAGGATGCTGATTCTTCTTATTTTGCTTACCAAGCTGAATTTTGAATTTTAAGGCCACTAATTAGTGTGGGCTATTAACACGGAATCTCGTTGACAATGCATTATAGGTGAATAGAAAATTCAAGTAGCCTAAATGTCTCCATGAAACTTCTGTGGATAGTTACTTTGAGACAAGAAAATTTTTGTATTACAAGATATTTGACATTTCATGTTTTCATATGAAGAGTTCAGAGTTCAAAATCCACTTAAGAGCCATTTAACCATCAAAGTGACTACGAACATGGTAACTTAAAAATAGCATGAAATGTTGCCTGGTGTGCTTTTAATGACCAGGGCCAATGTCTGAACAGCTTACTCCAGTCCAGATGTAACCACATTATTAGTTGGGAACTTCCAAGATAACAAAACGCTGGTCGGTGGTATGCTGGTGTTTTTGCTTGTCAGTTCTATGCCATTTCACCATATATGGTATTTTTGGTGGACCGCCAGAGAACTGTGCCTCTGTGTTCCTAAAACCATAGCCATATCATGGCAACACCATGTGGGCCCACATGACCTACTCATTAGGCCTAGTTAATTGGTTATCATTTTCAGCAGACCCCCCAAAATAATCAAATGCCAGTATCTTGTGCCAAGAAGATATAAACTGCTTGACCTTTCACATGCAGAATTACTATGACATTGTGCAGCAGGTGCAGCATGACAAAAAAATGCGGAATTACATTCAAGGGTACCACTACAATTTAGGAAGATCAAATCCCTGGTGGCTCTAGTGGCCAACCATAGTCTGACATGCTTACAGAGGTTTAGGTCTCATTCATTTGCATTACTTTCAGTTATTTCATCAACGCTGATTCAGTTCTGTTTTGTATCTGTAGATATAATGGACATGCATTCCAACCTGTGGGAATAACTGCACGCTCTTTTCTGACTACTTGGAAAATTCTTGGTATTTGGACTTATATAACAGCATACATAATACAGCATACAGCATACGTAATGTGTTTATCTGGAGACTTCAGACTCTAGACAGGTTTGTGCATAAGATCTTAGTCATACAGTACTCTCTCGTGAGCTGCCGTGTAGATTTTAGACTTGACAGATCAGTTTGTTTTGTAATCTTATGGTGACAAACGTGCAAATTTCTGGCTTCAGAAAGTACAGAGTCCTGTGTAAATGTCACACCTGTATACTTTAAACAGGTCATTTCACCAAATAGTTGACTTATACTTGAAGAGTTCAAGAGTGCATTTTTTTTTCCGTAATGAATTTTTATTTTGGGAGAATGTTGAACCAAAAATAACATTGCACAATTCATCACCAAGGTCTGAAAAATCAATACACTTAACAAGAGATATCACTACCAATTATTTTTGTAAACTCAACATGTTAGCAATATCAATCACATTGGCTGTATTTTCACATAGTATCTGTCACCTAGTTGTTTTTACAGCCATACATCAGCAAAGATTATGAATGTTATGTAATGTAGTTTTAAAACCAGTAACAGTGAAACTGAAATCCATGCAATCCAAAGCATTACACTATATTGTCTGCACATCTTTTTTTATCACAAAAAAACCCTTAACGGCACACCAGGCAACGTTTTTAGGTTAATTTACCAGCTAGTCACTTTGATGATAAATGACTTAAATAGATTAAATCACAGGCAGGGGCGGTCCTAGCTTGTTTGGTGCTCTGGGTGGTGCGAACATCCCCTCTAGTGCCCCAGGGTGTACCTGGTTGTCTGATCTCATTTAATACCTTTATCTCAATCCTAAGAGCAGATATACTCATACCACAGCCTCTGGAAAATAATGAATGTGCTACTTATTCCAGGGACAGCAGAATGCTTGCAAAAAAAAAAACTGTCCATGCCACCCCTGGCAAGATGCTGCCCTAGGCAACTGCTCAAGTTGCACATATCAGAAACCGCCCCTGATTACGGGGTGAATGAACGCTCTCTTGGCCACCTCTAGCGTAGATTACATTTGCAGGATCAGGAAATGAAACTGAAAATGAATGAAACCAAAATTGCATTTATTACCAGCTTGTCAGTCAACGTAATGAATGAAGATGATCATTGCTGGTGCCTATTCTTTGGTTTGCAAGTAAATTCACATGGATTGGTGAGAATGTACAATGATGTTGTAAAAAAAGATCACAGTCTTGCCTGGTATGCCTTTAATATTATAGGATTCACACAAGCCTGGCCATGCCTTTCTACACGCTTCCGCTTGATTATCATCTCCCTTCCCATTTACAGTTCTAATCTGAATTTGATCCCATTGAGCTTGTTGTCTAAGGAGGCAGTTTTGCCGGATGTAATTAGCAAACAGAGGGAGGCATTGTGAATGCAGAGCTAGAATGCTATCAGTTAAGGCAAGCTATCAGTCAAGGGCTGATCCAATCTTTTTAAATTTAAACACCTCCAGCAAGCAATTGTTTCTCACTATAGAATTGCCAGACCAATTGTAGAGCGGAGAATGGTTTTATTACCCGGCTAGATTCACATTAGTGTAAATTCAGTGGTCACAATTTTACTAAGAACTAAAATTCATGGTGACCCATTCTTACACCTTACTTAATACTTGTGTGGGCTCTAGTGGTGAGTTTGCTGAATTGCAACAATTACCTCTCCATTTTCAAGTGTGTATGGTAAAATGCATAGTTTTAAACACACAAGTGGGGTAAACACAAAGGTCCTGTGTTTTTTTTATGACATTGAAGGTGTTTTTGTTTGGTCTTTCTTTGTTACTGTAACAAGATGGTGCTGGAGGCAACACTCTATGGGGACCTATTCCCTATATAAAGGACTAAGTTTAAGCTAACACATTATTCACTAATGAAAACAAATTTGAATAGTAGCCTATGTTCCACTTCTGAAAGCAGATCATCTTAGGTCCTACACACTGTAGTTTGAAGATACTGTATATTGCTTATAAAATAGATTTTCCAAATATGGTCCAACATGACAAAACCTCTTCAGTTGCTCTCCGTCTGAGGAATGAAACAGCCATGCAAACACACATGAAAAGACGTATCCACTTCTGCACGTGCAATTTCCTCCATTGTTTTAGCATTCAAGATGAGCATAAAGGGAGGTTTTTCTGGGTTAAGAGACACAACCGAGGACAGAAGGACTCCTGAAATGAGGTAAAAGGCAACAAATGATGTTGAAATTCAGAGTTGAAGGCTGACACTGTGTACTTATTAAGCTTTAAGGATACTATGGACAGGTGTTTTGAAATCAACAGAAACAACACATTTTCATGTTCCTGCGTTTTTTTTTTCTCTGCTTACTTTCATTGTGCTAAATCACAGATTGTTTTAGACAGTGCCTTATACTGTAAATTAAATGACTTGGTTTGACTTGTGTTCCAACAGTCTTGTTTTTTAATTGTGAATGCACACTTTGTGAGGTGCACACGGCAGTTTGAGGATACCTTCAGTCAAGGCAAAAAATGTCGTGGCACTTTCAGAACTTACATATGTTTTAATTTATTTGACCAGCATTTTGGCTTACGTCTTCGTTAGGGACGGACCTTGACAAAGGCATAAGCCGAAACATTGGTCAAATAAATCAAAGCATACGTAAGTTCTGAGTGTGCCAAGACACTTCCTGTCTTGACTGTGTTCTGACAGTGCCACTTACCGTCGTCCTCTTCCACAGCACCAGGTGAGGCCACAAAAATCGGCTCAGATGGGTAGCACTCATCATTCCTCCACTCTTTATAAGTCCTGGTAACAATGTCCACTTTGGCAAGCTGCGGGACAGATGAAGCCCAGCATAATTATCCCGTGTCAGAAAATCTGTCCCTGCTCTTACATCTATTGGCCTTTCAAAGTGTCGAAACATCTTACCTTATTTGGATGTGGAGACCACTCCACTCTTGAGCCATAGAAATATCTGTACTTTTTGGTATTAAATTTATAATTAATTTGTGGCAACTCTAAACCTGTGGATGAGAATAAACACAAAGTAAAAAGGAACGTACATTAAAGAAGGAAAAAAAATGTTGTTGGTCATTTAGCCTGGAGACCATACAAATATAGAGCATATTTGAAATTGATTTGAATATCATCTGACCTCTATTCCACCCAAAACAATTTTCCAAAATCACCAAAATCACAACCACTTATCCAGCATGTAGGGAGGATAAGGCACATGAGGTCACAGACAGAGGAGGACTGCTGGACAAATGTACCAACTTAAAGTTTCATTTCACTGTTGGTTACATCCTTTGAAACACATAAGTAAATTTAGAGAAAATCCTGACCACATCTGGGTTGGGAAAGTGTGTGCCATATTATTCGCCATTCAGTAATGCAGTAAATAAGCAATCACCCTCCCTCCCAACAAGCTAGTGAGTGGAATTAGCACCTTTGGGTTTTAGCTTTCTAGCTCAATGCGGTGCTACAAGTAGCACAACGTCACCTTGCTAAAATAATCACCTTTTTAGGTATCACTTTTAAGTCACTTTTTTCATGTTTTTAAAAAATTACAAAAATATTAACTTAAATACTTCTTTAGATGATTTGGGCAAAAACAAAATGTTTGCCAAAAAACGACTTAGGTGATTATTTTAGCTAGGGTGATATTTGTGCAGGGCTGGATCATGCAGGACAACACAGGCTCCATAAGCAGGAAAGTCATTCCTGTTCTTGGACATTAGGAATATGCAAGAAACCTACCCACAAAGAGTGAGTCAGGTGAGCAGAAGACTGATCCATTTTTTTGGGTCACTGCTTTGGCAGTTGTGTCCTCTAGTGTCACAAGGTTTGTGCCCACTGGAGTATTCTAAGTGACCAAAAAACACAATGTAACTGAAATAAAGTACTTGATTGGTACTTAGCAGATACCTTCAGCTAAAGCATTATAGACTTGGCAGCAGTAGGTTTGTGAATCACACCAACGCAACCAATTGTCTGGCCACAACACTACATATGACTTTTATGCTCGCTTTGACAAGGACAACAAAGATAAGTGCCATCACCCACCCCCCTGACGACCACCATACTCTCACACTCACTGTCACAGATGTCCACAATACACTGAGCCACGTCAATGCCCGTAAGGCCGCTGGACCTGACGGCATTCCTGGACGCGTGCTGAATGCCTGTACTGGGCAGCTTACAGGGGTCTTGACAGACATCTTCAACAGGTCCCTGGTCCAGGCAGCAGTACCAGCATGCTTCAAGACCACCTCCATAGTGCCAGTGCCAAAACACTCATCACCTACGTGTTTGAATGACTGCCGCCCTTTAGCATCCACGCCCATAGTGATGAAATGCTTTGAACGACTGGTCCTGTCACACCTCAAGAAATGCTTGCCGCCAACACTAGACCCTTACCAATTTGCCTACAGAAGCAACAGAAGCACAGAAGATGTGATATCCACAGCGCTTCATTGTGTGCTCTCACACTTGGACAACAAGAATGCATATGCAAGAATGCTGTTTGTTGACTTCAGCTCAGCATTCAACACAGTCATCCCCTCCAAGCTAATCATCAAACTCATCAACCTTGGAGTCAGCAACCCTATCTGCAACTAGATCATGGACTTCTTGACCAACAGACCCCAGTTTGTTAGGTCAGGCCAGAACCTGTCCACCACCCTGTCACTGAGCACTGGTGCACCACAAGGCTGTGTGCTATCCCCATTCCTCTACTCCCTTTTCACCAATGACTGCAGGCCTGCGTATGGATCCAACTCCATCATCAAGTTTGCAGATGACACCACAGTGATTGAACTCATCAGTGACAACGATGAGTCTGACTACAGGGAAGAGGTGAAGCACCTGGCTGCATGGTGTGCTGACAACAACCTGCTCTTGAACACCAGCAAGACCAAGGAACTCATCGTGGACTTCAGGAAAGAGAAGGGAAACACCCACGACCCCATCCACATCAATGGTATGGCTGTGGAACGTGTTTCCAGCTTCAAATTCCTGGGGACCCACATCTCCGAGAACCTGTCCTGGTCGACCAACACCTCAAGCCTGGTCAAGAAGGCCCACCAGCGCCTCTTCTTCCTAAGGACACTAAAGGAATACCACCTGTCCACTGGCATCCTGAGCAATTTCTACCGCTGTGCGATCGAGAGCATCCTGACTAACTGTGTGACAGTTTGGTATGGAAATTGCTCTGTTGCTGGTCGCAAGGCTCTGCAGCGAGTGGTGAAAACTGCTCAGAGAATCACTTCCTGCCATTGAGGATGTCCACATAAAGATGTCTGCGACGGGCACGCAGCATTCTGAAGGACACCTCTCATCCTGCCAACAAACAACTCCTCCCCTCCAGAAGGCGCTACAGGAGCCTTCAGACTAAAACCACCAGGTTCAGGAACAGCTTCTTCCCCACAGCCATCACACTACTGAACTCTGTCCCCCACTGAACCTCACACTGCACTCTGCTGCTATAGCCGTTGGACTGCACATCTGTACATCTGTATATACTTAATACATCTGTACATAACTATCGCTATAGCTCATCTGTATATACTTAATACATCTGTACATAACTATCTCTATAGCACATCTGTATATTGCCCTTATATTGAATCTATATAGCACATCTGTATATTACCCTTATTATCTCTTCAGCTTACATGTATATTGCTCTTCTGCCTATTTATTATTACTACTCCTATCTGTATATAATTTGCTCTTTAACTGTACATACTGCACATACTGTATATACTGCACTTGCGGTCCTTTGCACTTCTGATTAGATGCCAAACTGCATTTCGTTACCTGTATTTATACATGAGTAATGACAATAAAGTTGAATCTAATCTATACGTATCTATGGAGATATTCACTGTACCTTGTCAACATTCATGGGCAAGACGAATCTCTGACAGACTGGGGGTGAAAAGATCTTGTTGTTTTCAACGAACTTGTCTGCATCCTGTTTCATGTTCTCAATATAGAACATGTCGTAGAGGTTGCTGTCTTTGTACGTGATGAGATCACATACAACATGACCGTTTTCCTCAAAGGCATTTATGTGGTGGAACACCACAAAAGGATCTCCATAGAATTCTGTGGAAACTGCTTTTCCTGTCTTCCGGTCGATCAGATGGAATAATGTCTACAATAGACCAACATAAGTCATAGGATAGTGAAGTGGAAACATTACACAATTTAACATTATGCCAGTGAATTTGTCACTTACAATATCATCTTTGTCAAACTTGAGGCAGTTTCCCCAATTGACCCCTCTGAAATAAGCTGTTGCAAGCTTGAGGATGTCAAGCTTAAAGGCCTGTTCCACAAAGACGATGTAATTCTCAGTCATGCCAAAGCTGTGAAAGTAACTCGGGTAGAGGGATGATCGGAAGGGGATGGAGCACACCTGCTCCACTTTACCCAGTGTTGGCTTATTCTTGTCTTTATCTGTAGAGAGATAATGTTTATTTCTTATGTCAGCTCCTACCATAAGGAGTCATTGCTCTTGTGAATTTGCGTTTCAAAAATTACAACAACTGCTTAAATCCTTATTTGAATACTACTGAGTACCCCCCCCCCCCTTCCCCCCATACCTGGACCAAAGCTTACCTGATGCATCAGCTGGAACTTTGAATATCATGTACTTGGGTCGGCCAAAGCCCATGATTGCTGTGCCCATGTTGTAGGTGTTTCCTTCTTCATCATAGTGAGGATGAGCGGTGGCCAAGTTGACTGCAATATGATTCCTGTAATTTACCTGGAGCAAAGGTAATCATACATGCTGAAGACAACAGGCATTATTTTCACAACTTAAGGGGCTTTCACCTTTATGGATAATAAAAATGTTCACCCGTGTTGATGATAAATTTTAGAATCAATATAGACACCTGTAAACTATTCTTATTTAGTAAAAATATGGCTTTCTGCAATACCTATAATCTGCATTACAGGGAAAATGGGTTATTGCAGTTTTTTTTTAAAAATGTATTGATTAGGGATTACTGTAAATATTGTGTTAGAGTCATTGTGTTTTAGTCTTACGAAGTTGTGCAATAAAAACATTTCAAAAATGTACATTGTAAACTTTAGCTAGTAATGGTAGTAGTAGTAATTTAGTAACACTTTCTATGAAGACCATATCTATAGCGCATTATGAGCGCATTCATAACAAACTATAATGTGCATCATAATACAACAGCTGATCATCCAGGTGTGTGCATAGAGGGGTATTAGTAGTCATAATGTATTATAAGCCCCATCAGCCAGCCTGTAGTTTATAACCAGTCATGAACACTCATAACACCCTTGGATTTATAAGGCATTATAAGCTAAATTTATAGTTATTTATAACTGTTGATATAATGCATCATGAAGCATTATGAGTGTAGTCATAATGCATTTTGAGTAATTATGATGCGCATTATAGTTTGTTATGAATGCGCTCATAATGCGCTATAGATATGGTCTTCATAGAAAGTGTTACCGTAATTTTATGTTTTTGTATAGTATTTTTGTATGATGCATGTTGCTTTGGATAAAAGTGTCTGCCGAGTACACATAAACATAAACAAACATAAACATCAACATAAAAATGGCAATGTTCTAAAATGATCATCGTGCTCATTTATAATCTCAAAAAATCATCTTCTACATATGTTTCAACTCACCTTGCCAATTGTCTCCAGAGTGTGTGGGTCGATTTGGTTGATGTAGTTCACTTCAGATGCAGCATAGTAGTCCTCACCATATCTTATAATGTTCACAAGGCCATTGTCTGTGAAGTCAGGAATGGCATTGCTGAGGTAGGTAAACGCCCTGTGGAGAAGTCAAACTTGCTATGGGTCGGAATTTGCTTCAGCTTAACATCATTCAATGTCTGTTCCTTCTATCTTAGTATGTGTGAACTAAAATGTGTTACACAAAAATGTTGGTATTACTTTGCAAATATGTTTTTGCAGGGATCGGGATAGACCATGGTCCCAAATTCTGACACCACAATCCTGTTGGCCCCTGTGTTCTTCTTGAAAGTCTCACTCTTGAGAAATTTACTCCGGTAGTGGACATCACCTGAAAAGTGACAGTGTCCTTATCAGTAGAGATGAGAAGAGAGAACCGGGTATCAAGTAGAACCAAGAATTGAATGCCTCAATCTAATGGAATTGTATGCCTGACCTTATCAATTCGTCTTATCAATGCTGGCATGCTTTTAATAATAGGCAACTGGTCTTTCTCAAAGTAGAACTGAAATAGAAAACACAGTTCTGCGTGATTTGCCTCATTGTAATAAGCCATTATGGCCACTGTAGTAATATTGGCTTATGCCTATACTGAAAGCCTGTGTGGACTAGCTTCTCTACTGTAAGAATTGATAACAGAATTGATCAAGAATCGGACCGATAAACAGGATTTACAATGGCATCAATATTGATATTGAATCTTATTAATTCCCACTTATCAGTAACTATTGTATTGCATTGTAGAACGCAGCTTGGTGTGGATAGTGCTGTGTGCTCTGTCCTTCCATCTCACCATCTTTAAAAGTGAAACTATGGATGAGAGCCATGCCATCAAACCAGTGGTTGTAGGCAGTGTCCCCTACTGAAAACATCCCAGGACCATTGCGCACAAGGGTTCCCTGTAACCAGCCAGGGACTGTGCCTGGAGACAAACACAATGAAAAAAGGGATTAATGTTGTCTCCCATGTTATTTCCAGTACAACCTGCTGTTCAGTTTTACTGTGATTCTTGTCACCAGTTTAGGTGTCAACAAGTGCCAGAGATGCAACACTATAAAACAATTTGCCACCATTTGAGCCATTCTTTTTATCAGACAATGGGTCCATTTCACAGCAGCCATTTTTCCAAGACGTTGCAGGGCAAGCACAGGTGTTATGAACGACAGCCAAAAACAACCTAAGCAGATCCTTATTGGATATTGGACCTTGCGACTTCTCTGAAAAATGGCTGCTGTGAAATAGGCCCATTGGTTTTGCTATCATCTCCAAACTTATTTTAATTGCATGTACTCATATGAAGGGCAGATAAACACAAGTATTATTAACACCACCAGCCATCCAGGATAGGGACTGTGTGGTTCTGGGTGCACAGAGATGCACAGTGACAAACCACCACTGTATTTCCATCAAACACCCATTAGCAGGAGGGTTTTGTGTGTCCTTTAGGTATATTAGTTTCACACCAAAACTCTTAAGTGTTGCTTCAAATTGATAACTGTCTTGTTTAGCAATAATCACCACAATATGACTGTGTGATCATTCTAGTTGAAGCAGCATGCAATGCCCATAGAATTATATATAGCTCAACCAGTTTGAACTGTGAACACAGACTTAAAAACAGAGAGAATAGTTGTGAGTGCAACTGACAAACATCATGTAAGCATGAGTGAACCTACCAGATATTTTTGCTTTTACAGGCTCTGGGGTTTCTTTTCCATTCCGATAAAATGCATCCATAATTCCACTTTGTTAGCTCCCTATCCTGTGTTTGATATGGAAGGCTGCTTCTCATGAAATTCAGTGGTGTCAAGTCAAAAGGCCTCTTCATTTACAAATGTCTGTAACAAACCCTGTCTATATATGTGTGGACAAACACACCAGTCTACATACGTAAGCACATGTCTCACATGTTATGTAACTGTTATTGTCATGACAGACTTGCGATTATTACTGTTTCCTTTCATTTAACTACAAGCCCCTTTCCCATAGTGTTCTGTAGTGTTCATAGCTCTGTTGATGCTTTGGTCAGTATTTCGCCCATGTTTACCTGCCTGTTTATTGATTGAACTATGATAATTGCATGCATGTGCATTCAATAAGCTGTGTATAGGCTGTCATATATAGTAGTTTGTCAGACACTGCTGACGTGACACATATCATGGAAAAGCTCTGATACACCTCAATTTGGTCACCCTCCTACCTTTATCTTAATTACTTGTGTGAACTTTGCTACCTACCACCACCATGCCTGGATAACTGACATTGACCTCATTTGCTCGGGGGGAAAAAACTCTTTGTTCTAACCATGGTTCTGCCTCCAGTGCAGTTAATTTCTCCACTGTGATGTTCTTCAGTGGAAATCTAATAGGTGAACCAGGTTACCGGTTCTCAAATGTCTTGGGACAGCACTGTTTATGAAGCAGCAGACCTTGATCATAGGCTGGTTGACTTACAGGGAACATGAGCCTAGAGAGTTGTATGGAGTTTTCTTATAGCCTATGCAAACAGTATAATCTCCATCCACATCAAACTGCGTAAAAATGGCAATGATGGCAAAGTTACGGGTGGGGTGGGTGGCGCCTCCTGATATTTTGTTGATTGAACTATGATAATTACTATACATGTGTATTCAATAAGCTGTATTTAAGCTCCTACACATAGTAGTTTGTCAGACACTGCTGACGTGACACATGCCATGGAAAAGCTCTGATACACCTCAATTTGGTCTCCCTCCTACCTTTATCTTAATTGCTTGTGGTGAACTTTGCTACCTACCACCACTCATCTCATTTGCTTGGGAGGAAAAAACTCTTTGTTCTAAACATGGCTCTGCCTCCAGTGCAGTTCATTTCTCCACTGTGATATTCTCCCAAGGAAATCTAATAGGTGAACCAGGTTACAAATTTTTTGAAAGGCATGACTAGTGTATTAATTTCACATAGGCTACTATAGACTACTTACTGTAATACTGCAAGCAATCCTACACATAATGCTGACACTAGATTTCTACAAACTAGACAGAGAGCATCAGGTCATTGTGTTGGTGGTTGTGGCAGACAACTGATAACTGACACACCATAAAGTTAATTGGGTAAATGGTTAACTTACCTGTTGGTAAATATACATTTTTAGAAATATTAATATATGTATATTTATTGGCACCCCAGTGAAGAGAAGTAAAGATTATTCTTCGGACCTTTAATCACACCTTATTACAGATCCTGTTTGTAGGCATGAATCTCATTTTTCATTTCACCACAGAACCTGATTCCAATACCATTCAACAACTCCAGTCATATTTGTAGTTTAATGGTACTTTCCAACTGTGATTTGTAGATTTTTTGGGGAACAAATGTTTCAGGAGGGGTGCCTTTGAATAGCTGTAGAGTTCACACACGAACAACCTTTATCCAGAATTATGTTAATTATCCAAGACTGTACCTGAGCGGTAGTGGAAAAATGTGAAACTGACTTGTCATCAAATATTTAAACATCAGCAAATTTTTACCATTCAAACGCAGACCTGTTTTGGCTGTTAAAAGATTACCTTTAAAGTGTTATGACACTGTCTTGTTGATCAATACATTTACAAACTTAATGAAGTAAATAAAGTGATTGAAACATGACATGAATAGAATAATGCAAGGCAATATATAGATAGTTTAATTTTATGATGTAGTGCGTAACATACTAAGTTAGTAATGTTAATTAATCAAAAAAACAAAAAACTGGTTACAGCATCTCATCAAAAACTGGCCATTTTCAACCATTCATGGCTGGAGAGGTTACCCAGAGTAGTACTGTATGTTAATATTTAAAAACAAATAACAGTTACAATGAAATATCTGACTACATTCCAAAGCATTCACATCCTTTGTTAGAAATAACCACCACTTCTAAATATACAATCAGATCACGTGTAGAACATAAGGAATTCTTCATATTATATACTAAAATGACAAATGAAAGAAATTAAATAATAGAATAATATTAATAAAATGAAATACAGAGGTAGCAAATAATTTAGTTATTTACGTGTCATTGTACAGCTCTGTCAACATACACTGAACCAGCATTTACAAATTCAATCTGCTTCAGTCTTTGTCTTTGTCAATCCAATTTAGGGATGCTGGAAGTAGGGGTGCTGAGGGTGCTGCAGGACTCCCAACTTTTAGGGTAGCAGCCTATAAAGCAAGTACGCTAAATCTATTTTTAAAGAGTTTCATTTTCCATGGCTGTGACAACAGCATAGGTCGCAAATCATCCACCAAGTATTGTTTTTAATAAATTTAATAAATGTATCTTTTGGATATCCATTTTCCTGTGTGGCCATCAGAATTAACGTTTTCCAGTTGATAAAAATAAGTAGCGTATTCAATTATGCGTGGCATGATTTTGCTTTATTGTTTTGGTATGGGTGGTATAAATTGGTTCCAAAGATCACCCACATTTAGGCGAGGGAAATATTTATCTCATCTACTCTAAGTACCGGTAGCTTGGTTCTCAAATGTCTTGGGACGCCACTTTTTATGAAGCAACACATCTTGATCATAGGCTGGTTGACTTCCAGTTGTATGGAGTTTTCTTGTAGCCTACACAAACAGCATAATCTCCATCCACATCAAACTGCGTAAAAATGGCAATGATGGCAAAGTTACCGGTGGGGTGGGTGGGTGTCGCTTCCTGATATTTTTTCAGCACCTCCAACTCTGAGTGACATCCAGCGTCCCTCACCCATTTAGCCATAAGGGGGCATCTAATTCATTTAAAACTAATGAAAAGGGTCATACTACACCTGCCTGCAACATTACACAGTGCAATACCAGGCATAGCAGGTGCACACACTGACAATATTAGAGACTCAATTTCAAAGTAAGCATGAAAATGGGTTTCAAAAGAAAAGAGCTGTCTATGGACAATTCTACTGAAAGTGGACTTACATAGTGGCAATAAAATGCCATGGTATTTGTATGACATGAATGATTAGGTGAAATGTTTCGTACAATTTTCTGTAATTATTCATGTCCTACAAATATTATGGTATGTTACTGGCATTATGGATGTGACAAAGCAGTCCATTTTGTGTGGAATTGGAACTTTTAAATGATCAAAAAACCCACATACAGTGTAACTGACACTGAAGAGTAAAAAATTAAAATCCTATATTATGACATAATACATTTAAACAATATGCTGCATCTAAACAATGCATTTTTAAAAAATATGTTAGATTTTGTTTTTATGTTCCTCTAAAACAACCTCATTTAGATGTGATAGATGATAGGAACTGTAGTCATAATGCCTTTTCAAGAACACTGCTGTAAGGATAATAGAAAGATTTAAATTCACAAACAACATGACTGACACCTGCTCAGTTACTGTCCTTCTTAGGAATAAACAAGCCATGCAGGTCCACATGAATAGGGGCATCAACCTCTGCACGTGCAATCTCCTCCAATGTCTTAGCATTTAAGATGAGCATGAAGTTGGGTTTTGCTGGATTAAGAGATACAATTGAGGACAGAAGGACTCCTGAAATGAAGAACAGTATGCAAAAGATTAATGGTGCGTTAGGGGTGTTTATGGTTGATAATTACACTGAGTTTAAATGTGATGATGCTCAGAACTGAAACTCTGCACGACATACCATCATCCTCCTCCACAGCATCAGGTGAGGCCACAAAAACAGGCTCAGAGATATAGACATCATCACTCTCCCAGATTTTATGAGTCCTAGTGAGGATGTCCACTTTGGCAATCTGCCGGAGAGATTTCAGATAATAACTCATAAGGGTAAATCTATATTTGGTCTTAGACATGTTACTTTATTGGGTGCTGACACAACATTTTACCTTGTTTGGATGTGGAGACCACTCCACTCTTGAGCCATAGAAATATCTGTACTTTTTGGTATTAAATTTGTAATTAATCTGTGGCAATTCTAAGCCTGTGAAGAAAAACACATCACGGAAATATAATATCCTCTAGAAAAACTTCTGATCATGAATTTATTTGATCAAATATAGTGGGCCAGTATAGCCTCGTAACTAGGCCCACATCAATGAAGACATAGGGTCTGGCAACAAGTGACTGACCTCCCATTTTCAGGACTATAACCAGCATGACATATGAAGTTAGACTGAAATATATTCTTACCAAAACTCTTCCCAAGTGCAGCAAATTCATGTCAACAATATTTTTAATCACAGTTTTTTTACTCAATTTGGGTGTAAATATGTGACAATAGACAATAACCCAGCGGTTTTCATTGTTTATGAATCACATAGATCACCCTGTGTAATTCCTGCATGTCGAAAAGCATCTTGCCACATGCTGGATATGGTTCCACTGGCTGAATAGCATTTGGTAGTTAAGATACACGCTCTATTCATAAAATAAAAAATGTAGGTGTGAATCTTGAATTAAACTTAAAAAACGAAAACATGCTCTCACACGCTGATGATGGCCTAGCGCTGAAACGTGTTCATTGTGGAAATAGTTCAATAAACCAGTGATAAAAAAGATGAAGAGAGCACATTTTATAAGTCTAATTCTGAATGGCCTTGTAGCCAGACGGACCCACATATTTAAATTTGCTAGCGGTACGTCTGGAACACCTACCCACAAAGACTGTGTCAGGTGAGCAGAAGACTGATCCATTTTCTTGGGTCACTGCTTTGGCTGTTGTGTCCTCTAGTGTCACAAGGTTTGTGCCAACTGGTGTATCCTAAGTGACCAATAAACACAATATAACTGAAATTAATTACTAATTGGTATTTAGCAGATGCCTTCAGCTAAAGCAGCATAGATTTGCAGCAGTTGTTTTGAGAATCACACTCGGGCAACCAATCTTATGGCGACAACACCAACACTACATTGCATGCAGAGATATCTACTGTCTAGCCACTATACATATCTATCCAGTATACCTTGTCAACGTTAATGGGCAAGACGAATCTCTGACAGACTGGGGGTGAAAAGATCTTGTTGTTTTCAATGAACTTGTCTGCATCCTGTTTCATGTTCTCGATGTAGAACATTTCATACAGATTGCTGTCTTTGTATGTGATGAGATCACATACAACATGACCATTTTCCTCAAAGGCGTTTATGTGGTGGAACGTCACAAAAGGATCTCCATAGAACTTTGTTGAAACGGCTTTCCCAGTCTTCCGGTCAATCAGATGGAATGATGTCTACAAAAGATCAATATAAGGCACAGTCTATTATCTGGAATGTAAAGTGGAAACACAGCACAATAACTGCCAAGTTGATTTGTCACTTACAATGTCATCTTTGTCAAACTTGAGACATGCTCCCCAATTGACTCCTCTGAAGTAAGCTGTTGCAAGCTTGAGTATGTCAAGCTTAAAGGCCTGTTCCACAAAGACGATGTAATTCTCAGTCATGCCAAAGCTGTGAAAGTAACTCGGGTAGAGGGATGATCGGAAGGGGATGGAGCACACCTGCTCCACTTTACCCAGTGTTGGCTTATTCTTGTCTTTATCTGAAAGCGGATAACAGTGCCTCAGTATGCCACAGACAATTCTTATTTTAAGGATTCTAAGCATGTTCACACTGAAACCATTTAAGCATTTGGTTGCCCAGACCTGCTTAAGAAAAACACCACCTTGATGCTAAATGTGCAGTCAATTAGTATCCCATCCCAAAAATGTTTTTCTAAATGGTAGAAAAACTTGTCCTGTCACAACTGCTGTTTTTCCTGATATCAAATGAAATCCTGAGATCCTTTCAGTCAGGTTTCAAAGCACTGAAACAGCTTTGTTAAAGGTGACAAACAATATGGACCAGGTTTGACAACACCTTCTTAACACAACATCAGTCTGGAGTTATACCTTATATATTTATTTTATATATATTTATAAGGTATATATTTATATAGTTATACCTTAGGGATATTTTGGGGTAAATCACACATCGCCCAGTTTGATTTCACTAAGTTGCTATTTGAGATCACAGAGTGCTGTCAGTAGGACAAAAGAAAAACTAGAAAATTTGGTACAGCAGATGGAGCTTAAGGTTATGATATGCCTCTGTCTCGAAACGTGATACATTTTAACTTGCATATTTCTTGCAGATATTATGATCACCTGCGCTGTCATGCCCATTACAACAATTATTCAGGCTCTTAAGGCATAGTTAGGAACACTGCAGCAAAGAAGACAAGATGGTTCAGAGACCACGCCTAATAAGGTATATCTTCTCAGCACATTATCTCTTAGCACACTAAGAGTGAATTTTACCAGGAGGCCAAGACCTGTTACTTACATTAGAATTGGTGATAATACTATTCTGAATTTTAATTGAATGTTAGCACTACTGATGATACTGTGGATCACAACAATCTTCCGCCTTGCCTCAGGCAATGGATTGCCATTATAGATACAACCCTAAACAGCCCTGTCTCACATGGGGTCTGTAAGGGGTTCA
Organism: Tenualosa ilisha; assembly: GCA_015244755.2. Lineage (NCBI taxonomy): Eukaryota > Metazoa > Chordata > Actinopteri > Clupeiformes > Clupeidae > Tenualosa > Tenualosa ilisha. Next base: position 12,478,455 of record PYXC01000629.1, read on the forward strand.
TCCTTAGACCAGTGCTCTGTTTTTGTTTTTTTTTGCTCGCTTTAGTTATCACTGTCAGCGTGTACAAAATGTATTTCCACTTCTATACTAACAACTCACAGCTGTGTCTCTCACTAAACTTGATTTAAGTCTCAAGCTGAAAACTTGAAACTAGCTGAGTTTGTCTTGACTAAACAGTGAAAGTCATTAAAAACAAGAGATACATGGAAAAAGCTGTACATGGGAATGCATTTCTTTTCTTCATTCTACTCTAATGAAATGATAATCTTATTCTAATCAAGTATTGCATTTTAGTTGGTGAAAGCTGCATTTTGTTAATCAAAATTACTTATTCAGATTAAATGATTAATTATGTAAACGACAAACGACTGACTTATTTTGAAAAACTATACACTACTGTGAATGACCACACTGCCCTTTCTTGTTGATACCTGATGCATCAGCTGGAACTTTGAATATCATGTACTTGGGTCGGCCAAAGCCCATGATTGCTGTGCCCATGTTGTAGGTGTTTCCTTCTTCATCATAGTGAGGATGTGCAGTGGCCAAGTTGACTGCAATATGCTTCCTGTAATTGACCTGGAGTAAAGACAATAACATATGCTGAGGAGGACAGTTATCTTTCTCAGAACTCAATAAAAGGCTTTCACACCTTGGTTTATAAATGACCTGGCCAAAACTCATTCAACAAGCCATAATTATGACAAAGACTACAAATAAAAACTCACTCTCCCAATCGTCTCCAATGTGTGTGGGTCAATTTGGTTGATGTAGTTCACTTCAGATGCAGCATAGTAGTCCTCACCATATCTTATAATGTTTACAAGGTTGTTGTCTGTGAAGTCAGGGATGGCATTGCTGAAGTAAGTGAAAGCCCTGTGGAAAAAGTATTATTTGTGTTTTTCATGTCAATTGATTTCCTTTTGTAACTCAGAAAACTGAAAAATGTGATGCACTGAAATTCAGAAATTGCCTTGAGAATATGTTTTTGCAGGGATCCGGATAGACCATGGTCCCAAATTCTGACACCACAATTCTGTTGGCACCTGTGTTCCTTTTGAAAGTGTCACTCTTGAGAAATTTACTCCTATAGTAGACATCACCTGAAAAGTGACAAAAACTATAAATTGCAAAATGCAACCAAACGTGAGTAGTACAGCATGCATGCTATGTCCTTCAATCTCACCATCTTTAAAAGTGAAATTATGGATGAGAGACATGCCATCAAACCAGTGTTTGTAGGCAGTGTCCCCTACTGAGAACATTCCTGGACCATTCCGCACAAGAGTTCCCTGTAACCACTCGGGTACTGTTCCTGGACACAGAGGAAACAATATGACAACCTGCTGTTCGACATTACCATCAGCTCAGGTAAACCATCGGTGCGCACAATGTAAAGTGATCTTAATATCATCAGATCTACAAATTCCTTCGCGTATGCTTTTAAATGTAGCACTTAGAAAATCTTGCGAAACAAGGATATGCCTACTTTAACCTCAGCTGGGTAAGACATTAGTGAAATAAACTAAAGCAATAAAGCAGTAAAAAAATTAAATGACCTCTAGTAACTTAATGTAGGCTAGGCCTAAATTTGAAATAAAGTTGACCCGATTACCAGTCACTTTCGCTTTTACGGGATCAGGGGTCTCCGTTCCATTTTTTGCAAATACTTTGTCCATGGTTCCGGTCTCTCAGCAGACTATTTCCCTTGTGGTCAGTTTGCTCTGCCACCCAGTCCAAAAGTTAACTTCGTTTACTACGCTCATCTATTTATGCGTGGACTAACGATCACAGCAGAATACAGACCACGGTTTTGCCTTACGTAACGGTTATTTCTCTCGTGTGAATTGGCGCACTAGATAGTGACGTTAAAATGTCTAGGCTACTATGCACTCATCAGTTCTCTTTTTATCTGATAGGTCTATTTATCTGTCAATTACTAATACTAAAGCCGTGACCCACATTATGTAAAATGAGGTCAAAGCACATTTGATTCTACTAAATACACACTGAAATCTACTAAATACATACTGCTTTTACTGTAAACACCACAGAAGTAATAGCATCTTCAAAAAAATAATATCTTGATAATAAAACCTCATCATTTGATGTCAGTTCACCTGACACAGGGTACAAGCCACAACTTTATTACACATAAGTATTTCATTAATAGCCTTTAAATCTAGAACAGCTTAAAATTTTACATTAATTTCATTAAGGAATTTGATTAAATATATAAAAAAGACCAAAATGTATATCTGAAAGAATACAAATTGGGAAAAAGACTAACATAGACCTAGATAATGTATTAATTTAGGCTATGCAATTGAATACATTAACGTAGCCTAAACAGACAGGCACAAGCACATATTTGAAGGTGGAAAAACTGCAATGTCTAGCAATGTGATTTAGGCAAATGCATGCAAATGCAGGAGATGCATGCCTCTCATAGCTAAAGGCAACTAACCATGTGTTTTTCATAAGCTTGCTCTAATGCACCCTCTTAGCTATGATATAAAGCACTAGAAATTCTAAAGGTACAAGTGAACACACACACAAACACACACACACACACACAAACACATCATAAAAACACATTTTTTTTTTTTTAATTTTTGTTACAAAAACCCATCAATTTTTAAAACAACTTAGTATTAAGGATACACAGGCTTTTGAAAACCAAGCCTTTTTTGTCTTGACAACTCAACATAAACACCTTAGGCAATTTACAAGAAAAAAAACCTGTTGCTGCTTGTTCTTGTAAAAAGATAGCAGTGCAAAGAAAGAACATCTCACTAATAGCAGGTGGACTTCACAAAGCTTATCTTCCAAAGCAGACAGTGGCTCTCACCGCCAACCCTCTGGGATCACAGATTGGCCAGCATGGGCCATATTTACTCATGGGCTTTTTACAGCACATTCACTAGAGGCCATTGTTCACTATAACGCCCCAAATGGTAGCCTTACAAAGCAGCCCATCCTCTGTGAACGAATAGGTCATTTAATGAGACTAGACTGGCATGAAGGAAACTGACGTCAGTTTGCTTTAAATGTGCAGAGCTTTGAGGCTGCCTGCGCCAGTACTCAGGTAGTGGAAAATGGCTAAAGGTGTCCTTGCAGAGGTGGCTCTCATAGCCGTTTTACACATTGCTATAACAAGTGGTGAAGATGCCACAGAGGCTCTGTTCTGTCCGGATCACCAGGAGGCTTTTGACAGTTCTTGTTATGAATTTGTGGCACAGAAGCGCACCTTTCAGAGTGCCCAGCGGTGGTGTGAGCGAGGCGGAGGGCACTTGGCATTTATTTTGAATGATGAGACACAGCAGTTCCTTCAGAGGCACCTCCAACCTCAGCAAGACTGGTGGTTAGGTCTAGCCCCAGCATCCGTCAACCTCACCCTGGACTCAGCTGCAGCAGAAGGTAGTACAGCAGTTGTGTGTGTGTGTGTGTGTGTGTGTGTGTGTGTGTGTGTGTGTGTGTGTGTGTGTGTTTGATTTGGCCAGATGTTTTAGTGCTTGTATCAATTTATGTTTTTAATATTTAACAGCATACATAGGCAGGCAGGCACAAGTGTGAAGATACTGGAGACCATTATAGGGTATTCTTAGTGTTGTTTTTGTTCTGTAACTTGTACAAGTTGGTCCCCCTTGCTGGCTTTCTATATGTGGCTTTACATTAGAACTGTGTTTCTCAAGTAGTGCTTTTGCAGTCATTGCTTCTAAAGAAATTTTAAGGAACCACAGGAATAACTGCTTAGGTTAACATTCTGCATCCTGTTTGGCTTTAGAGCTGCGTTGGACCAAAATAGCTATTGATTAATTTAATTGTCAACCATTAAAATAATGAACAATTATTTTGCTCAAGCTAATCAATTTGTGCCATTTCCTTTCTTTTTTTAAGAAAATACCTCCAAATTCTCTATATACTTGTAGGATATGTAACTAGGGGTAGGGATTGAGAACCAGGTATCAAGTAGAACCGAGAATCTAATGCTATGCCTCTGACTTTGTCAATTACTCTTATCAATGCTGGCATGTTTTGAGATCATGGGCATATTTCTCTGAAAGTAGAATTGTCAACACAGTTCTACACAGTTTTTCTCATTCTAATAAGCCATTTTGGCCATTTTAGTAAAAAGCTTCATGTACTAAAGGCTGAAATCTTATATAGACTACCATCGCTACTATAAGGAATTGATAAGAGAATTCATGAAGCGATAAGCAGTATCAACAATGGCATCAATATTTATAAAAACCAAATCCTAAAAGTATCTTTGGCATGTAGATAAAATAAGGCAATTCATTAGGCCTACATAATTTTGGGCTCTTGGGCTTGGGAAACTCTGACATTTTTTTATTTGTTTTCTGACATTTTCAATCAGCCTATCAAGAAAATAATTAATTGTTGGAAATAACCATAATTTATAAACCTATTTTACCTATTTCAGAGGTTGCATTAAAGTAGCGCCATTGTTACTAGTTCACTTGAGGGAGAAAATATTTAATTCTTCAATTTCTTGCATTGGGTAACCAGAAAAATCTGCTTTTTTTGACACTTGTCTGTGAAATGGTACTGGACATGCAGCCACCCAGCCAGGCTGCTACTGTAAAAATCAATGTTATCTCTGTCTTCAGCTTGCCTCCAAATGACTTACACAAACAACAGCCACTTACACAACAGCGTCCTCTGCATATCTCTGATTAGCATGTGACTGCTGACAGGAAATATTGTCTCTTAATGTGTTTATCCTCAGGCCTCTGAATTAGGACCATGTGTAGTGTTCTGACATTCCCCACAAAAGAGAGAACATTATCACTCAGACCATTTCATGGCTTCTGTTGTTTAATTTATGAGTGCCCTTTGTCATGTTTGGGCAATTTAGATCCTGCTGGGATCAAGTTGCAACACTAGTTTATGGTGCATGCATTGCGTGATGTTGTACATGCACTGTTTTGATATGTGTGTGTATGTCATCATTGTGGACCTGGTCTGACAAAGTCCTGTAAAGACTGAATTAAACTAAAATGTAGAATGAAGAAAAAACATGTTCTGTATCCAAGTATGAACCATGATGGTGAGCTTCATCCTGTCAAGTTTAAGTAATTTCCCATAGACATTAGATTAGTTTCCTTCTCTGTAATGTACTAAGCAAAAAATAACTGACAGAATATTTCAATATATCACAGGAACCCTCTCCTGGCTTGATGGCTCTGATGTTAGCTACTCCAACTGGGTGGATGAACCCTTAATAGGAGCCAGATGTGGTTACATCCTCCACAACTCTGGCTTTCAATGGGAGGCCACAGAGAATTGCACCCAAGAGATGCACTTTGTCTGCGAATTTGGTAAACTTAATTTTTTTTTCCTTCTTTAACTGTACATCGTATGAGAGAGCAGTAGAGTAATATTCTTTCTCCTTCAGAGACTGGGAGATCAATGGCTTGTACAAACTACAATGCAACGCTTCAGTGTGGCTCTGGGCAGGTGATAGAGGTGGATGACAGTTTCTTTGGTAGGAAGACAATACACTATTGCCAAGGGCTCACCTCTTCCTCCATCACATCCTCACAGGAGGAGTGCAGCTGGGTGGATGTAGTAGATTTAATATCAGGTATGGTGTTCAACACAACTTCATATATTTTATGCAGAAGGATAACATTACATGTTCTAAATGTGTAAAATGTACAGAATATAACACATAAATACAAACACTTACACGTTGGATTTAACGTATGAGTTTAACATGATGTTTGAGATAAACATAGTTTGCATCTATAAAAAATATGGTAGATTACTTGTAGACAGGCAGAAAAGGAACCACTGTGACCGAGCAACTGCTCATTGTGTTCTGCTTTGTGACCGAGATACAAAATCTCTGTGCAAACAGCAGTTCGATTAGAGGCTCAGTTGTCTGTGTGGGATCAAAAGGAACAAATGCTATAAACTAGTGTAATGTTTGTGTTGTTACTGATAGTTGTCCCATAACATGTTCCAATGACTTAGTCTTAGGGGATGAACGAAGCTAATACATACTAAAGTAAATATTTACTGAGTCAGACAGAAATATCTCTGTGCTCACAGAGGAGGTCTAACAAGCTACAGGAATGAATAGTCAATAATGTACATTTGGACTTCTTTGTAAAACTGTGCATATTGTAAATCCAGTGCATGTCACAGGGATACGTTTCAGTGAATAAACAACTTTGCAAATATAGAAGATAGACCGCATGAGTAATGCAATAATGGTTATTAAATTTCAAGGGCACTGTCATGGATTGCAAGCCTGTCAGGCTTTGGCGGATGCGTCATCCTTTGGAGAACCTTGCCCAGGTCTTGGGAGCTACCTGTCTGTGGAATATCACTGTAAAGATGGTAAGAGGTCCCTGTATTAACTGTTTGATTGCTGCTTTCCAATGCCATTTCCAGTATATAAGTAGATATATAACAACGAGGCCTCATAGTGGTAATAGAAAGACTGGATTGTAAAAATCGTGTTACATGAATAGATCAGTATGCTACATGGATCAGTATTCAGGATCACACAGCCACTATCAATAACGTTTGTGTTGTTTAGTGTTAGGGTTAGCTCCCGTGATAAGTCTGCTTTGCCTGGAAATTTCAAATTTCAAAGATCTGTAAGAGTGATTGTGGTGACTGTTGTCTAAGAGGCTCTTTTATCTGCAACGTTTTTAAAATTGTCCTTTAGGTCTTCACTTGCTTGTGGGCAAGTTGGCTGCTGTCTTTGACAATGTCACCATCCAGGTGAAGTGGCTTTTGCACCCATTCCAGGGGAACCTGACCTGCACACTCAGTGCGGGTGACGGCCACGTCATTGACCCCTACAGCCCTGATGAGTGAGTCCAAAAATGTACATAGTTACCTTACTCTACCTGTACATTGATTGTTGTACACACTACCAGGACATATGAAGAGACTCCACCCACTTTCACAACAGAAGTTGATAATTTATCTGGCAAGTTGGAGAGATGATGATAAGGACAGGGATAAGGCAATGGATGACCTTTGGAATTTGGACATTGTGGGTCATGTTGACGGACGTTTATGAATCCTTAAAGGACAAGTTTGTGTTTTTACATTTAAAGCCTTGTTTTCTGATGGTTTGTGAGGAAACACAATAGTTAAGATTGAAATGTTGCCTCTGTTTCGAGAATTTTTAGTTGTTGCTGTAGCATCCCCTCCTACAGAATGGCTACATAGCTGCACAGCTGCAATCTTTCCTAAAATGCATTAAACTTTCGTTTGTAAAGACATGAAACCCACCGAGTTGTCAGTAATGTTCACTGATATTTCATGTCTTTACAAATGAAAAGTTTGTTGTTTTTTCATGTCTTTACAAACAAAAGTTTAATGTGTTTTGGGAAGATTGCAGCTGTGCACCTATGCAGCCATTCTGTAGGTGAGGGGGTGCTACTGTAACAACCGAAAATTCTTGGAACACAGGCATTTGCCCTGTGCACATTTTCACAGACAACTTTAATCCTAATCATTGTATTTCATCATAAACAATAAGAAAACAAGGCTTTAAGTTTGTCAGATCTGACTGATTCAAGGCTGAAACCAGGCCAAAAATGTGCACTGTCTGCTCAGCATCAGTGAAGCTTTGTATTTTGTTAGGTCACAAACCAGTGTGGTGCATCAGTACAGCCACCCAGGGGTCTTCACTGTTGGAGTGGAGTGCACCACTAGTGAGTGGCACGTGACTGCACAAAGGACCATTACCATCCAGGAACCACTTGGAAAATATGGAGTGGTCAAGTGCTTCAGCATGGACCAGTCAATGAACAGCACAAACTGCCAAGCCCTCACAAACAACCCTCTTACAATCCAGGTCAAACTGGAGGCAGGTAACAAGAACATCCCACCGCTCAGTGCACAGTCGAATTTTAATGATTCTATTCAATTAAATAATGTTAAGCAACAGTCACCCTCTCTTATTTTTCACAGGAAGCAATGTCATCTACAAAGTTCAGATTGAGGGCACTGTGTTGGCCACGTCGTCAGCTGCCATGGGCAGATTCCCTCATAACATCACCCTGGGCCCGGAGGTGATGCAGAACCTGAGTCAAGGTTGTCATCTGATGACTCTGCTGGCCTCCAACAACGTCACGGCTGCTGATGCCTCCACTGAGTTGGAGGTGTGTGTGCTGGAGCCAGTGCATGGGCTGCAGGCAGTGGTATCTTCGCAGGCTGAGTTGTGCCCCGAGGCACACCTCCATGTTACAGTCTCTCTGGATCACGGAGCCCCTGCACAGCTGCTCTTCCAGATATCTGAGGGTGATAATAACACTGTTCAGGAAGCAAGAGAAGTATACAGTGGTGGTCTTCAGGTTTTCAACATCTCAACAGCCATCCGAGGTTTCCATGCCTGTGAAATTTGATTTTCATTGCAATGTATCACATTATTTGAGTAGTCATGACATTTATATTGTGTTTGTTTGATTTTAGGAATGGCACAAGTAAAGGTCAAAGCTTGGAATTCATTCTCAGACATTGATCAGGATGCAGGAACTACAACAGTTGTTTGCTTGCCTGAGTCAAGTGATATTCAAAATTCAGTAGGTTTTTCTTCCCTCAAAGATACAGTTGTTGAGTCTTTATTTGTTTCCCTATAACTCTCATGGCAATACTCACAATGCACTGAACTTACACTGACCTAACCATCTAATTGTATTTACACTTAGACAGAGGAGCATCACAGAGTTCCAAGATCCAGTGTTATTATCCAAATGGATCCCAGTTTTCCCACAATTGGGGTCTCGAGAGTCACACTTTCAGCTGATGGACATAACCATTCCTCTGTTTTTCTCTGGAAATGCAGTAAGTCCATTTTTTTTTACTTATGACAAATATATTGACTGACAGGATGATAGTGGCAATTTTATTGAGATCTCTCATTTTCTCATCTGCCTTTCAGCTGGGAATTGCGCATGTACTCAGACCTATGTGACACGTGACCTTGAAATTCCTGAGTCTTGCCTAAAAGTTTATGAATATGTGGCATACACTTTGACAGTCACAAAGTTAGGTGAAGTGTCAAGAGGAACCAAATGTGTAACCATTACTCCGAAGACTGAAATAGCTGTCACAATACAGTAAGAAACTATTTTTAATGTTTTGTATTTTTCAGGATTTAAAGTAACACATATTGTTCAATGTCATATTCCAGTTTTCATCTTCCCTACTGTTGATTATATCTAGTAGGCTACATCAACTTTTACTTAAATAAGTGAACTTAATGATAATATATAAAGTGCATTTCTTCCTCCAACAATAAGCAATGTCTTTTTCAGCTGCCAGGACTGTAACCCTGTCAACATTCAAAACAACATTAATTTAACAGTGAATTGTCCAGGTTGTCAAACAATAGTGTGGTTAATTCAGGACATATCGCCAGTCACTGTAAGTGTGTTAATTTGTTTAATACTATTCAAGGAAATGTGTGATACTCCCATATAACATAATCCATAATAAGCAAAGGGGAGCTGTCAACGGCCAATTTTTGACAAATTTCTGTGTGTTCACCAGTGTTTACCACATAGGTGCTGATAGAAAAGACTGAAATGAATCCAATTAAGGTGTATACATCTCAAAGAAATGTGAATATTTATGAAAAACTAGGTGTGCTAAATGGATTTCTCATAAACCAATAATGGCTGTAATCCGATAAAGAATCAGTTTATTCTGTTTACTTGAGCACTTAAATTATCAGGTAACATGCACACTAAAATCATCATAAAATATCATTACCAGGTTATTGTAGTTACCTGATTACTCAATTATTGCCTGATTTTCCTATCCCTTGTCTCTCCCACTCACTTCCTGTCTATCTCTACTGTCCTACTTGAATAAAGGAAAAAACAAACAAACACAGAGATACACACACACACACACATCCCCATACACATGCGTGTGCTCACACAGACACATGCATTCAGCTTTTACACATGCTTATAAGAACAGAAACTTTTTTACAGTATCGGTACTCTGCATTTATGTAACATTATGTTGTATTATTTAATAGTAATATTTGTCAATACTTATGTTAAACTCAGTATTGAATGAATGTGTTTTTGGCTGGGTTCCAATAGAGCCTTTTTGGTATTTGACTAATTTATTGCTTGCTTCAAAGGACAGCCTCAGCTCCTGTTACAGCAATGATGAACCGCGATTCAGAGAGGTGGCACGGTCAGTCAGCTCATTGGCAGTGCCAAGTGTAGACCTTCAAAGTGCAGGACAGTCCCTCACAGTGCGTGTTTATGGTAAGTTCTTTATACTAGGTCACACATTGTGTAAATTAATGTAAAAGTCACTATGGTGTAACTCACTAATTGGTTCTCATTTACTATATTCACTATAGGTTCAAAAGAAACAGGACAAGGTGTGGTCAAGTCTGGTTTTGCTGAATTTAGCATCCCATTAGCTGGTGCTATAACAACTAGGCCACAACCCTCTGTGTCTGTCACAACAAGAGGACAGTCGGCTACCCCTCCTGTGACCGCCTCTACAGTGTCTGCCTCATTGTCAACCACTCTTTGGACGACTACAGGCCCGCCTAGTGTCCTTTCATGCTGGACAAACCCCACTGAAGGAAATGTTCTTACGCCGTTTAACTTCACATGTAGTGTAACTCAGTCATTCTGCAGTGTTGCCTCTTGTACCTACTGTCTCAAGACTGTCAGTGGTAAGAAACGAAGCTCAGACACGCTCTCAGCATCACAGTTTGGGGTCATTTCTGTGAGTTAGCTTAGGTGGGAATGGCTTGAAATGCTTTAAATTGATTAAATCAAAAGTTTTCTGATTTGTTGTCTGTAATAGCCGAAAAAATCATTTGTTGTCTGTGTTATTAATAAGAAATGAAAATGAACAGATATGGATGCAGTGTAATCTGTAGCATGTATTCAGTGATGAAATGTATATGTGTACACTACCTTCCTTTATAATTTTATATTTTCTTAATAGGCAATTATCTTTACTGTGGTAACAACCCCAGCGAGAGGTCACTCTTTCTGCCTCTCGGGGACCAGAGTAATGACTACATTCTAACTGTGGTTGCAACGTTGCAGAACTCAGCTGGACAAACTTTAAACTCCACAATTCTCATCAAGGTCTGTGATCAATAAGATGATTGTAAGTTCTTGTTGATTGATTCGATCAATAAACTGTATAAAAAATGTCAAATGTCAGAGGCATGAGCATGTTACTGACAGTCATCAGTGTTTGTTTTTTTAGTTGAACAAGCACACTGTCCCAGCTACTACCTAGCCCCTAGCCACAGCTACTAGTCAGTTGAGCGACATAACTACTGCTCTCTTCTGACAAGATGAAAACTGTTATGATATGTAGAAAATAACTAGCCTAGAAATTTAGTCACGTTAATATGTCAAGCTACATCAACACCAATGGAATTAAATTGCATGGCATTAAATACCTCTATGTCTATCATCTAGGTGCGGGAGTCTGTTTCTGAGTCTGTGCAGGATCTCCAGAACCTGGTGTCCAATCAGGTGGCAGAGCTTCAGAACAAAGGCCAGCTTACAGGAGTGGCCTTGGCTCAGATGTATCAAACTGTGTCCAGTGCCTTGAATGGAGATTCCAATGAGGAAGACAAGAGTGCCAGAAAAGAGGTACCAGTGTATATCATTGCTACTTGCAGGGGCTATGTGTGAGCTAAGACAAGGTAGATAAGATAAGAAATACATTATACATCCCAAAGGAAATTGAGTCATTGATCACAGTAGTACTGGACACTGCATGTAAACACGCACACACACAAACACAAACAAATTTCAAAATAATGAAGTGCTTATGGGTTAAGTCCATGGTATTACTGTAATATGTTGACACATGAAATCCAGTCCGTGATTAATATTGTTTTCCTCTCAGCTTAGAGAGCAGATGGTCACCAATATGTCAATAGCAGTACAGAGCGCCCCCTGGAGAGCACAGAGGAAGTGCAGGTTGTTGCCAGTGCAATGGCGGCGCTAACTAAGCAAGAGGATGAGCTGACGACGGGCACACAGGTACAGGAAGACGTTTGGACACATTTGTGCTGTGTCCCATGTTTTTTAAGGAAAGATTATCTCTGCCATAAAAAGTCTCCAATAGTAGAGTAGACGTGGCCTCGTACGCAAAGACAGATCTGTAGTTTGGAGCACTGTTTCCCAACCTTTTTTGTCTTGGGTGCCCCCTGAGCCTTTTTGTCATACCATGAGTACCCTCTCATTCATACATGTTGATGATTCCCCAAAAGTAGAACGTAACCCAACTGATTATTAATGAAAATCATTTGCCACAGGTTATTGTCTCCTAGAGGAAACTAGTTGTAGCGCACACATACCATTTTATTGACGGGCTAAATATGAAATGACTGAGAATATTTATTTATCATCTCGGAAATAAATTATTATAAGATTTTTCCATGTCCCCCCTGCAGTGTGCTCGTACCCCTAAGGGTACATGTATCCCTGGTTGGGAATCACTGGTTTAGAGGCTCCTGGAAGTGAGGCCTGTCTGCATACTGGAATCATGGGGGTTGAGGACCCCAGTCCCATAATTTTAATCCAGGACACTTTGGTTCCTGCAGCAATGACCTCTGGCTCAGTTGGATGACAGAGCAGATGAATAGATAATTACCTAATCCACCTAATTCTTGTTCCCCTCTCAACAGATTGAGGCCAGTAGTGTTTTGGCAGAGCTCAGCAAGTCCCTCAACTCAGTCCCACTGCCTGAAAGCAATGTAAATGTGAAGATGTTGGAAGCATCTAAGCCCCTCATCGAAGCTGCTAGTAATATCATTGTGGTCTCAACAACTACAGATAAACAGGTATTTCTGCCTCTGCAAAAAGACTGTGGTATGAAATGATGCTTTAGGGTGTCTATTCTCTGGGGCAGATACTCACAAAATGACTTAAACATTTATTTCAGAATGAGATCTCTGAGCATCTACTCAGTGCTGTTGACAATGTCCAGAGTGCCCTCCTGGTAGGAAAGAAGTTGTGCCATGGACCCACAGTCCTGACAACTCCACAGATTAGTTTATATGTCAACAGGTAAGGACCTACTGATTAAATTGCAGAGTGATTTTATATATTCTTTCCTTTACCTTGATGAGCCAAGTTGCTCAAAAATAGATTCCATGTTCTAGTTACAATGTCAAGTGTTAAAAAAAAATCTATTACACAATATCCCTCCTGCAGGTTATCTCCAGTGAACCTTGCAGAAAAGCCATTCACAATTCAGAACTCCAGCTCTGCCAGCTTTGCTTTGCCATCTTTAGGTCCCTCTGTTGTGTCTTCAAAGGACTCTGTGGATGTCCGAGTAAGATTCACAGTGATGATGAACAGATGCTAATGTGCTGTGTGTTGTCTAAATGGTGTGCAGATGCAGTTTTTTGGATTATGTCATTTTAACTCTGTGATGCTGCATCTTGCACTTTTGTTAGCTATGAAATCTGTTGTATCCTGTATCCTTCCTTGTCACAAACATTTGATCTGTTGTCCATATCAGATGATGACCTTTGAGACAAATCCATTTTCCTGGAACAAAGCACAGTCCATCAATGGCACAGTGGGAGCACTGTCTCTCACCCATAACAATGGCTCCCTCATCCCGGTTGCCAACTTGACTAATGAGATTGAGGTTGGTATGTTTACTATCATGTTCTTATAGTGTATTTTTAAAATGTTAATTGTATGACAGAATTTCCATGATGTCTTTTTTAACCCAAGAATGTTCAGTTGGCACTCAGTTGACTGTGAGTGATTTGATTTTGTGCAGATTCTTTTGCCAAGGACATTGGGTGTGGAAGTGAACAGCACTTTTTTGGACCTTGGAAATTTCAGCACCATCATGATCAATGTGACATCACCTAATGTGTCTCTAGTCCTCAAGCTGGATCCCTCAGAAGACATATCCTTGCATTTGCTAATAGGTTTTCAGGAGTATCCCAACAACACACACTACAAGGCACAAACCTACCTGCCGCGTGAGGGGGTCACACAAGGTTTCCACATTCTAACTCATTTTCATTCAAGTTTTCATCAAATATTTTTCTCTAAAGGACAAAAAAACAAACAAAACAAAAAAACTAAAATGACTTTTTTCCCCATTCAACTGATTCTGGCCAGAGGAGAGATTCACATGGGTGTTGAGCCCCAGCGATATAACCATAGATGAAGGTGTGTACTACCTCCTAGTGAGACCTGTAGTAGAGGCTGGAGTAAATGCTACAAATGCCACTGTGTCCGTCACGTCTGTTGCTGCTCAGTGTGTGTACTGGGATGAGCTAAAGCTAAACTGGAGTGACTATGGATGCAGGGTACGTTCATTCACATGTTTATTCACATTATATTGCTGTACTAATGTAAGAGGGGTGATGCAAAGCATTTATGCAAATACTGGAAGGGCTGTCAAAGGACAACTTAATTTTCTAATGTACACAATCTCAATAAGATCATTTTCAGTCTTTCTTTACATTCAATTGATGTTGATGGTGTTGTGTTTTTCATTGTTTTGTACATCCTTATGTCTGTCTGCATAGGTTGGCCCCTTGACTACACCCCTGGTTACACAGTGCTTGTGCACCCATCTCACATTCTTTGGGAGCTCCTTCTTTGTCATGCCCAATGTGGTGGATGTGACTCAGACAGCCCAGCTTTTCGCCACCTTTGTCAACAATCCAGTGGTGGTGTGCTTTACTGGGGCTATTTTCCTGGCCTACTTCATAGTGGTGATATGGGCACGCCGGAAAGACATTCAGGACACAGCCAAGGTCTGTCTCATTCATAAGGAACCTCACACACATCTGTCATTTCTCTCTCAATTGGCATATTTTCATGTAATCTTTTTATATATATAATTGTCATAGTACAGCTGAGTGCTTTTGTATTCTGTTACCATTTTAGCCAGTTTGACAGTACTCTAAAATTGTTTTAGTTTAAAATTATGGTTTTTAAACATGCAGCATGTGCTACTTCATAGGTTAAGGTGACTGTGCTAGAAGACAACGATCCCCTGGCTGAGTACAAGTACTTGCTCAACATCAGCACTGGGCACCGGCGTGGAGCCTCTACATCCTCTCAGGTTTATAAACATGACTGAGACAAGGCCTGACTGACCATATTAGATTGGCATATTATTGCCATATTAGATGGGCATTGTTATATGTAACTATTTCTCTCAATCACTGGGAATGACAGTATGATGGTGGGTTTTTCCACTGATATCATAAAGAATACCTATTATTTAGAGATCAGTTAGTTCTTCTCAGAGGCATAAAGCCTCTGTTGGTTTTGTGTGCAGGTGACAGTGACTCTGCTGGGCACCGAGGGTGAAAGTGAAGCACATCGTTTGACTGACCCAGACAAGCCAGTGTTTGAGAGAGGAGGGGTGGACATGTTTTTAGTGACTACGCCTTTCTCACTTGGCGAACTGAAGAGTATCAGGCTTTGGCATGACAACTCAGGAAATAATCCTGGCTGGTAACACAGATAAAGCCTTATACTGCCACTGATTTGGAACTGTCTAGTTTTATCCTGCTTGCTACAATTATTAGACAACAAATCAGACATTAATTGCACAAATTAAAACTGTAATCTGCACAGCCGAAGAAGGTCTTGGCACAAAGATGTATGCAATGTGTCAGATCTGTGTCCAGCTACCTAAAAGCAAGGATGCTTTTGCATCACATAATAGTCACACAGCATTGCCCAAGATTGTTTAGAACCATCTCTGATATTGCTACATCTGTTTGCCATATATGTGTTTTCCAGTGCCTCTTCTATCTGCTTCCGACATTCTAATATTCTGTGCAATTCAGGTATGTTAACAAAGTGATGGTGCAGGACCTTGAGACTGGGCAGAAATGGCACTTCCTTTGCAGCTCCTGGCTTGCTATAGACATGGGGGAGTGTGTGCTAGATAAAGTCTTCCCAGTAGCGACAGAGATGGACTTAAAAAGATTTAGGTAAAAAATAATTCCTTTCAATTTCTTACACATTTATTATATTTTGATAGCCAGAAAATCATCTGTCATGATAAACCCTAATCAACATTCTGTAGTGCAGTTCTGTATGTCAGTTTTTTCTGCTAGACAGTTTATGGCCATTTATCCTTTATGTTTTTCATTTTCTTAGCAATCTGTTCTATATGAAGACAGTGAAAGACTTTCGTGATGGCCACATCTGGTTCTCTGTGGTTAGCCGTCCCCCGAACAGCAACTTCACGTGCGTTCAGCGTGTCTCCTGCTGTTTCTCTCTCCTGCTTTGCACCATGCTGACCAGCATCATCTTCTATGGTGTGCCCACAGATCCTGCCGAGCAGACCATGGACTTGGGTAAGTCACTGCATATTTCACTCTTTGCCAAACTACGTGGATGAGCTTATTGTAAATATTTGAGAGAAACACACATCACTACTGAGAATTGATCTTTTAAGGTTGGACGCACTTATAAGGTTGCATTTACATTACGATAAGCACACATTCTTGGTCCAGTGAAAGTAGCGAGATCCGATCTAAAAATGCTTTTTGTCTTCTTTTTCTGTCATGACAGGTCACATTGAGTTCACATGGCAACAAGTGATGATTGGCGTGCAGAGCTCCATCATCATGTTTCCCATCAACCTCCTCATCGTCAGCATATTCAGAAACACTCGCCCCCGGGAGAAGAAAACCAAGAAGGCAGTAAAGGAGAAGAACAAAGCAGACACCTGCAAACAGGCTAAGAGTGGCCGCGTGTCGCCAACCCAGCCACCCTCCCCTGAGAGCCAACACAGGGACATAACACCGGAAGCTGTCACCAAGGTTCAATCAAACACATTGAAGACCATCTCACCGTTACTGGAGGTTTCTCAATTTATTGCTAATAATGTCTGTATTATACTGACACAAGTTTTGTGTGTCTCTCAGGACATAAAAAGAATAGCACAGTCACTCTCCAAAGTGATGAAGAATCCACTTCCAAGAATAGATGTGACATCTGGCAAAAACCCTGACATCAACACTCTACTTTCACTCGTGGAGGACATCATCCGGCAGCAAAACCGTGCAGGGGATGGATTTTACTCAGACAGCTCCAAATTCACTGTTACTTTGGAAGGTTACTAAATCATATTGTTATTTGTTGTACCTTTCCAAGTAAAAAAGAGGGGGGCTGAGGGGGGTAGAGTAACACATTATTATCTTGAATGAATGGTAATTCTGCATGTGGAGGGAAGTCAGAATTCCTTTCAATAGTAAGGTTGTCTCCCCCTAGGGCTATGACTCCCCCTAGTGGTGATGTTGTGAGCCAGAAATGTCATTCTTTCTTGTTAACAGAGAACACTTCATCTGAGAGTCCAAATAAAACAGCCAGTGATGGGCAAAAGGGCAGCCTGTACAGTCAGTACCTCTACCGGCAGCTTCAGCACGTGGAGAAAGAACTGGGCCTGCTGGGTCCCACACGCTTTTCTAACCCAGACAGCTACAGCCAGGCTGTGCAGCAAGTGAGGGGAATGAAAGGCCTCCTGGAGCCCCACCTGTCCTCCACCTCCAGTGGAGACCCCCTCTCACGCAGCCCCAGCCCAGACAACGCCGCAGAGGGAGAAGGCAGCAGGAAATGCTGCCAAGGAGGCCTGCCCTGGTACTTCGTATTTGTTGGCTGGCTTCTGGTTGCAGCCACCAGCGGAGTGTCTGCATTCTTCACCATGCTGTATGGGCTGAAGTATGGGAAAGAGCGCTCAATCAGCTGGCTCATCTCCATGGTGGTGTCCTTCTTTGAGAGCCTTTTCATCACCCAGCCTTTGAAAGTAAGAAACTGTCAAATTCATTTTTGTCTAGAAAAGCACCTGGAGAGCGCTTTTCTACTAGCCCAATACAAATTTCAGACGGTGTTCCAAATCACCACCAAAATTTAACCATCTGTTCTTTGGCCTAATACTCACGTTGTCTGAAAATTTCATCCAAATTTGTGCAATACTTTTCGCGTTATCTTGCTCACAGGAAGACAGACAAAAAGATAAACATGGGGAAAAACATAACCTCCTTCATAGAGGTAATTAACTGCATGTGACTCAGGAAATGTGTGAAAAGGTACTCTTAACATGTTATTATGTATGTGTGATATTCAACATGACACAGGTGCTTGGTTTTGCGGTTTTCTTTGCTCTGGTACTGAAGAAAGTTGACCAGGAAGAATACGGTGATGTGCCTATTGAAGAATCTGTGTCAAATGCAGGTAAAATTATCTCAACTCCCTCATGGTATACAAAAATCACATCTGTCATACAATACAAAATAAACACATCTGTATGCATACTCTTAGATAACCCTAATGCTGTACGGATTGCTCGGAGAGACAGTACATCCAGCTTCTACCAGCCACCACCCCCCTCAGACATCGAGAAGATGAGAATGAATATGATTAAGGAGCAGAAGGTGTTTGCCCTCATCAGAGAGATTCTGAGTAAGTCAGATCTGTGCACTTATTAATCATAATGATTAATATTGATCATATATAACAATAATCACACAATACTGTTGTTCCATCCATGCAAGGAAAAAAATAGAGAGAAAAAAAAACATTTTTATTTCCTTATGCAGTATACATAGGGTTTATGTGGATGCTGCTCCTGGTTGCCTATGGTCAGAGAGACCCAAATGCATACTATCTGACCAAGCACATTCAACAGAGTTTCAGCACTGGGATCACAGACTCTATGAGCCAAAAGGAGGTTTTTACATGGGCCAACACATCTCTTCTGAACAGCCTTTTTGGACAATATCCAGGTAAGACATTTTGATTTATGCAGTTTGCGTATACATTTTTTTCATTAAGCTCCTTGAGAAATAAATAATAGGGAAATATAAAAAGTGTATTAAAAGTACACTATAATATCAGCATTTAAATGGAAGTCAAAGGAAAACATAAAGGTCTATTAATACTGAGCAGTTTCATTTATTTATTTTTTTTACTTAAGGCTTCATCACAGATGGGAATTCCAAACTTGTCGGTAATGCACGCCTTCGCCAAGTAAGGGTCCAGAGGGACTCCTGTCGCATTGCCCACTCTATGCGTCAGTCAGTAAGTGACTGCCATGCTCCGTACTCTTGGGAAATAGAGGACATGGGCTCCTATGGACCAGGCTGGAACCGCTCCAGGAACATGAATACTTCCCAGACTGCTGCTTCCAGTCCCTGGCGATACCTAAGCCAGTCCCGACTCAGAGCCCATCCTATCTGGGGCAATGTGGCCCTGTACAGGGGAGGAGGATTTGTTATGACCCTAGGCCCTGACCTGGCCTATGCTACTAGGTAAAACAATGACAAATGAAGATCTGTCATGCAACACCTAAAAAACTTTAAATGTAAACCATGAAATCAACTATAGATCGCTTTACTATAGTTTGACATCACTGAGAGGCAAAGGAGAATAAATACAACAGAAAAGTGTAAAAGAAAGCTTTTGAGGGTCTATTATTTTTGTGTTCCACAGCGCGCTTCAGTACTTGTATGACAACACATGGCTGGACGTTTATACTCGTGCTATCTTTGTGGAGTTTACTGTGTACAACGCCAACGTCAACCTTTTCTGCATTGCCACACTTATGCTAGAATCAACAGCTGTGGGTATGGCGGCCATTTTATTTCATGAAACCATTTAACATTTGAACACCTAAGATGAGGCATAAGTACCAAAATCTGTTTTATTTAATTACATCTGGCAATTCATCAATGTCACCTCTGCACAGGTGCATTCCAGTACCGCAGTGAGGTGCAGACGGTTCGTCTCTATCAATCTACAGGTGGCTTGCACATTTTTGTCATGGCCTCTGAGGTCATCTACTTTCTCTTCATTCTCTACTATATGTATGTCCAGGTGAGTATTTATCATGAAGTACCGACTATTTGTTCCTCAAGACTGTAGCGCACTCCACTCTTTGTTTCTATCTGTATCATTGTTCTCTCTCCTGTAGGGTAAGCTAATGAAGCAGCAGAAGTGGGCTTACTTCAAGACCAAATGGAACCTTCTAGAGCTTGCCATCATCCTCCTCAGCTGGAGTGCGCTTAGTGTATTCATCAAGAGGACACTGCTGGGGAACAGGGACTTGGAATTCTATCAAAACAACAAAGACCAGTCAGTGATCGTCATCATATCACAGTCATGTGAACATCCTCATGGTAAAGGTTCTTCAGATTGGATCATGTAATTGCATGTTATATTGAGACTTCCTCCCTTCATTAGGTACACAAGTTTCAATGAAACAGCAACAGCTGACGCTGTACTGGGCTACCTCATCGCCTTCCTGGTTCTCTTGTCCACCATTAAACTTTGGCATCTGCTGCGGCTGAATCCCAAACTGCACCTCATCACCTCAACGCTGCAGAGGGCCTGGACTGACATCTCTGGTTTCCTGCTGGTTATGACTATCATGGTTCTGGCCTATTCTGTTGCTGTAAGTTTTATTTACCCATATTTAACATTCACACCACCGCCTGCTTCCAGTGGAATAATTTGATATCACAGCACACCTGGCAAATACATCAAGCTTTTAATTAAATATTCCTTAAAATGTGAGTTTAGAATATTACTGTACTTCTAATAACTAATTTCTGTTTTATAGTGCAACCTAATGTATGGCTGGAAGTTATATTCATACAGGACTCTTATTAGTGCAGCAAAGACTATGGTCAGCCTACAGCTTGGTATTTTCAACTATGATGAGGTCAGTTCTGGTATATGGACTTCTGGTAAAAGGACCACAGAAATAGATGCAGATACATTACTAACTGTAGATCGCTCATGAATCCCTTTGTTTTTATTTTGATTTGTAGGTTTTGGATTATAACCCAGTTCTTGGTGCTTTCCTAATTGGATCTTGCATCATCTTCATGACCTTTGTGGTTTTGAACCTCTTTATCTCTGTGATCCTGGTGGCATTTAGTGAAGAACAACTTCACCATAAGGTGATCAAATGAACATACTCTGACACATAATACCTACTTTCTCTAAAAGATTTGCATGATGTTGACCACTGTTGTATGAATTCCCCAGCCATCTGAGGAGGAGGAGATAGTGGACATGATGCTGATGAAAATCTGCAATCTGTTTGGTATCAAGATCAAGAAAAAAGCAGTAAATAACCACAGCAGTGCTGAAGAGAGTGGCTCTTTCTCCACCACCACCAACTTTGCACCATCTGTCATATCATAAAATCATTGGTCATTGTAATTGAAGATTGCAGAGTAGAATGTCTTTTTTAATGTTTGTGATGTTTCTGTATGTAGTAGGACAAATGCATGCAATCAATTGTCATTGCTTTTGGTCTGAGTATGATGTTGCTCACTCAAAAATTTCACTGGATTTGGGGTAAGGTAGCTGCAGTGCATTTGGAAACATCCTGTGTCTTTCATATGTGTATCATTTTCGATGGTATGAACATCATAAACTGTCAAATCATTGCAAGATCCTTGTGAACTTGTCTTTTGTGACATTTTTAACTGTACTTGTTAGCATTTCACCTGGGAATGTTGATATTTTGTAATGTGGAATAACTACAGTATAAACATGACATAAAAATTGTCTTTAGCTGCCATTCAAAAGGACTACTTGAAGGATCACTGCATAATCCCAGATGCAGTGCGAAATACAAAAAATGTAATGCTAAAAAAGAAAAACCTATATTAAGTTATGAATTGTGCTATGACAGCACACCTTTCAGAGTACTGACTGCAATTTTAGTTGTTTAAATCTTTTGAGATGAATGAAATAATAGGATGTCTGCTGTACTACATCCACATCCTTTACAACTCATTATGACTTAGTATACCTGTAACATCTGTTTTGTTAACATGGTAGTATACTTCAGGCCTATTGACAAAGGCATCTCCTCAAACTAATCTTTGAAAAAGTACAGTGGATAAACAATTAAGCCCTTTTATCTAGACTCAAGACCAGAATGAAAAATGTACAAAAGCATCATGCTCCCATGGGTGAATCTCTTTAGCACTCTAAAAAGTCACTATCTTTGTGCCAAGCACCTAGCTTAGCAACGCTGTCAAAATGAATGTTTGATTAATGACTAAATACAAGTTGAGCTTTCCATCAACTGCTTCTACTCCCTTTTGAAAACTAAACAGTTTCAACTATAATGTTGAGAGTGATTGATGGAAGGTGTGCATTTTGTGATCTTTCTTTTTTTATTCAGCAAAAATGGCTTACATGTTACAAGACCAGACCCTGTGTGAACGGAGGATCATAGACCAAGTTTCAAACCTATAATTAAACTTTCATTAAATTTTAGGGGATGTGAACAATTGTGTCTACAGTGGGTCCCTGTCAATGCTGACATTTTCTTACGGATTCAGTTGTAGTTGCAGCATACAACCGTCATATACTACCACCAGTGCTTTGCTTAAAAACAACAAAAAAGACTATAATATGAAACAGCTTTGACGCACTTGGATTTCATGACCAATGACAAAAAACGGGATCCCCCTTCCCTCTCTTTTAATCAAAACTGAGCATGTGGAGTCCTCTTTATCAAAAAGATAAATACAATGCCCGACCAATCCTGCACATACAAACAGGAGGAGGGTACCAAAAAAACAAACATCCTCTCAACTTTTGTCGAGACTGTGCGAGTCCAAGGTAGAAGGCGAAGCACCAGTTCATTTCTTTTCCTTTTTCTCCTCTTTCTTGGCTGAGGCATCTCCCTTCTCCTTTTCTTTCTCCTTATCTTTGTCCTTGTCTTCTTTCTTCTCTTTCTTACTGTCATCTTTCTCTTGGCCCTCCTTCTTCTCTGCGTCACGGTTTGCGATTTTGTTGTTGATCAGATTGTGAAGGGCAACGACAGAACGGATCAGAGAGGCTAAGTAGACAACCAGCATCTGGTCATTTGTCTTGAGGTAGAAGGCTTTAATGAACTCTTGCAGGTTGACGTCTGGCAAAAGGTTGAAAACATCCTGCAGCTGGTAGATGATCTGGTGGTTGATGGGCAGTTTGCCAGTGGCCACCTTCTCCAGGTAACTTTTGATGTCCAGCAGTTTGGAGTTCAGGCCCTTCAGACCATGGACTTGGTTGGTGATGCGCTGAGACAACGTGCCAACTGTTGTGTCCTTGATATCTCTGTATTATAGAAAAGAAGTTGCATTAACAGAAAAGTCAAAACTGTTCAACTGAGATAGCTGAATGTCTGGAACTACCATCACAGGACTCAGCATATGACAAAGAACCCCACCTGAGCAAATGCTCCACACCAACTTCCTCAGCCTCCTCAGCTCCAATTTCACTTGTCACATGCTCAAATGTCTTTGAAGTGGGAGTACCGTCCTAACACACAGAACACAAGTAAAACAATGTCAGACCCTCTTACCATGATAGTTACTTTGCCTGGGTTAAAACCATTGAGCTTTTATCTGTGCATGAATCACCCACATAATTTATGAAATTAAATGTCTTTTCAAAATAAGGCAATCCCTCAACTGAGGCTTGGTGAATGCATTGAAGTAGCCCTAAAGGAAGTTAGCACAGTGAGACAATACTGAGACAACAATACTCAACATCTTTTCACTAAGAATAGTTTTTTCACACACTCTGAACTTGTACTTTCAACACAAATACAAGAGAGCTCTTACATCATGCACTTCTTCCACAGAGATGTAGGCCTCAGTAGGCAACCCCAGGTCTTTGGGCTTCACATCAATAATAACCAACACCTTTGCAGCACAAACATAAAACACAGTGTTAGGCTATGCAGTCAAGCTGGAATTGCATCTTGTTTGCATTTACAACCCATTTACTAGTACTTACAGAGTTGGAGCAGTATTGCTTCATTAGTTCATTGATGGCAATATCATTCTTATGTAGTTTTGGACCAGTGTGATACCAGCCGACAATTCTTTCCCTAGCTGAAGACCAAATGAACAGAAATCAGATATAATGACTAAGTATGTTTTCAAACTAACAGCAAAACAAAATCATTGTACAACATGTAAAATTTAGACCAAATAGCATGGGGCACAAACAAACATTCACAAAATCAAACTTACCATTTACTTTCTTGAACATTCCATACATATTTTCCAGGTAATCATGGTCCAGGAACCACACAGAATCATCTTTGTCATCCTCATCAAAAGGCACTATATATCAAAAGACAAACTGTATGAGCCATAATCAACTGCATTAAATTCATTGTAATTTTACTAGTTGTCAGATAAAATGGGACAAGCTCGTTATGTTGTAACCTGCAAAACTGTTGGAGACGTCAAGAACTTTCTTCTGCCATGACCCGAGAAGAACCCCCACAACACGTTTCTGACTTCCAACTTTACCGATTCTGGTTTTGAGAATCGGGAAGAAAAAAAAAGACAGAGTTATTGAGCATTCATCTTGAGCATGGAATCTTGAATATAGTAACATGTTTCCACCATCATGTACAAAACTAGCTAATTGGTTTACATCTGCCTAAAGACACACCTGTGTGTGTTAGGTATGCTATGCAATTTTGTTGACAAGATAGACCGACACAAGTTCCGTTAGGCTAAAAGACTGAGTCATTTCGGCTAACTACAGTTATGCAGTCGCACAAAGACCGGTCTCACAAACACAACCTATTCTGAACAACATGACCGTACATCAGCAAATCCATATAACGTTAAAAGTGCACATTCAAACAACTACAATAAAAGACACTAGAGAGCAAACCAAACATATCGTAAAAAATGAACGAATGGCTACCATGTTAACACAGCTATCCTAAGTTACTATTATGCTAGCGAACAAAATGATGGTTTAAATGCCGTTGCAATAACACGCACATTCCACACAACTGGTATTTTCAGCTGTGATATGCATCAGTCAGTGACAGTAAATAAAAAAAAGCGTATATATGTGATCATGCAACCAGCAAACATCTATACATACATCTCACAAGAACGAATGACTTAGCTATTTAGCTAAGGTTAGCGGTGGCACCCGGATGAGTTAACGTTACCCAAGCCTACGTTAGCTGCTGTTGACAATCTCCTAATGTAAAGCGTAAGTTTATTGACGTTTTGATGGTCTGTAATGTTAGTTGACAGACTAGTACACAGCACACCAGTACACACATTATGCTGCATAATAGTTTCAGGAGTTACTTCAATAAAATTTACTTTTCTGACCACAGTTAGCTTGGCTAACATTTAGCCAATGAGCCAGCATTGTTGGGCCACTGAAAGTAAATTACGACCCAAGCTATCAATTCCCAAAACAAACCTTCCTAAACCTTTTACCTGTTGAAATGGTCAACCACACTCAGCAACACGAGAGGATGTACAACAACCTTTTCCACAGCTAGCTCCGGCATTTTGGTCAATGAGATTTTATCCGTAACCTGGATAGCTAACGATCGGCTGAAATTTCACTTGACGTGCTCCCCACATAGACAGTAAAAGAAGTCAGCTTCTTGGTCGCTGTGCTTCCTGTTAATTCTTGAATCCTTTCCGTAGTTAATCTACCGCCATCGACTGGATTGGAGGGCAAAATAGACAAATCGGGAGAAGTCCAACTAAGTGGATGTGCTTAACAGACAGAAGAGAGAAAAATACAAAAACACCGTATTACATTGATGAGAGAAAAATATAGGCCAATTGTAGTCTATAGCACCACATGACATAAACACCAAGGAGATACATCTTGCGTGTTTCAGTCTCTGTAGTGTAGACTCGTAGGAGCAGTTGTTCAGGTGTCAATAATGAGCCAAGGGCCCCAAAATAGGGATTTCATTATTATTTGAGGCGTGGGTGGGTGGGGGGGCAAATTCTCACTATATTTTTCTAAAAACTATGTATCTCTGGAGTATATTTTTACATGATAGCAAGGAGGATTTCATAGCTTTGTGATTTCACAGCCCTTTATGTCATAGTACATCTCCCACTGAAATACACTGAATTTTCAATCACTCTACAGTGTTTGTACAATATCTCCTAAATGTATTAAAGGATCTTTTCCAAACTTTGCACATTTAATCATCTCAAAGGCCAAAATATTCAGGGTCATAAGGTCAAAGGTCAAATTCAAAACATTGACCTTTCTACAAGCCTAAAACAAAAAATCACTGTAAGTTGTAGATGTTTTCAATATGTAATCATTGTTACAAGGTCAAAGGTAAATATTGTTTAACCAACTTGTTTTACTGCGCTATTTCTGCTATATCTCTTGAGGTCCTCACTCCTCAATGCAAATTTATTCCTCTTCAGTGTATCATGATTAGGAGCTCAGTTAGAGGTAACACGTTAAAGGGCAAGGTCAGCTTCTGTCCATACAGAGTTGCACTTGGCAGAAGCAGAAGAGAATGCAGGTAGAAGCTCAGGGTAATGAAAGATTTTTGATTTAGTCCATTGACACTGTACTCTGTACTCATAGAGTGTGTTCCAGTCCACATCCTGCGCTCTTCAATACAGTGCATATGAGCACTGCACACTTAATGGGAGAGTGTGTGAATTTCGGGCTGGGCTGTCCCAAATGGACTTACTGGAAGTTACAATCATAATGTATTAAGCAGTGTTGTATTTTAGGTTAAGAGCTGAAGCTTGAAGACTTGGTATGGTCTTAGATCTCTGAATTCAGGGGTCTACAGGCTCTACGTTCTGTTATGCTAAGATAAGATAAGATAAAATAGTGATTTAAACGATTAACCTGGCCTGCCATATATCATAGCATAGCTTAGCATAGTCTAGTTTAGGATAATTTTGCATGATTTAATTCATAGTTCACTTCCAGTTCAGTAGGCCCACTTACAATGAATAAAGCAAACCAGGTTAATTGTTAAAGGATTACATGAATAAAACAAATTAGCCTAGCCCCTGGGCTCCCTTATCATTGAATTCTACAGCAGGAAATACTTCTAGAAACCAAATTGTTCACACCATATCAAAAGAAATTCTGAAGGTTCAAATTTGGGTGAAATTGCCAAATTCAGCCATTTAACCCTTCCAACATGGTTTCTTGAGAGGCAGTCTAAAGCAGGATTTGAATTATAATTTTATCTTTATTAGGGTCTTGGATCTCCAAAATAAAAAAAAATGCGCAAGTAGCCTACATATATAAATAAATAGCCTTGGTACACTCTCCCAGAGTGAGAGGCTACTAACAGCAAGGTGAAGTTTCAGTTTGTAGGCGTGGTGTGTGCAGGAAGTGCTGCACTCATGTTTTATGTTCCTTGTTAAATTTCAAGACAATTTAACAATGCACATTGATGGAAATTAAGCTTTATTTATGCTACATTTGATTTAGCTGCTTTTAGGGGAGCCATGCTGTTATCTATGGGAGCTCAGCTCCGTCTGGCCTCCAAGTAATTTGAACCCTGGTCTAAAGAGAAAACTTTGACAGGAAAGAAGGACATATTTCTCTAGCCTATGACCTTTCTTATATCCAGTCAAGGACTACAGATCGATCATAGTGCACCAAAACAGGAAGGTGGACATGTCAGTACTCCTATTATATCACATTTAAAGACTATGCTTTTAGGAAATATATAATCCAGACTATTATAAATCAGACTGTTACCTGTAATTTGTTTACTTTTAATGGTACAGGTGAAAATGTTCCACCCATACACCTGGATCACCTATAACAACTTATGTTACATCACATATAGGTATATGCTATAAGAGTATGTATTTTCAGGTGGATGGATTGGCTTTCCTTTAAAGTTACAGACCACAAAGTATCAGCCATACACCAAATCCAACACTGGACCGCACAGGTTATGGAGTAACAAAGTATGGAGGAAGGTGATAAATATCATAATTCATGTGCACTCAATCTGACTTTCATGGTGAACTGTGCCAAGTTTTTTGGAGATCCTTAAAAGTGTGCTGGAGATATCGCACAAATAGCAGGAAACCCCAACTGATAATGGTGACTCCCTTTGACATTCTTTATTCTTATTCATTGAGAAGTGGCAGATGTGAGTGTGTTATTATCAGAAACAACCACAAGGGGGCATGCACATTATTTGCCATAGATTCATAGGAATATTATGGAGTACTGAGTCAAAATAAAAAATGAAACTACAGCTTAATAGTCTGTTAGAAGTCAAATTCAAAGTAAGGGAGTTTGTTTTGTTTTGACTTTGTTAGACTATGTCCCTTGTATTACCATTTTTGTCCCATGAAGAACTTGCTTTCATGATCCAATGTAACCATTTGAAATCACTCAGACTTCATCTCCATGTAGAGCATGGAGTATTGGCCTGTATTTCTTATCTTTACTTGACATGATCAAACAGGAATAGAAGTTTTGTGGTGAAGGGATCAGAGACATACTTATCAGCTGTATCACAATTACCAATAAAGTCAGTGTCAAGGGTACAGCTATAAACAGCAACAATTTGAGCCCTTTGAAGATTCTCCTTTCTATTTTCTTTCTTTTTATAGGTGGACCAATGGACTGCTTAATGTGGAACAGCTGACAAAACACTTGCAGTTTACTGACTCTTGTAATTATGATTATGTGAATTTGGATAGGGTGACATGTGTAGCTCTATTTTTGGCATCTCGTGATGCTGCAGTAAGTGCTCTTGTCCCAGGTTTGAGAGTGCTGACCTTGTTACCTTGAGAGTCTAACCAAATCACAATCACATTCAATGTGTAGCGCATACAGAAAACAGAAGAAGCAGGGATTAATTAAAATCTGAATACATCTCATTTGAAATTGTAACAAAATCATGTAGGAAATAAGTGGTTTAGAAAGACTACACTCCATTATCATTGAAGAGGCATATGTATACATCATTAAGCTCATGATAGCTCTGATTGGGTGACCTTAAAAACGAATGGGAAATACTGTGAAGAATATTCAAAATTGACTAAAGTGCTGTAAAGCAAAACAAAGCAAAGAAGAATAAATCATAATATACAAAAAGGACTAGACCATTAGCCATGAAATTGTGTGTACAAAAAAACAGACAGGGGAAAATATTAATAAAATTTAAAATATTAAAGCAACAAAGGTAACAAAGCAATACATTAATACATCATTGTACAAAATTATCCCAGTTTTACTGCTCTCTGATGAGAATGATGAGATGCTGGTACAGTGCACACCAGATTTGGCTATGGAAAATAAAGCCACCACAAATTTAGATGACATTTCAGATCAGTGTTTGGTCTGCACAAGTGTGTAAGATAGTAGGATGCAAGGATGTAACCATAACATCTCTAGGACCGTTAGTAATACCAATGTAAAATAATAGAGTAGCTCTCGGCCACTGTGATTTTGTCAATTTAGTTCTTGGAGGAAAATAGAGACCCCTGCTCCATTCAGTTGACATTAGCTGCCGGGTTGGTTATTCGGTCTGTTTTATCAATTTTTCTGGTTCTTTTTCCTATAGACAGCGCATGGTGACCTCAAACAACAGGGCTAAGGACTGATTCACACCAGATTTCTCCTTTAAGTGTAAAGGCATTTAATCAAGAAGCAAATCTTTACTTAGACTTTACTTAAAGTCTCTATCCATAAAGTGTTGTAAACATCCTTAAAGTGTTATGATGTTGTAATAAGCATAAGGCCAACCTCGTCGTGCATAATACTTAACACTTTACAGTGCATCATAATCATTTCTGAATTATTATATCCACTCATGTCAATCAATATAAGGCATTATGAATGCTTTATAATCCTTTATGATTGTGTTGATAATGCTTTATAGATACAGACTTTAAGTGTTGTGCACATGTGTGTGTCATCTGTATAGAAATGAAAACATGTATAATTGCTCTGTATAAATGGATGGATAGGCAGAACCCATGATTGTGGATAACTGCAAGGGATTATTTATAAGCTTTTCAAATCATTCTTTTAAAGAAGACAAGGCAATAGTTAGCTAGATTATACTCATTAATAAAGTGGCTGGGCTGTAGCCAGGTTTGTTCAAACACTGAGTTCAAAAATGGCTGCCAGTGCTCATACCCATTAGGAAAATTTCGATGCAAAAACTGTAATAATGTGCAAATTGTACAATGAGAAAGTTTGTAGGGTATGAAACCTGTAACCTAACCTGTAGCATTTGAAACCTATAACCCCCATGACTGTGTGTGTGAGTGTGTGTTAGGCCACTGGCTACCAGGCACAAAAATTCAGTCACTCAATTGTAGATCATGATTTTTAGTCTGAAATCTGCTTAGCTAGTGCCAGTTTCCATTTCTGTGTTTTGATTTGTGTACATGTGTAAATGTTAACAGGGGGTCACTTCTTGACCTTCACTCATTTGTAAAGATTATCCCTGTAATCTCCCTCTCTTCTCCTGACTATTCTCAACTGACTGTTTCTTTTTCCTGTTTATTACTGTGTAATGACCAAAGAGGTTAATTGATCCCTTGTAGCTGTTATTTGACAAAAAAGCATTCAGTCCCTCTTTACATTGCTTAACGAGTCATCATTGGCCTAATTTCGTTCAGTGTAGGTTAGGTTGCCCCTTCACTGAATTGAAATAAATTTAAATATTCTGTAGTGTACCTGGAGTTATGGGGCAAAGTGCAGGTCTACAATAAAATCTTAATGTCCAACATCCAGCATTTTTGTGTAAAATGCAATGTAATGCACTACAGTTTTATTCATGACCAAAATATTGCATTTTCTGCATTATGAGCTTCAAATAATTCCTCCAAAATGCACCTTCAGACATCCTAACCTACAAAAATTACACTAGCTTTGATAACATAGTAGAACTGTTAAACTCAGTTGTCATTAAACCAGCCCCAGGCAGTGGAAATGTAGGGTAGCTGTTTTAGCTGTACATAGGCTACATTGTGCTGCGACACACAGGGTGAAATGCGTAGGCCTATTACTTTTTTGAGACTGTTTGAACTGTAAGAAAATCGTTTTCACTGATTAATAGCCTAGTGAGAGAGAGATAGAGGTGGACTGTAAAGGTACTCCATCACAAAATACGAGACGGCCCAATCAAAATTGCTCTCCCTGTCCTTGTCATTCATGTGATTTGCGGAGTATCTGGACTTTTGACAGCTGAAGTTAAGAAGTGTTTAGGCTATCTTTGCAGAGTTTGCCATCTCATTCTAGCAGAGGACCCATTGTATATTTGCTTCACCAAGACAAATGCCAGCAACTCATTTGTTTGTGACTTTGAGTTTGAGTATACTGAAGTTCATGCGAGCGGTGATACGTCGCGCGTTCGAAGCGCTCATTCTATAAATAGCACACACTCCGCGTGTTTGACAAAATAGATGCTCTTGTTTTGAGTAGGCATGTGCCCATTCCGCAATTTATATCTAACATTCTCGTTTTGAGTAGTTAGATATATCTGAAAGACTGTAGATTTGATACAGGGATTATAAATCTCATCAACTCTATAAAAAATACGGAGGACATGACCTCAGCTACGGCCACGATAAGTGGGGCCTATGTTTTTAAAAGCAATAGACGAACATCCTTATGACTGCAAGGTAGAGGAAGAAAATGTAAAAGAGGGAAAGGACAAAGACAAGGTGTCCATCACATCTCTGACCCCACCCCACGCCCCCCATGCACACACATAGACAGACACACACAAACACACACGCACGCAGGTGAGAGAGAAAGAGGATGAAACAGGAAGAAGATGTTGTACTTTCAGTCTCTCTGACATGGACACATTTAGTGTGTAGATGTAACAGATGCCAGATAGCCTTGCTGTGCATGCTGAATGCAAGTAAACCTCCCTCCCAACATCTCAAGAACCCCCTAGTCAGTTGACTGGGCCTGGGCTTTTAGGTCAGTTGGCTGGGGCAGTTGACTCCTGATCCAAGGTTGCTGTGAGGTCACGGATTCAAATATCAGGCTGGACTGTGTGGGATGACCTTGGTAAGAATGGTTGTAGGACTATTTTGATGTCGCTGTTTGTGAGTGAGAGTGAATAAATAACATCTTCAATATTTACACTTACATTTACATCATACCAATAAAAAAAATGGTCTTTTTGGTCACAATAAGTCTTTTAAATGGAAAGACTTATTGTGAATAGGAAATAGCAAATTATAAAGACATGCAGTCCTTGTTAGAATAGACTTAATGATTTTATTTGACATGATGAATGTGTTCTTTGAACTTTGCTTTCATTTAAAAAGACATTTTTTTACAGCAATTACCTACTTAAAGGCAAATTTCATTTGTGAAATGCTGAGTAAATTAAAAGATGCAAGAACAGTGTGTATGCCATCAGTCAGAACGGTGGTGGCCATTTGATGGTGTATGTTTTGAAGGAAAATTTAACATATTGGGGTGCTTGCCATGTAGGCCCTGTAGGCAGCGCGTGATTGGGCCAACTTCATCCTACATAGGATAGCGAGGCGTAGTAACATTTCAATAAAATCGGTCAGCTAGAATTCTGACAGCTGACAGAATTTTCAATAACACACAACAGTTTCTACTTTGTGGGAGCAGTCTGCTGCATGCTATTGAGGAAGACTCAATCAAGTCTTGTAAGCGATTCTCCTAAAAGCACGGGCTGAAATCTCATCAGATTACCTGGATAATTGACAGGAAGAATGCCTGAGGGCTATCAGGCTGTAATTGCCACACAAGGTTTTCAAATGAAACACTCATGTCAAATAAAATGATTAATCTCCAGGACTATTGTCTTCTTCATTTGCCATGATTCCCATACAAACTAATTGCGTGTTTCCATGAAAAACAAAGACATTTCTAAGTGGTCCCAGCGGTAGTGTATCTTTTGTCAAAACACAGAAAAAAGAAATGCTGGATCTGTCCGAGCTGACGCGCCTGCGTTAGGTGGGAGGGGCAGCACAGGAAACAGAGCACATTGGAAGCTCGTAGTCATTTTACGAAGACCCGTACATACCTTACAACGAGGCAGTTTATGAAAACGGATATATGCGAGTTTGTCACTCTCTCTTCTAGCTAATACTTTAAATACTTATTTCGATCCGTTTCCCTAGATGATATTGTAGCACTGGCACATTTCAAGAGCTACTAACCAGTTTCCCATCTCTTCAGAGAGGGATTGCGATGCCCTCTGATTTCGTATCTCTTCTCAGCGCGGACCTCGACCTTAATTCCCCCAAGTCCCTCTACTCTAAAGGTAAAGTTACTCAGCACAATTTCCAGACTTCTGTTTTACTACGAACGAAGTGAGACTTGCTTACTAAATTTAGTGAACCGTTCGTGTAGTGTGCGCTCGCGCTCATGCATGTGTGTGCATGCGTTGTTTGTTTTGTTTTTTTTACCGCACGTAACGACTTGACTTAACGTAAGCTAGCTTGTCAAGATAATTAGCTAGCCTTACAGTGTCACACATTTGTTGCCATATTTCTCGTTTCTTCGACACGCCTCTTGTATTGTCCTTTGGAAATGTTCTGTCAGTATCAAGTAATTTCACATGTCAATGTTGTTTGCATACAGTCTCAGGTGACTTAGCTGTTAACTTGGCTAGCTTGCGTCTGAGTAAACTTAATACTGTTTGAGGGGGCGGGTCAAGCTTTCATACTTGTTAACGTTAAGCTAAACTGGCAGGATAAACTCTTACATTACTCTTTGAAACTAGCAAAAGTAACGAATGGTGTTGAACCTATTAAGACGAAATACACTGTTGAGGTTTTCTTTAGTCCATTCCGCTGGTATTATCTGTCGTGATTTCAGCATCGTGTCTTCCTCACATACTGAGGATATCAGTAGTAGCCTCTCGTGTTCGGCAGAGGTATCTGGGTAGCGTAATGGCTAATTTAGAGTATTAGAGTTTAGAGTTTCAGAGTTTCACATTACATTTTCAACACGCCTGTGAGGATACTAAAGAGCTTCTTAAAATTTATTGTGTGTTAGCTTAGACATTTCTGCTTCTTGTTTGACCATGGTCTCGATAGGCATGTTCACAAACTGTAATGTTCGCTTGCCGAATGCTTGATATCAATTAAGTTAGAATGTTGCCATTTGGTCGTAGGTCGCTAGATGCCACGTTGAGGTTTTGAAACGACTTGCTGCTGCATTGTGAGAGTTTTATTTACCTAGAACCCAAGACCTGATAACTAACTGACGGCTGTTAGACACGAGAGTTCACGTCCATCATCATATGAAGTTTTTACGTCCATCATCATATATCTAGGCACAGGAGAAAATGCCAATTCTTATGTCTGATTAAAGCACTGCTTACTCTGTCGGGCACGATCAAGGCTATTCGTGTTTGGGGCTATAGCTAAAGGCTTACAGCAGCTGTCAACTGCATGATTACATTACTGTATTATAGGAGTGATTTTCTTGATAACAAGTGATTCTTCTTCACAATCCTGTTAGTGGAAGCATCCTTTTTATTGATTGCGCAACGCCCCTCCCCCAAGGTTAATAGGCCTAGAGCTTTTGATAGACTTAACTGATTTGATAGATAATGCTGTTGTAATAATTTGGCAGACATAATTTTTTTTAGGGCAGCTACTTTTTATCAGACCAGTATGCACCACATCCAACACTGCATGAACAAAGAACTTGTTGGAGAATTCACCGTCATGATGTAGCCCATGTTCTTGAAGTGAAGTTGGCATTATTCCAACCAAGCTCATTTTTGCATCTAGAGGACATTCAGTTCTATTCGATTTAATTGCATTCATACAGCGCCTTTTACAATAGTATTGTTTCATGGCACTTTACAGCAAGGCGCACCGAATAGTAGGTAATAGTAACTAATGCCTTAAATTTCGGCTGGGGTGTTCTACATAGTAGGCTACACCCTGCTTGCCTTTGGGCATCAACTTGTGTGTATTTGTTAGCTAATGAAGCCATTTAATGGGTGTTTCTTAAATAAATGCTGAATGGTAAAAAAATAATGTAAATACAAGTGTTGAATACAAGTGTTGAATTTAAACAACCTTTATATTAAGTGAACACAAACCCCATTTAGAACTCTTAAGGTGAGAGGTTATCACAGTGACCTTGTGATGGAATGACATTGTTTTAGACATTCTTTGTGATTGTTTACCGAAGCCCATAAGAGAATGTTTTGGTGTCAGTGGTTCACGCTGACCTGTTCAGCTTATTGAAATGCATATTGACTATTCAGCAACTTAACAATAACTGAATGAAATATGAGTTGATTTTTTTTTTCATCACTGGCATAGTTTGCTTAGGTGTTAGTTTGGTGAGTGGGGAACATATATCAGCCTAGCTCAAACATTCTTGCTTGACTGATTGGTTATGGCTCATGTTCACGTTGGAATATTTAGGTTGCTCCATACCGCAAGGAACATCTTGGAACAGAGGTCTTTATTAAAGCATGGTTGTTTGTAAGCCCTCTCCGTTGGTGTATTTTCAATTTCCTGTGTGTTTTTATCTTTTTCTCCATATTGCGTGTAAAAAGCCTCACTGATTTCCCTTGGTCCTTCCCCAGGCATAGTTCTAAGCTCTTAGCGACAGACAAAATAAGAGAGGCAACTACTGTCATTTTTTTCTCTACAATTTTGGACATTTTAGTTTTGTTACAGCTGTCTCGTATTGAGTGTCAGCTGATGCCTGGAGATTGGCCTATGAGTCATCCACCTATAGCAATTTGGCACATGCTGATTAGGTTTTTAAAACTGAGCTAAAAAATAATCTTGTAACCTTGTATACCTGGGCACAGAGCTGGCATTACATAAGGACTAAGCCTGTAGGTAATCCTGGGTAAAGGTTCACTGATGGCTGCTACAGTTGTTGTTACTGAAGTATTTTGAGCACAACTGAGGTGCACACAGCAAACCTGAACCTTGGGTTGTTCGTAATGTTTTCTTCTCTCTTTCTTACATAGCCCACTGACATGCTATTGACTGATAAAGAGATAGAGGCTGTGGTCTGAGTCTGCATGGTGTTTTTTGTATGTTGAATGAGTCTTTTAGAGCCTTTTTTGGCATATGTGGTGATATGTTGGGGGCTGTCTACCAGCTGGACTCTGTGAATACCACTTGTATGACGTTTCAGTTCCTCTACTGGACTAGAGTTATGATTTTTCACATTTTGCTAGGCCTTCTGATTGGTCTATTTAAAGGAGATATGGAGCTCCTTGTTGTAACTCAGCAATTCTAATCAGTGAAAGAGATTTCTTTGACATTGTTTGATTTTTTTTTTTCATGTTTCAGTTTGCTGCACCCCAATTGCTAATTCAAATCTGCCCATGGGAAAAAGCACATGGATGGCCAGATGTTGTCCAGGTTTCGTAGTTTGGTTAGTTCCCTAAATACGTCTGTTTTTCTCCTCTTCATGGTTGATGCAGAGGGGGGACAGTGAGAGGGAATGCTGAAAAGTTGCCCAGGCCTACAGGCACACAAACGTGCTCTCTGTTCCCAAGTGTGGAGGTGCCCTGAGTAAATGCCACAGGCGTAGCGGTTTTGCCACGATGGCAGAATGGCACAAAGGTGTGTGTGTGTGTGTGTGTGTGTGTCCATCTGTCTGTTTTCACGCATACATTTGTGAGTTAAAGAGTGCTCTCACCAGCATTATGATGGCTGATCGTGTGTGTGTGAAGAAAACTTTGGAGGCTTTGTTTTACACCAAGCTTCTTTAATGTTCACAGAAGAAAAGACTTGGAAAAGTTTTTGCTTGTTTTTTTATTTGTCTCTGGAGCTCAGGACTGAGTTGAATGGCTCTGTATTGAAGAGTGCTGTATTTTTTTTAGCACTGTTCATGGATTGCCAACTTAAAACCAAACTACCAGAGAATAGTGTAGCTTGACACATTGAACCCAGAGGAATGTTCAGGCTATTGTGAAAAGGAATGATCCATGTCCATCCTGGGTTTCAAGCTCCACTTTCTTGGCCTTTTTACAGGGTGAAGCATTACAGAGCCAATGTTGAGATGTGGTTGAAGCAAGTTTGCAAGGCTGCAAGAAATTCATTTTTATTCATCTTTTTATTTTTTACCATGCAATCCTCCCTGATTAAACCTTGCCTCAGTGGCTAACTGTTTTACATAATCATAATCCAAGGGAGTTTTGCAAAGGCTCAGAAAATCCAACTTATCCAACTTTTGTAATGAGAATGGAGTGTGGGGTTGAGAGAATGAGGACATGCCAAACTTCTTTACCAGACTGGTTAGTCCCATTCGAGTGTGTGTGTGTGTGTGTGTGTGTGTGTGTGTATGTGTGTGTGTGTGTCTGTCATGACATGCCTTTTGTCTGTTGGTATGTCACGTCCTCCGTGTTGGTTATCTGTTGTCTGTGTGCTTGCATATTTTTACCCACTGGCTTTAAGTGCCCCTGCCCTACAGCAGCAGCAGCAGCAGCACCAGCTAATGAGGTAGCCGACTCACGTGACTTCTGCATGGAAACGGAGCTGTGTGGAGACGTAGCTGAACATACGGTTGTGCATTCCCCAAGGATGGCAAGACGCCCTGGTGATGAGACTAAATGTATTTTTAGATGCAATTCACATGGTGGGCAGTGTGTGTGCATGCGTGCGTGTGTGCATGTGTACGTGCTGCACGCATGCGAGTGTGCCTGTGTGCGTGCGTGCCTGTGTGTTTGTGTGTGTAAGATAGTTGTGGCGTAGGCAGATGTGTTTTTCTAAATAAACTTTGTCCTGCCTGAGTTGGAGAATACACAAGATAATTATAATAGTTGTGGCAAACAGTATTTGGTGGGTAAAATGAAAAGCTAGTTATGTAGCTCACTCCTCATCTTCATGTCTTACAACATCAGTGTGTGCATGCTCTTCAGCAAATATATTTTATAATATATATTTTTTTGGCCATCTCAACCTCCCTCCTGTCTTCCTCTCTGCCATTTCTCTTTGCTGGGATCTTATGTTATATATTTTCATTAAGCAGTTGGTGCAAATGGATGGGCTCTTTGAAAGGTGATGCTATGAGCATCACATCTATCTGAACAATTCACTGTAAAGATAAAAAAGGTCTACATGAGAAGACAGTGTAAGTGTATATTGATCTGTGAATTCACAGCATGCACAATCATGCTCTCTCGCTTTCTTTTTCGCTCTTTCTTTCTCGCTCTCTCTTTCTCTCTCTCTCTCTTTTATACACACACAAAAACATGCACACACACACGCACACAGACACGTACACACACGCACACACACTCACACACACGTACACACATGCTTCCAGACTAAGTTCTTGCATGAAGAGGATTAGCAGTACACTTATTATGACCTTTTGGATTAGCTATGGTTTAGAAAGAGGCTCAAATTGAAGAAATAAACTCCACCGATTGACTGTTTCGATGGCTTGCTGAAATTCTATTTAGACGTTTTAACGTAAGATGTTTTAATTAAGAAAATGTCCTTGACTTTTATGTCATCATAATTTACTCCACAACTTGTAAAAGAAAAAATGTGCTGTAAAGTGTCTCATTGTAGATGTAGGCTACATCCACAGAGGTTGTAAATTCAAAGCCATGTCAGGGATGTCTTTTCTACTGAGGTACTTCTTTGTTTACCAGTGAGAATGTCAAGCACAAGAACTGGCATATTGATATTTCAGATATTAGAATGCAAACATTGAACTGTCTAAAGCAGGTGGAGGCAGAGGCAGGGTCAGAACCAAAGATTCTAGAGCGAAGCATGTAGAATCTTTGGTCAGAACTATAGATTTATGGGGTGCATTTGGATTCATATTAATGTGGCATTATGATACTACTAGACTGGACTAAATGGGTTAGTGGAAATTTGCATGCTCTGACACACTGAAAATCATAAAATTTGCTTTTGTTCTGACACAAAACCTTCAAATCACACTTTCACAACCTATTAATTGATTAGGTGAACTTAGTTTGGTTGTCATTAGCCTATCTTGTATCTTGTTGCGATATCTGAAAGGGACCTTTGCATCTACCAGGTGCCAAATGATATGCTATCTTTTATACTGGGCTAAACCATGGCCCACATGCAATTTTATTAGCACATTACAGGGCTGTCATCACTCAATAACTCCTCCCTATCAGGTGGAATCTGTGAAGTCTGTTAAAAGTTGGTGTAAAGTCTGACCTCTGCAAAGTCTTGTGTGTTTTGCAGCCCTTGATGCAGACTTGTCATTGTCAAACATTTTTAGATTTAACTTTTATTTGGTTGATTAGGCTACTTCCCTGTAATATCATGAAGACATACAGTAGGCACCTCTGCAAAATGCTGGCTCCAGTTGATGGTTAGTAGATCGTTTTCATAAAGCGATTTTGCATTCCTCTGGAGATCTAGAGCTTATGCATGATACTTACTGTGGAAATATTTAGAACATGCATGTGATGCTCAATATGTTACAGAATGTCTTTTTATGCACTTGCTGTGCACCAGGAATAAAGGACAAGAGTTCATCTGACAGGTAAAGTTATGAATGAGTAGGCCTATATTCTTAATGTTTACAAAGCATTGGTCCACATAAAACATAGCTATATTTGTCCACTTTAAGATGCCTTGAAAATCAAATATCCTTTTGAATTACCAAGTTGGCCGGCATAATTCATGCAAAATATTGTTGTCAAATGGCATTTTGTTTTTGTTTCCCTGTATGCTTATTAATCAGAATAACTGTCTAAAGAAAGAAAGGACATTCTTAAATCCTTGAGTTGTATCAACATCTTTCAGTACCTAAGTTTTAAGATCTATGTGGGGTTAAGCTTTTCACTCTTTAAACACCTTTGTGCTTTGGCATTCCCATTAAACACCAGTCTTGACTTCAGGGGTCTGTACAGGTTGTGTTTATGAATTGGGCTTGCTGTTTTTGCTGTTACGTCCATGCATACGTTTTTTCAGTGACCTCCAGACTCTTGCCTCCAATTGCTTGCTGGGATCCCTGGAGGGACTTTAAGTTAACTGATCCCTGATCCAGGGAAGGTAAATGGTCCCAAGAATGGCCAGATGGACCTTTTGAAGTGTGAAGGTGATCTTTGTTATCTCAGCGGCATGGTCATGGGATTGTCCTCTTTACTGGATTCAACCAGCCAGTGAGTGTTTTATCTCAGCTTGTGGAGGACTCTTGTACCTGAAAACGGCAGGTTATTTTTGACCATAGCTCTTCCACCAAGCCCAGGTGTAGTAGTCATGACTCGAGTTTATTTCCGCCCTGGGAATTCATAACCTAGTCCATTATGGCCCCTTTACATAGTCTTTTGCATCTTATGTTATAGGCCTAATGAACTACATTACTAAATATTGAGGATAAAATACATTTTAATGTGTGTCTTGCTATAGACCTTTTTTTCTTGCACCACTACAGTCTCTGTCTCTGCAAGCAGTCATGAGTGGAAGAGAAACAATGTGCATAGACTTGTTTAAGTGATGAAACATCTTACTGCAACCCCCAACCTCTAATGTCACTATTTCACAACAGGTTGCTTGTTGGTGCTGTGCTGCTGATGGGCCTTTTATTCCTTTAGACACCCAGCTTGACAGAAAGGCCCCTAACCACAGGATTAAGCTCCCTCCCCCTGTATCTTATGTCTAAAAAAGTCATAAGTGGTTAATGGTTAACGCTAACTAAACCACAGTTTTAAAAAGTCATCAGCCTTGAGTCAAAATATTACCTCTTCCAATGTTTGCTGTGCACACCCATGAGCCTGTTTCACCACCAGCAGCACAATGCTTGAGTGCTTTCTCCCTCAGTGCCACCAGCAACAGTCCCAAGGTAACATCAACACACACACACACACACACACACACACACACACACACACACACGCATCTCACCTTGAGAAGGGGGGCAGGGAGCTGACATTTGGAATGGCATACTTCTGTCTCTTCCTATTCTCTTGAAAGTTTTGCACATTCATATCTTGTTTAGCCTAGTTTAGCTGGCGTGACATAGGTTTTACTCAACTATGACAAAAATCATTTAATTGGCTCATGATTATGTTGGTCAGAATTGAAATGTTGAAACTCGATTACTCAATGACTTTAGTCTATTCTCTTCCTTTTTATCTGTAAGTAATTATAATTGATTCCACACCATTACCTGGAAGCCAACTGGTAGGCTAACTGTACCCAGAAATGGTATCAT
This sequence comes from Tenualosa ilisha, assembly GCA_015244755.2. Lineage (NCBI taxonomy): Eukaryota > Metazoa > Chordata > Actinopteri > Clupeiformes > Clupeidae > Tenualosa > Tenualosa ilisha. The sequence continues at coordinate 12,519,416 of PYXC01000629.1, forward strand.
CATGCATTCCCTTAATTCCAGTGACCTTTCCAATGACTTTGATATTGTCATGCATGATTCTGGAAAGTTGTCATGGAACTCATGATAACCAATATATTTGTCACCACTGGCTTGCATGTTTAAAAACAACTGTGATTCCTTGCACAGCTGTTTTCTTAGCATACCCCAGTTGATCACAGGAGAGTTCCTTTTTGTTAGAGGAAAATTAACAGTCACTCTGATTTGCAGCTTGAAGGACTGGGATAGCCAGTTTTCTCTGGCTCAATCTTCTGGCAGTGTAGAACCGAAAGTTGCCAAGAGTTCTTCCTGATAATATGGAATGTGATACTAAACTATTTCACCCAATTATCACAATCAATATCAGGCTTGGGACATCTAGGCTAATGGATGTTAGCTTGTCGGCCTAGATGTTTTAAGAAGCTCCTGACTATGGCATTTCTGTAGGCTTGGGTCATAGGTTATTGGTCATCTGGTGTATATACTTTATTGAATATAATAGTGTATGGCTTTCTACACATTCTGTCCAGCTGATGTGATATGAAATTACCACATATAGTGCATTTCTGTACCAGGAAGGTACGTTTATGCTACTGACTCTAAGCTTGATTTGAAATCAGCAATCATGTTTCACTGGTTGAACTGAAGACTTTTGTTATTGAACCATACAAGGAATTTGACTACGCCTGGTAAGCCTGGCTTTAATTGCATATTTAATTCCCAAGTCAACATTAAAATTTTAGGGTGCTGCAAAACAAACTCCTCAGCGAGTCTGAGGTCATGGTTTCCATGTGATGTAGTTAGTAGTTAATAAATAATATCAGTGCATGGATTAAAGAGATGATAGGATTTTAGTCACACACCTATTTTCCTTGATCAAGACTCACAGTACTTTATCTTCACCGGGGTTGCCTTATCTCTGGTGTCTTGGCATAGTGTACATAGTCTTATTTGTCTAATTCACTGGCACTAACATTTAAGCACTAATTGTCATATTGCTCTCACCCTTTCAGGCCAATGGTCACATTCTCATGGGAAAATAAAGATGGCCTGTGAGCTCTGATCCCAAGCTGCTCTTTTAGCCCTCAGCGAAACATGGGTTTTAAAGTTACTAAAGGCGTTAAATATTAAGGTGCTCAATCAAGGTGGCAACGGTATTTTTTCCCCTCTCTACCTCAAGGCTAAATGAAGAGAGCAGGTAGGGTGTCCAGATCAGCTTACAAACATCAAGAGTCCTATCTCAGGGAATGGTTATGTTGGCCCACCCATTGTTTTTTGTCACAGGTCTACCGTCTTTTTATTCAAATCTCTGATGAATTTATGAATGGAAGCACTCTGAAAGGACAGTAGCCCATGCCTTGTCCCAGTTAGAGTGTGAAAGAGAGTGAGAGAAAGTGAGTGAGAGAGAGAGAAGAGGGGGATTTTGCAACGTCTGAGAACGGTTGTGCAATCTTAGTTTGGCATTTGTTTTATTTCTTTGTTCTGACTCACCTGTGACTTGGCTGTGGGGGTTGGACAGTCTTGGTATTATTGTGGTGGTGATGTGGTGCCTCATCCGGATTCCCTGTGGACTTGTAATACCCCAGATTGCCTTCTTTATAACTCATGTAAAGATGTTTTTATATGGTGCTGCTCTTCTTTTTAGTTTCAGAATGACTGCCCTGACCAAACTCAAAAAGCTCTCTTACAGACACAGGCTGTATAGGTTTACGAGTGGAGGAAAAAACAAAGTACCAAGCGGTATAATTGATGTAGAAAAGCCTTTCATCTCTGTAGTGTGCTAAAGTAGTTTTGTATTATGCCTATTGCTTGTTGCTCACATGAGTCACACCTCATGTCACAAGAGTTTACCTGAAGTGATTCTGAGTTGTGCTTAAGTGCTGGGAGGAAAGGCATGTATGACTGAGCAGGATGAAACCTGTTTGCCACCAGAGAAGATAAACAACTTATATGTGGATCTTGATTAAAAAAGGACCCAGCATGTAGTAGACCTACTCTATTTTTTTCATATTATAAATCTCTTAGATAATAACAGTGGTGAGAGTGAGAAGAAACAGTCTTTTTTTGAGTGGCTCTGCCTTCGTCGCGCCAACATTGCCCAACGAGGCTGTTGCTGTCCGAATGACATGGACAACATGGACTTTCGGGAGGCCATTGTTTTTCTGTTATGGTATGCAGCACGTGGGGAGGGCTGGTCTTGGCCCCGGGGGTCGGGTGGGTGTGGTTGTGGGTGAGAAATGGAAGGATGTCACTTGTGCTGGTCACCCTGAGGGGCTAAGCGCAAGTCAGGCACCTTAGGCCTTCTAATTAATACACTCTCTCTTTTTCTCTCTCTCTCTCTCTCTCTCTCTCTCTCTGTCTCTCTGTCTCTCTCTGGTTGTTTCTAATTAATCAGCAGACACTCTAAAGCCTTAATTAGATTGCGTGCCAAATCCTCTTACGTGATTACTATGCTGAAGGTGTGGTCTTAGCCTGGCTGAGTATGAAGGCTGAAGGGCAAATCAAGTGCTGCTGCTGCTCAGCCTCAGGGTGAGATGGCTGGATCATGATTAAACTTGTGATTGCTGCTTTAAATGCCTTTATAGTTACGGTGAGCCATGATGGTTCTCAGTTTTACTGTTTCGGCCTACTTTCATGTTCAGCAAATATACAAATGTGGCATCAGTTAAGTGGAGAAATGACAGAACATGATATCAATAAAGTCCATTTTTTTCTCTCCATAGTTTTAATCAGTCAACAAACACACCGATCGTTCAATTAAAAAAGCTATCCGGAGAACCTGTAGCTTAAACGTATTCTATTTTTAAATAGTAATTTTAGATCTGTGGATAGCTTTTAGAACGTGTCCCCTGCTGTCTAAAGGTGATGTTTGATCGTCTATTTCATGGGCTGATGAGTAAATGGTTTGGAGTCTTTAATAGTTGCCCTCTGCAAACAAAGCAGTTACTGATACAGCGACCACCTCAAACGAGTGGCCATCAATCATTCACCCAGAGAAAGGGTCCATTAGCTCTCTCCCTTCCATTTTGTGTCTTTTAAGTTTTTTAAAGTAAAATCTATTTGTTTTGGTTGATATTTCTCTTCTTCTGGGCACCTGATGGATGCAGAAGCATAGTTAAGACCATGTGTGTTTGTGGAGTGACGCTCAGTGATGTCATGCGGCTGGTCTGTTTTTGACCTGCTGTTATGAAAGCAACCCCTCTTTTCCTGCCACATGGTTGTGCCTGCCAGCAGAAGAGGTCCTTGTGAGAATCCTCACACGAGCTCCTTGTGAAAGGCAATTCGTCCTCCTACCAGCAAAGCTAAGGATCTCAGTCTCACAGTCACATGTGCATCCTTCCCAAAGGGGTTGGGGATGTGGCATCTCCCCATAGCTGGTGTGTGTGTGTATGTGTGTGTGTGTGTGTGTGTGTGTGTTAGACTGACTGACTGTCTCTGCGTGTGTGTGTGTGTGTGTGTTAGACTGACTGACTGTCTCTGCGTGTGTGTGTGTGTGTGTGTGTTAGGCTGACTGACTGTCTCTGCGTGAGTGTGTGTGTGTGTGTGTGTGTGTGTGTTAGACTGACTGACTGTCTCTGCGTGTGTGTGTGTGTGTGTGTGTGTGTGTGTGTGTGTGTGTGAGAGAAGACTGACTGACTGTCTCTGTGTGTGTGTGTGTGTGTTAGACTGACTGACTGTCTCTGCGTGGGTGTGTGTATGCTCAGAGGTTTGGCTTATGTAAATAGCTGGAATTCCACAGCGCTCTGAGGTCTTGCTTTCATCTGAGCCTTGTGTCTGTTCCTCCTCCTGCTGGTGGAAGCCACTGGTAAACACAGCGCAGACAAGCGCTTCCCAGTACAGACAGACATTGTTGATCTCTGTCCCACAGCCTCCCGGATGTCCACATGCTTAGTGCACACACTGTTATGTGATCCAAAAGCAGAAGCAGATTAAAGGTTCACTGCTTCTATGCTCACAACCTGTGCTGTAAGGATCACATTCCAAGTTTAGGTGTTGTGTGTCAGCCATGCTGCTGGGCCAACGTAGGTTCAGTAGTAAATCTAGTGTATTGACTGACTTGAACGATTTCACCAGTCAGGCAGTGGTAATCTAATTACATGGGTAGTTTTAGGTCATGCCATTATTAGGTGACGTGAAGGAGGCGATTGCCATGATGCCTGAACTCCGACATGTAACACACATTGCCTGTACCATGTTTCCACTACGCTCAACTGTGCAGTGTGCAGAGGTACAAGCAGCCAGCAAGCAACCAGTGTGTATTGCTGGCAGAGAGTATGCACCTTGTGATGTAGGCTAACTCTGGTAATGTGCTTGATTGTGCTGAGCTAATAGTGTGACTAAATCTTATTCCTGGAAATGTGGTGTTAACAGGAACAATGTAAAGTTATCACCTTTTTTTTTACATTTGTGTATGGGGTATTTCTGTTCAACAGCTGATGTATGTTTCTTGTGAAAGGAAAACCAAATGTTACAATACTTCTACGGAAAAGGGCTTACGCAATTCAATGTTGGTACCCCGGAGTCTGAAGGAGTGGGTGTCATCAAAATAAATTGTAATGATCAACATTAAAGCTTAAAGGGATATGCCACCGTTTTGGCCAATTTACACACTCAGATACTAGTGGCAACCAAAAGATTCAATGATGTATGCTAACCTGAAGCTAAAAACAATACCGGCAGACTGAGACAACGGCTGGATGAACTGAAGAAAGGTGAAACTCAATTGTTTAACTTTAGGAGAGGTGGAAAATGAGTAAATTGGCCAAAACTGTGGCGTATCCCTTTAAGTCGTTTATAAAGAAGACCCACCACAGGACTGGATTCCTGTCATACATCCTAAATCGTCCCGTGGCTACTATAATCACTCACTGCTTCCTAGACTGGTCCCCACTGCATGGAATAGATTACTCATAATAGGAAGCACATGGTGGCGCCCAGAATGAAATAAACATCCGCCCTGTTGCCCACTGGTCTTTTACTGGTCTCTCTCTCTTTCTCTCTCTCTCTCTCTGTCTCTCCCTTTCTCTCTTTTCCTCTGTCTTTAAAACTCAGTCTTACTTTTTTGTCCGTCCATAGATTCATTTCAAGGTTGTTCTATTGTTTGTCCAAGACAGAGTGACGCTAACCTAATAATAACATGTGGCATGGCCATGCCAACTGTCCCCCATGGACCATGCAATGATGTGAGATATTCACAAAGGACGACTCCTGGGCCAAGTGCTTCTCTGGATATTTTGTTCAAAAAGATGTCATCAGCAGGAAAGCTGTTTTAATACTTTATTTCAACAGTCATGATTACAATAGTAAACCACTGCATTTCTTCAGAACACATGACAGACTTGCACACTATAACAGAAATACTTCCTGTTAGTTTATGCATGTACGCATTGATTTGCACAATGTTGGTCTCCACCAAAGAAGTGTTACACGTCTGTCTGCTAAACATATGTTATTGTTCCAAGAGTGCCTAATGCAGCTTCCACTGAAACATGATTCATTCAGTGGAAACAGCAATTCTAAAATTGAATAGAGTAGAGTTTAGTAGTGGTATAGTAGCAGGTTGAGTACATAAGGCATGCAGATGACATAAGCCATACGATGACAACTTTCTATTTATTTTATTTTATTTTTCCTTCATTATGAACCACAGAAAAATAGCACTGGTGGAAGGTGAGAATGAAAGCTTGTCTGTCCTTCATAGCTACCCATAGCATGAAATTATCCAAATAGGGCAATATCAAATCATGTTCTCTATAAAGACATCTCTAAAAATTGTCAGATTGAGGATAGTGTTGATTTGAAAGGGGCCATGCCACAGGAAACCTTTTTTTCTTGCTGACTTCGAAATACCAGATGTCCATGTGACTAAAGGACAGGCCAACTGTTCCCATCCCTGTCTGTAATGCTCCATGGCACAGGCGAATTAGAAAAGTATACCCTGGTATACATGCCAATGTTATCAGTCACTATGGTCCCTACACTGTTAACAATCCAGCAGTTTACCTTGAAGATGTCTTAAGATGTTTACCAATCGATATGAAGCCAATATGCATATGATATGTAATAGTAAAATAAGCTTGGCTGCAAAATTAGCCTTTTTCTAGGCTGTAGGGTTTCAGAGCCTGCTAGATCATTAGAAAAAGAAGCCAAGGCAAGCCTTCCATGTATGGAAGCATTTCAGGGAATGTTATCAAAATATTGAAAATTGTATGGCATGACTCGTTTCAATCTCAAATCATTTTTTTTCACTGTAGACAACCAAAAACAAACCACCTAGTGGTGATCATGAAGTCCAAACTTAAACATGAGTCTGCACTTTGAGTTGGAGTAGGCAGACTGTTTACTGTGTGAAGTGTTGCGTCTGTGGAGATTGGCCTCCACAGAAAAAAGTCTTCTCACATTTGCAATGCTGAAGAGTCCATTCTTCTCAGTTGCTGGCAGAGCCCACGGTCTGGCTGTCATATATGACTCGCTGTTTTCTTTTTAGCAGTAACTGCTGTGAGTAATGATGAGGGAGGGTGAAGGGAAGGGAGCAAGAAGCACTAGAGTTGCGTGTTTGTGTGCTTTTTCTCTCAAGTTGTTTGTTAAATCCTTCTTCGTCGCTCAGTGACGACTGATCAGAGAATGGATCTCAGGCAGGCAGCGATTTAATTCAATGCAGAGTCCTGTCATTAAACATTTAGCATCATAAAGATTGGCAGGTAGACAGAGCTCTCAAGTAACGGTGGCAGATCTCCTACTCTTTGTCCTCCTCCTCCTCATGTCCGAGTCAAAAGCCTGGTGAAGTATCAAGTCAGATGGAAGCACACACACTTGTGTTGTGGCAAGCAAGACACATTACCAAGCGCACACTTCACCAATCACTGTCTGGCTGAATGGACCCAAGATTGGCATGAGCCAGATTAGTGTTCACCACAGTGATAGTTACTTCAGAAAACAAAAAACCCATCAGCCTTTGCATTGAGCACAGGGGATAGCACCGAAGATTTGTGCTAATTTAGAACAGCTGGTGTACAGAGAGGTTGGAATAAATATGTGGTCAAACTTCTGCTTTCTGAAGCCAGGAGGTTCACCACTGCCGCCCTTAGTGACGGAGTCTGTACCTCAAGATCATTTGAGCTCTGGCCATGCTGTGACCGTGCCAGTCATCTTACATGATGGGGTTGAGGGTTGTGGGTGGGCTTACTGTGTGTGTTCACACCAAGCGCTGCTAAAGCTGTAAAATCACATTTGTCGCTCATAAAAAATTGCTGCTAAAATGTCTGTGTTCGTTCTTGTCGCTCTAATCGCTCATGACGTTCTCACTGACATTTTATTTACAGCCGAAACGTGTCATAGCTAATTTGCATAAAGTTACATAACGTTTTTAACTTCTTTAAGTTGTGCTAGTCGCCCAACTTTTGTTGCTAGTCGCCCAACTTTTGTTACTAGTCGCTTTTGTCGCTTTAGTTGCTTTTGTCTTAGTCGTTCTTGTCCATACAAAGTGAATTACTTCCGTCAATTTTACAGCTTTGGTCGCTCTTGATGTGAACACACAGTAAGAGTGCGAGGGTTGTAGCAGCTATCTGTAATGCCATTATCTAAAAGCATTCCACATCGCTGAAAGTCACGTTCCTCATCCGGTGAACACAACTCTGTCACTTCACTCCCTGCCCGATCAACAGCGTCAATCATGGCTGTGCCATGATGTCATACTCCAGTATGGACTGTGCTCGGGCCTGTATTTGCGCACCCATGTGACTGTGAGGGTGGTGAGGGTAGATGACAAACGTGATTTGAGTGGAGTTTGGACGTGCATCTGTGTAAGCTTGCACAGACGGGCAAGAGGAGTGGCATGAGGGCACCTGTGTGGCATGATGGCTAAGCTGTCTGGATGCCACCGCATGAATTATGATGCCAGTGCTAATCCCCTGGCACCACAGCTGGTGTGCCACTGCATAGACATACGTGTGCCACCCACACACTGCAGGGTTTCTGGGAATAGAGGGTAGGTTAGAGATGTCCGGGGTTTGGATTTATGAGGATAGCCTTATCAAGCAGTTGATTGAACTGTTTCTAATCATTATCGTTATCATCCAGGCTTTCCACTAACAGGATAAAACTGCTATGGACATATAGCCTAGGTTGTTCTACTTTATTTTTTTTCTTTAACATTTTTGGTTTATGAGGACCCACTGTGCCCATTTGACAGTTTACTGACACTCCTTTATAATAACTTTGGGTAAAAACCCACTCTTGGCACATAGACTGTTTAAACTAGCTAAAGTGTCGAAAGGTCAGGCTGAGCAAGGTTTATGTGGTTATTGATTCACAGTAGAAAGAAATATAGATTATTTTGTTTCTCTGCCAGTGGCCAGTTCTCTACACCCTAAGGTCAGTTGACAACTGCAGTGAGTAAAAGCCTGAGGGAATTGTCTTATTCCTAGGGGGACTAAACTGTCATGCTATACCTGTAGGTACATTTTCAGTCTTGCACTGTGTACGACTGAAGCCTAGATCGTGTGTCTTGTTTGGTTGAACCAGAGGGACAACAGAGCTGTGGTCTGATGTATTCTGGTGCTCTAGGGTATGATGGCAGCTCTTTGTCAATGCCTAGCCAAGTATATACAAAAGCTTTGTGTGTAATTGAAGTTGACGTAAATCTGCTCCACTTCCAGAACCTATGTGGGTGGTTCTTGATGCCTATTATGATGAGAAATAAAGTTATCAGCTCACTTGAACGCAGCTGTTTGGCCCAAGGCTGTGACAGTGAGCGAGGAGGTCTTTTATTCACACCTATCTGGCTTCGACTGGGCAGGTCTCATTTCTTTGCAAGAACTTTCCACCGAGGTGTCATCCATTCCTCTGAGCTTTGTTGTGGCCCACACAAGCCAAATACAAGCCTGTTCTCTGAGCCTGGGGCCATGCTCTGTGCCTTTGATGGCAAAGGACTGATAGATTCCAATCAGCAGCAGAGGTCAGTGAGCATGCTCGTTTTGAAGAGGATCAATTTGTCAGCGCGGGCCCCTTTCTGTAATGCTGCCTTTGGAAATAATATGGCTGTCTACATGACAAGCAAATAGGAGGCAAGCCGTTTAGAGAGTTCCTGAGAGTTAACAGGGCACTTTGTGTTGAGTGATGGTGCAGACCTTTACGCTGAGCATCAGATGAAGCTTTGCCTTTTTTATCTTCCCCGTCTCTCTCTCTCTCTCTCTCTCTCTCTCACTCTGTATCTATCTCTCTCTCTGGCTAATTAAAGCTCAGCAAACGCTCTGATGGACAGGGGAGCTTTTTCTTCTGCGTTGCTATGGTGTTTCTGTCAGCTCCGCTGTGTACTGAGTCGTAAACAAATCACAAGAGCTGTAAATGACTGTATTCCTGAGCCAACGTCGTGACCCCTTGAGAGCCCTTTTCGCCTGGTTGCACCATGAGAGACCCTATCCAAGTCCCTGTCAGTGCTTCTTTAGTGTGTTTTTGTCCCTTTCTTTGATGGACAGGGCCCTTATACTCTATGATCAGCTACATCTGCCCTCTCTCTGTCTCTCTGTCTGTCTGTCTGTCTGTTTGTCTGTCTCTCAGACTATGGATGTTTATCTTTTACTCTGTGTCTCCGTTTCTGCCTGACAAGCTTCCCCATGACAATGGCACCAACCTGTTTAGCTAGTTAACAAAGGGAAAGGGCTCTGTTAGCATAGCAAACAAGGAGAAGAGAGGGAGAGAGAGAGAGAGAGAGAGATGGGAGGGGTTGGGGTTGTGAGGGATAGGGGGGGTAACAGGCCCTCAGCCAAAAAACATTGCCACACCCCAGGTGTCAGGGCCAGTGAGAGCAGGCAGGAGGAATGTGTGTGAATGAATGGGAGAGTAAGTCCCGTCTTTCTCATGGTGAGTGCCTTTCTCTTTTTTCCAGATTCTCTCGGTTGTTTTCAACCAAGCTAGAGACATCTATTGGTTTTTTTTGAACGATACACACAAGAAACACTTTGAAGGGAGAAAACGAAACAGGAGGCTTTAAAAGTTGGGAGATCTTAGTGAAAGTTCATTAACACAGATGATTGGTTGTGATGTGGTTTACATTTGATTTGGGATGTTGCATGTTGTTTTGTTCATTTAATATTTGAGCGAAGGTTTCATGGCAAGCCAAAGAACTAAAGAGGAAGGAAAACAGAACATTGCAAAAATTCAATCAAAGATTTTTTTCTCCATGGCAATTTTGTTTCTGGTTCTAGATTGAAACTATAAAGATCTAACCACATGGAAGTCTGAAGCAACAATGTCAGTGTCGAGGGGTCCAGGACCAGGCGAAAACCAGATTGTGTTTTTGTTGACATAGAAAGGATAGTTGTCTCATTACCCATGTTAATTACATTGACTTTTTGTTTTTCCTTTTCCCTTGGTGAAAGAGCAACTGTTTTTCGACGTGAAAAGCAAGCACTGTTTTCTGTTTGCGTAGGAGGAAACTGTGCTGCAGAATAGGAATTTTCACTCTTTTAAAAACGAGTGGAAACTCTTTGAACAGGCCAGCCACTGATTCGGGACCGAGGCTCTGAGAGCAGAGTACATATTTTCTGTCTGTGTGGTTGGCAATCTGTTTACTGGAAGGGCCCTGCACAACCAAGTGTGTGTGTGTGTGTGTGTGTGTGTGTGTGTGTGTGTGTATGCATGTGTTTGGTGCGTTCATGTGCACTCATGTTTTAAGAGGTAGCCTAGCTTCTAAGCAACAGATCTATGTTTGCTGACGCAGAAAGATGTGGACAATGGCTGGGAAGGCTCAAAACACTTTGTAGGTGTACAAAAACAGAAATCAAAAGAAAAAAATGGCTTCAGGTGCCTTCTATTGCCATGGTGAGTACTGTGAATCTCTTTGCAGGTGATGGTTGAACTGAAACAAGACACTACTCACATCATTCATGTCCTCCTTGTGTCTTATGAAGGGACCTTAAACTTCTCCACAATGGGGGTTATGATGGCATCAGGGTTAACTAGGAAGCAATAAACAACTATAGTGCTGAAAATATTAACCCTTGTTGGCGTCTAATGTCATCCATACCATAGTCTCTCAAAATGTCCACAGTCATGTCAAAGGAAGTGAGTTTCTTAGCACAATCTGTTCTAGCTCATGTAAACAGATTGTAAATTCAGTTGAGAGATGTGCCAGAGACTTTGCCTTGGCCTGCATGGTGTTGTTGGTTTGCATAGTTTTTGCCGTTCTCGTCTTCCTATGCTCGCAGAGCCTAGTCTGGAGGGGGACCTTTTCTTACGAACACTCTGAAGATTGAAGCAGTACTCTTAAGGCTTCCAAGAGGGCTCCAACATGCCTGTACTTGTGTAGCCAACAGAGAGTCAGGAACAGGGCGTTGCAGAGGGCAAGAGAGGGCTACAGTGCTGTCTTGGTTTGTGACTGCTCTCCTGGGACCTTGTACCTCGTTGAAGGTGGCAAACTGATGCACCTACAGTATAGATTTAGATGTTGTTTATTTATTTTTGGGAGGTAAACTCTGCAGGGACTCTGCCATAAAAAATGTTCAGTTTCGATTGCAATTCTTAATCATTTAGTGGATTTTGGCCTAATTACACTTTCTGCTGCTGGAAGTCTTATGTTACACTCATCCTTCCCATCCCACCACCACTCTCACCCCCAGACTTACCCTCCCCCACACTAAAGGCGTTTGCCCCCACAGATCAACCTTGTCAACCTTGCAGCAGTGCTTTCAAAGCTGTTCATCAGCATGCTGAACATGCCGGGAGGGCATTGTTCTCTTGCACCCGTAAATAGCCTGCCATTGGTGAGCAGAGAGGGCAGTAAGCTTTGGCTCTTGGCACTCTGCTTGGTAGTTGGTTGGATGGGTGGGTGATGGCAGCCCACTGGTAGATCATGGCAGCCATGTACTCAGAATGCAGTGCGAGGTGGTATTTATTATCACTTGAGGCCATTTATATATAAACAGGCAGAGCTCTTTCCAAAGCCATGGCCAAACAGAGGAATGGTTGGATTATGGTGGCAGGACACTCTTGGTCTGTTATGATGTTAGCTCATTCATTCATTCATATCTCTGGACAAGAACAGATGACCATAAACCCTTGGTACAATGGCCCCAAGGACACTGCATAATGAAAACATTGGCTGTCAGGTGCATATTGCTTGCAATATGGAAATCATAATCTGCCTTAGGACATCTCCGAAAGTAATGGAGGTGGGGGGCGGGGCGGCAAAGAAAGCTTTTATCAACAGCTGTGACGAGCCAAACCAGAAAGAAAAGATATGAAAAGTATGCAAACACATAGACACACAGCAACACATAGGCCCAACAGTTTTAGTCACATGAGTGTAAGTTGTGACTGCCATGTTGATTGGGCCCCTTTTAGTTTTGATGAACAATCATTTACCGTGTAATTTCACTAAATCATCCCTAAAGACCACAGCATCTTAAAAGCTCAAAACTACTAAGCTTGCCAGTATCCGCACACAGTTGTCAGTGCACCAGACTGCCAGACACATTTGAAGCCAACAGTCTGAATTTTGTAACTGTGTTGTAACAATTTTTGATAATGAGATAAGGAGTAGGCCTATAAGAGTGCTGAGGTTGATCTGCAAAAATATCCTCCCACAATGCATCTCAAACTATGAAACATGCTGTCGTCACAGTGGCAGTAGTTTAGTGTATGTTGAAATCTAAGCTGCCAGCTCTGTCTCTCTCTGGAGTGTAGAACAAGTGACAAGTGACAACACTCATCTGTGCTCTTCTTCCTTCTCTGCTTTAGAATCAGTGTATGACCTACTCCCCAAAGAGCTGCAGCTGCCACCCACTACTAAGCTGAACATCCGGGCCATGAGTCAGAAGAGCGGCGGAGAGGCGGGTCCTCCTCCTATAACGGCGTTTGCTTCAGGTAGGCTGTCTCCTCTGCCTCTTTGCATCCAGCCTGTGTCTCCCTAGTGCCTCTCAAGCACCATGGTAACAGTGAGCAGTGCTGTGACTGGTTATCTCCTGGCGTCCTCATGGCCATGTTTCTGTAGGCTACCTCCAAGACATGGCCGAGGCAGCATGCAGGTCTTGGCACTGAAGACCCTAGACTTGCAATATATGTGCAGACAGGGCTTGGGTTGATACTGGTTTTCAGTGTGAAAGAAAAGAGAAAAAAATTAGAATTGCAGAAATCATCTAGGCCTGAGAAGCTGAAAACTGGACTTACAAGGCCTAACTTCCCCCTCTCCCTCTTCGGCCTCAACACCAAATGAGCCACACCCTCTAAACCAAACTTTTTTTTTGTGAAGAAGGACACTTTCACATTTGTGTGTTGACTGTGTATGGTCAATAATAACTGGTGTTTACAAACCCAGGGAAAATGTGAAATGACTGGTGTCAAAGCAGCCTTGCTGGCCTGATCTCATTCAGGCCCAGCTTTGTAGGACAATTACCAAGCTATAATTAGTTTGTATTACTGAAATCTAAACAAGCAGGTTTAATAGATTAGGAGTAAATGCACGTTCTGGTTCAGTGTGCAGTTAAAGAGTACAGATGTTATTTCCGTGTTTATCTACATGCTCTTAAAAAAAGTTAACATATGTACTACTGTAGACTTCCTCATCTGGAGAGGGACAGTAGTTCACTGTTTATTTCTTGCTATTCTCATTTACTATTGGAAGTAAAGCAAAACAAATGTCACTTTTACTGTCATGTCAATTTTAGAATTTAACATTTAAGAGCGAGAAGTGTGTACTATACTGTCCCTGCTGCCTTGCTCCAGCTGGGAACACTGTGTCTTGCCATTTGAGTCTAAGGAAACCACATTAAATTTTACGTGTGAAATGATTTATTGAAAGGTGTCATCTCCTCTCCAACAGAGAGGCAAAAGGCAAAGTCTATTTAGCTGGGCTGCTGAAGTGCTCATAAGCACAACATGTTCAGGGAGCATAGTAAACTAAGGTCCTAAAGTCTTGAATCTTGAAACTTTAACTAGACAAATTTTAAGCTACCCTTTCAATTCACCAAGGGAAGCTAGAACAACTTCCCCCACTTTGAAATTTCAATTGGCTATCATATGTTTCCAACTGTCTCACAAACATATTTAGAGAATATTGTTTCCAGGCTGAAAGCAATACTATAAAGGTACAAAACCATCTCGGTACTGCTCACAGCAATCAATGATCACCACCAGAATCGGTGAGGTATCTCTTCTTGTATGTGTTCTTCTGCCGTTTTTCAGCCAATTAAGTCATTTTGTTTTACAGGAAAATTAAGCTCTTGGTTTTAAATCTAAAAAAAATGCAAGATGCTGGGGTGAAACAACAGCTAAGCTACTTTAAATCTTTTAAAACTCTTCTTGATGGGCCAAGAAGGTCTTTCAAGGCAGAAGGAAGATTCCTCCAACACCAGCCTTTCAGTGCAAGATTTTGTACTTGAACATTCAAAATGCGATTCACTTTAGTGTTTTTTACTCTGCCCCTTTATCATAGTACCCAGGTTTAGGGTGAGTTTGAATAAACCAGGAGTCTGTTGCCTTTGGACATCAGTACCTAACTGCAGCCAATGCATCCCTGTGACGAGGCAGGACTTGCTGGCTGTAGCTGAAGGAAGGTGAAGTATTTTTAAGCTTAAATGAATCTTAATTCGGGACTGTAGGTTTCACTGCAAATTGGCCTTACATCTTCTGGCTGTTTTCTCTTCTTTTTTTAAATGTAATATCCTATTTTTAATATATATACATATAAATATATATATGAAGAATGACTGACTCAAATCCTTGAATCAAGGGCTTGTTTTATTCAGTGAGCCACATGGTGTGACGGATACCTAATACAGTGGCTATAAATGTTGTCTGCTCACTGAAGAGGGCAGTTTGTAAGGCAAACTCGCATCAGCACCCAGATCGAAAGCTGGGAAGGGGACAGGAGGCGAGAACTGTGGAATAGAATGAAAGTGAAGGGGCATCTTCCCCTCCTTTCCCCCCACTTTATTTCTTGTTTTTGTTGTTGTTGCTCTCTCTTGAGTCTGAGTCACACCTGTGAAGTTAGCCTGTCACTCAGGCTACCAACTCACATACCTGGTGCTGTTGTTGTTGTTGTTGTTGTTGTTATTCCAGTCACTCGCCCTCTTCTTTCCCACCCCCTTGGTGCCCCTTCCCAGAATGCCCTACACAGCCTACCGGTGTGTTAGGGGGAGCCCATACATGAAGCTGCTGCCTAAGTCACTGCCTCAGCGCTATGCTATGCTACCTATGCTAAGCTACAAAAAGATTAAGACACAGAGAGAGAGAGAGAGAGAGGCCGTGCGCTTGGCACATCAACTACCTCCATTTCTTGCCTGCTACTGAAAACTGCTATTCATAGCTTTGCCTGCCATGACACAGTGACTATCAGAGTCCCTTTGTTGAATTGTAGCTCGACATGGTTTCCCCCTTTCATTCTCTCTCCTCCTTACCCCCCAGCCCCTCTCCCCCCCGCTACTAACCCTCAGCCTTCAGAGCTTGCACTCCCTTCTCCTCCCTGTCTGCCTTTGGGAAATGGCTAAAGTCAATAGTGCTACAGGGAAGGCTTTGGGGGTGACTTCATGTAAAATGTTTTAAATGGCTCCTAATTTACATCCTGATATGTTTTTAAAATTGTTTTGACACCTTCATAAACTCGCTTTTTTGTTTTCCTGTTGTTTTAATGCCATTGTTTCTCCTGTCTGAATGTCTGAATTGAGCATGAATCATTGGTGTTGTATGACGTCAATCTTCTTTCTTGCCTTTCAGTTCGTCCAAGTGTTTTTTGACATAGGTGGTGGATTTTTTGGGGTGGGGGGTGGGTGGGGGAGGGGCTTGTGGATGTAAACTGAGAGGGATTAAGTATTATGTGAGCACATTTTCATTAAGTATGAATAAAGGTTAATGACATATTTGTCCAGAAACCTGTCAATTTGTCCCTTTGGAAAGATGTCTGAGTTCAGAGAGAAGTCAAGTTCATACATGGTGCACACAATCATCTTTAAAACCAGTGCTTGCAGAGGACCTGGTTTTCCTCTCAGTCCTTGTCTCTAAATAGCATTGCATTCAAAGATTGGTGTCAAAACACATATCAGAAAGCGTGCCTGAATTGTCTGTTGGCATGTTTTTATTTGTGACTGCAAAACCATGTGATTGCACATAATGTTGTACTTTTTTGTCTGGGATCTGTAGATGTTTTTTTTTTTTCTATTAATAAACCTAACTTGCATTTTAGCTGGGTCCCACAGGCGTCCGGGTGGGTTGTGAGAGTGTCAGTAATGAAGACACTTAGTCCCAGGGTCACTTAATCCATCTATTCTCAACCAGGGTGCCACCTAGGTCGGTCTGTCTTTTAGACTTTTTTTTACTCTTTTTTTTGTTCATGTATTTCAGATTGTGTCTGAATGCACTTTCAGTGTTTTCTTTTTTGTCAAAAACTGATAGTTTGGAGCACAGTGTTGCCACATTGTCAAGGGCAAGAGAGCAATATATTTTCTGCTACTTTGGTCACATAGGTGGAGGCAAGGGCTTGTGGGTTGTATGCATCATGAGTTATATTTGTTATGACCTTGCCCTTTGATCAGAACTCTCCTCCTGCAAAGGAGAGTGTTAAGCAGCTTGATTCTGTTTGCTTGATGTATGTGTTGTTAGATGGTGATTGATTCCTGTGTGGTCTTGAGTGTCTGAGATCCATTTGGACTTTTTGTCTCCTTGAGTGAAAGATCATATGACCAACCATCCCATTGCTTCCATCTGCTGGGACCTACTAAGTGCCTTTCAGACATCATTTTAATGTCTTCAGTGCCCTGGGAAAACTGGACTTTTGTTTTGCAGCTACTTTCTGCATGATAAGACTCTTAGGCATATAGTATGATATCTTTACTGTATATCTTTACTGAGCAAAACCATGATAAAATATGTGTCAGTTTGGACTAGACTATGGTGGACTAGACTAATATGGTGGACTGTACTATTTGCCTAATATAGGAAGCCAGTATTTGTAGAGTAGCCTACATTTAATTTAGCAATTTGTAAGAATTCTCCCATGCCAAAAAATACTACCGGAAGTAGACCAACAAAATAATCTGTCTTTTGTTTAACTAAGCTGCAACTGGTTTGAATAGTGAATACCAATGCATTTCATTATTTTCTGTCTTAATACAAAAACATTGCTCATGTTTCTGATTTGAAGAGCTCTCAAATTTCAGCCATGTAGGTCAATATAAACGCCTCCCTCTGCTCAGTACGTTATGGAGGAATCAGTTGAGTGACCTCAACCACAGCGCCACACTTCACATAGACAACAGTTTTATTAATGTGCGACATACGTTCGTTCTTCTAGATTTAAGACTGTAAGGTTACATACTTTTATTTTTTATTTAAACAAGACTGCATCCTCAAGTCTGGATCCAGTGCTCCAGAGTTGTATAAACCTATAGAACACAATTCTTAAATCTTAATTTTTGAATTCCTTGTTTTATAATGACCTCAAAATGTTGAATGACTAGTTGAAGAAAAACTGATTTAGAATGAATTAGTTGAAGAAATACTGATTTAGAACTATTATAATCATCTTAAAGTAGCTGCAAATCCATCACTGTGGTTCCAATCATTTGGTCTTCCAATCATTTGGTCACTTTTTTTATTTTGCATGGTTTAACATTGTCTGGCGTATTTCTCATTAAAAAAGAAAAATATTTATAAAACAGTTTAAAAAAAATCATTCAATTAATGTCAACTAATGCTTGATTTTATTCAGTCTAGAGCCATGACTGTTGTTTTTAAAATCTTTTTATTTATTTAACATTGGTTAATGGTCTCTGCAATGTGTGAAAATGGAACTTACTTTGGCACTTTGCAGACTGTGCCTGTTAAATTGACAAAGGGTAAGAGGAACAAGATAATTTACTCTCGGTGTCACGAAATTTTTAGCATTTTGTAGTCTTGTTTTAAAGGGCGGTGTCCGCTATCATTGGGAAGGGTTATCTCAATCCACTTTTGGACCATTGCTTGCTCTTTTGGAGAGACATTGAGTTGATATTGTACCGCCCTCAATGAGTTCACTGTGCCTTTAAGATGCATGTGTGTGCCAGAGTGTTTGATTTCTCATTGTCATGTAGAAATGTTTGAGCAGACCTTATGTTAGCATTTCAATTTAGTATTTCTAGATTGATAGACTTTGGAGTTATTGTAATTGGCCAAATTTTGTTTGCGTCTGAGGCAGACTTTTCTGCTTGCTATGTAGCATTTTGTTAAATGCATCTTGAAGGTACAGAGTCAGCGTAGTTGATGGGCCTCAAAATATCCTCTTAGACATGAGATGTGGATACCAGCAAAGAGCTGCACGGTTTGAAAGCATTCTTTTACATCAGACTCTCTGTGAATCTGTGTTGTTGCTTTATTGTTTTCTTTGCATCTCGTTTTTTACTGCTACCCTGTGCCTGAAGCCGATTTTATATTTTGTAATGGGAGCAGTGTTCAGTTATTTTTATTTAAGATTAGTGAAATGACTTGAACACTGCCTTCACAGATGTTACTTTACAGACTGTGATGCATAACCAGATTTGCCCATTTTGGGAAGTAGATTTATTTATTTATTTATTTTTAGACTATCATGTTTCTAGTGAACTATGCCATGGTTGCCCTTACCAAAGAGCTCTTTTTTAGTGTCAGTTTTGTCAGTTTTTTTATGTTTTGGTGTGGTTGGGCAAAAACTGGTCTTCCATCTAGTGTATACTATGGATTCACTGAAAACTCACTGATCACTGGATCCTTCAGTCCTTCAAATGCTGGATCCTTCAGTCTCCCAGTCTCTTTGCTGTTTGCTTTGCTACCAGTCAGTCTCCATGAGCTGGGGCATTAAATTCAGATGGGGGACTGTTCAGATGAGCTGGCATTGTTTTGTGTGTAGTATACTGGAACTTGCGTGTAAAAGTTCACTAGTTCAAGTCACTGCTAGTTCACCATACTAAAACTAAAGCTTGTTCTGGTTGTTGCTGGCCAGATCATTCAAGTGCCCACAAGATAATTTTTAACACTTTGTAGGCTTGAAAGACCAGGAATGCCTGGATGTTATGGATTCATGACACATTGTGTATTGTTTCAAAGACACTCCAGTATTACAGTGAATCAATACTGACATATTGTTGCATCAAGACATTAGTCGCACATATATGAACATTTGGAATGGGAGAACTAAACTGGCATTTCAGAGGTACCATAAACAAGGAGATGATTTATACTTGTGTGATTCCTCAACCTGAATTGGTGTTTTCTCAGTGAATACCTAACTCTTGACCTCTAGCATGCAGTCTGTTAGACTTAAAATCACAGTCAAGACATGTTCCCACAGAAGTGAGTAGTGTCGTACATTTCAAAATCTCAAATGCCAGGCCTGTAGACATTACTTTTACAGGTCATTCTTTTCCCTCATAAAATAAAGTTAAACAGTACTTGAGATACTGTAGCGTCACTGTGGCTGGAAGAATGTTTTGATGGTTTAAGTCCCGTTGTCAGAGGTGTGTCCAAATTTCATGTCTCATCACGTCTGTGTTGCCTATATTCATTAAAATGTTGACGAATTCAGATATGTATGTGTGTGCCTTTTTGACTACACTTTACATGCAGAAACTCCGTAAAATTAAAATGTCAGTGTAGGCCATATGAGGATGAACATTCCTCACAAAACGCTGACAACATGGGTGCTTTGCAGGCGAAGGTAAAGTACTACCTACAACACCTTTTCCATAATTTGCAGAGACCTGCAACTATATCTTAGTCTTTGGTCTGTGTCTGTGATCATATTGGTTCTGAACAACGACCTAATTTAGGCCTAATTTTTACAGCCCAGAGAATGTTTGAATGATTGCTAAATTTGATCCAAGCATAACATGCTAATTTGTCATGTCTGATCTCTAACAGGATATTATCTTAAAAGCAAATCTTCAAATGACAACCTAAATAATTCCTCAGGTATGAGGCTCATGGTTGATTACCTCTTTGTTTTTGTTTTATTGTTTTCTCACAAAAAGTAATCATCAAGATGTGATCTGAATTTGTCTGTCCTGTACGCATTATCCCATTTTTATCCTACCTGCATGATTGCTTAGTGTTCCCTGCCTTGCAAATTCCATGATGGGAATGCTTTCAAAATGTTGCCTTTGCTTGAGTATTCACATCATACTGCGGACATATTTATGTTGTGGGGGACAAAAAGTAAACAAGAGGGTTCAGTCAGACCTCTTGAAAATGGTTCCATTTTCACAAAAAAACAAATCTAGACACTTTATATTTCAAGACATTTTTATGGTGGTTAGCTTTTATTGCTCATTCGTTGTCTCGTTTTTATTCCAGGAAGTTCCCTCTGAAGCAGGGAGTGTCTGCATATAAAATGGTCTGCAGGTCTCTGCTTCATAGGTCAGAAGCTGGTTTATTCTGTTCTAGTGGCTACGCTCAGTCCCAACAACCAAATTATTTAAACCACTATGAGAAAAGAACAAATTGGCATGCATCATCTTACACATGGCAGGGATGAAGGTTCTTAGTTCTACCATTCACTTAAAAGTGAAATAATTGGACATTGGTGGTGTGAATATGCTAGTTCTTTACACACTGCCTAAACTTTTACCCTACCAATTAGAAAAATAAATTAAGACTTAAAACATACAATGGCTAACAAATATTACATAGGCTTATTTTAACAAATATGCATTCCAAAATTAATATTCGTTTTTTCTTTTACCTTTAATTTTTCTTTATGCTTTCTTCAATAAACATTTAATTGACAAAACAACCTCTATCACTTTTATACACACATCACACACCTACACCATGATGCAGTAAAACAAGCAAACAAACAACAAAAAAGATCCAATTATAATTGGGATTAAATTTTTGTTTAAAGAGAAAAAAAAAAAAGCAGTCGTTGCTCAAATTTCGCTGCTTGAATGGGACTGCTAGCCAGCGTATGTGTAGAAGCCTTTATTCACTGTCTAATTGTACACACTGCAGATGCTTCGTCCACCTCCTCTGCTCTGACCATGGGAAGTCCCCGCAGTGCTTTTCCCACCTCTTCCAGCTCCAAGGCGCACTCCTCTACCTCAGCCACTGAGCGGCCGCCCGCACCCAACACCTGCACTCCAGGAGAAGTAAGTAGTCGGGGGCTGTCTGAGCTGTTGGATGCGGAGAGCAAACTGTGTGGAAGCAGCACCACCAGGTCCATGGGAAAGAAAGGAGCAGGTGGCGGAGGAGGCATGGCTGCCCAGCAGGCCCAGACGCATCATCAGATGACTCCATCCAAGCGCTCCGTATTGAACATCTCGCCCCCGCCGGAGGACCTCTTTGACGACAGCCGCATGTCCTGCCAGGATGAGCTGTCACTGGACTCTGAGCAGAGCAACAGCATCTGGACAGACAACTCTGTGTCCAACTTCAGCATCATGAGCTCCAGCTCCTACAACGACAACACTGAGGTGCCCCGCAAGGCTCGCAAGCGCACACCACGCCAGAGGCCCGGACCAAAGCCGATCCCACCACAGGAGACCAGCATGGACATGTTTGATGCAGACAGTGCCAAAGCACCCCACTTTGTACTCTCCCAACTGGGCCCGGACAGCAAGGCCTGCACCAAAGGAGGGTAAGAGTCACCTCTCCTGTCTTTTAACTTTTACAGAGGGTTTACCGAGGGTTGCATTTAGTGTTTTTTTATTTGTAGGTTAAAACATTAGAAAATTAAGAAACAAAAAAAACAACCATTTTGATGTCAAAACACCTATGTTCTGTTTTGCCTAGATCCCCACTAAAGGCAACATGCTAATCAGCCAGTTCTGGGCAGTTGCTCTTGTCCGGTTTGTACATCAAGTTGTTGCACTGTAGCAAATACAGTGCAAGTCAATAAAGATATGTCATCACAAATGTCATGCCATGTTCAATCCTACAGAATTGCACAACTAGCCACTTTAATAATATGTAGCTGCTGTTGCTTCGGCTAGACTGTACTAGGCCCTGTAACATAATGGGCCTCTCATCATGTTCAGTCAAGCAGCTCTGTTCAGAGTTTATCCAGACCTGATAAAATTACTATAGGCTATGAAGATCTTTTTGTCATTTTGATTCATACTTCATAAAACCTACGTCCAAATACTCTAAACCGCTGCTCTTAAGGCATGGGCAAAGGTTCTGAACCTCTGTGGCTTTTCAAGTTGAGTTGTTTGAGTTGTTGAGCTTTCAGATGCACAAGCCGATCCACTGAACTGTGGCTAGTGAAAGGCAGCCAACATGTTTGAACAGGAAACCTGACACTGTGGACTGTGGAGTTTCTTAACAAATTCAGAGCAGGGTGCACATGGGTAAAGCACATGTGAATCTGAATGCATTAAATAAATGCAACAATTCTGTTTGGAAAACCAAATGCCTGAGACTGAATTTTTAAAAAATCCAAATTTATATTATATAGTATGTGGTGTAACCTACATACAATAATGGGAATATTCAAAAGCCTCATGAAATACATAGCCTACAGTCTAGGAATAATAGTAATTTCCTGAATATGAGCCGCAGCGTTTATAAACCTCAGCTTAGTATCATCCTATCATGATTCCAAATAGAATGAAGAAAAGAAAATACATGCCTTGTATAGCCCTTCTCTACGTGTACACCTCACACATAAAGAAATTTAGCAAAATCAAGACATTAACGCTGGTTAATAATTTTGATAATATGGTTAGTTGTAGCAGTAGTAGTAGTAGTAGTAGCTGTAGTTGTCTGAGCAGGGCTTTTCATTCCTTCTGTGTGTTTAGTGCTCTGTTCAGTGCAGGCCAAGTATACTTTTTAAATTGCAGTTGATGGACCTGATCCGTCTCCCGCCCTGAGTTCATGTTAATGTGTCTTCATAAGTCCCTGTGGTGTGTGGGGGCCTTGGGGGCGCTGCCTGCCTGCTTGCAACTCTCTTTATGGATAAGCTCCAAGTCCTGCCAAGGCCTTTCCCACTCAGAGGAAGTGTGGTGCCAGAAGTGGGGCCGTCCTTCCCTTCCCTAGATAAATGAATGCAAGCTTTGCATAGTTCTGGAGTCACACAGACAGTTCCCACTCTCGCTTGGCCAGGCCCTAGAGCAAGACTCTTTCCTACTCACTGGAGACATTCACCCACTGACTGGATACCCTTGTCATATGCACACATCAACATGTAACATGAGTTAAAAGTCACACAAGCCTTGTGCGCAGCCACCTCTTTCAGATCGGCAGGTGCTGGTTGACTGCAAGGACAACAAATGTCACAAAATAAAAGGAGCCACCACACATTTATATTCAAAGCAAACAATGCATTCATTTATTGGCTTCCTCAGATGAGTCAGGGAAGTAAACCTAATAAAGCCAATAAGCAAAATGCATTGTTTACTCAGAATAAAACTCAGTGGCTAATGTATTCTTAAACGAGTAATCGGTGTGAATCAATCCATAGCCCCGTTGTTCCAGGTCACCAAGTGCTGTCGGCAGGAAAAAGAATGAGAAAATTTGATACAACACAGACCAAATAGTGAACTGGCAACTAACACTAAGTGAATAGGGCACAGTAACTTTCTTTCAGTTTCATTCCACTGTGCCCCATTCAGTTCAATATTACTTATTGATCAAGGTCTCAGTGACCTTGAACAACAGGGCTAATGAGTGATTCACACCAGATTTCTCCTTTAAAATATAAATGTAACTCCTATTATATCATTGTGAAAGCAGTATACAAACAGCCCTGCCCTGTGACAATATGGGCATTTTACGTGCTTTCAGACAGTGACTTGGGTTTAGTGAAAGAACAGCTTGCATCCTTGACTTCAACAGCAATTTTCCTTGTATTATAAAGCTACAGCTATGGGGAGAATGTGATCAGTAGAATTCTCCATTTCAGTTCCACAGATGGACCACAGGGGTCTGGACCGAAAGGAGGTATTCTCTGTGGACAGTTCCCTCAGAAGAGCGAGGGCAAGGAGTTGAAGATCCTGGTGCAGCCAGAGACGCAGCACAGAGCCCGCTACCTTACCGAAGGCAGCCGAGGTTCTGTCAAAGACCGCACCCAACAAGGTTTCCCCACCGTCAAGGTGTGTTGCAACCTGTCCTAACGCTGCACAAACACCCCCCTACATACACCATACACACCTATGTTCACATATGTACATTGTTAAATGTCGATCATTTTTTACATGTTGATCAGTTTTTGCAGCTTTCAAAAGCTGTCACTAAATCTGCCATCAGCAACAGTGTCAACATTGAGTAAACAGTCAGAGATGGCTTTGCGCCCAGTTCAGACTTGTTATAAAGCATGATGCAACTGATCTTCCATGACAGTCTTCTTTCTTTCACATGTAAAAAAAGTTCATATTTCAGGATCCTGTTAGAGATCTCTCAACTTGATAAAATAAAACAATACCCTATTGTTTTTGCTATCAACACCTTTGATGTTATCATAAACCCATACTGAATGCCTGGCTCAGGTTGCAAATGGGCCTGATACTTCTTGTGACATTTCAAAACCATTTCTGTATTTGGTTCAAAACAAACCGCTTTAAAGGAACTTTTGGTGTGAACACAATGAATGGGGAAAGGCATTTGTAACAGTGTATGTCAACAGCAGCATTACTACATTTTACCATAATAGCAGTCCACAAGTTAATCAAATTCCAGAAAGTGACAGTCTAAGGACATAACTGTATTTGTTAGATTATATATATATATATATATATATATATATTATATATATATATATATATATATATATATATATATATATGTATATGTACCATATATATATGTACCGTATATATATATATATATACACACACACACACACACACATATATACAGCCTTCTTTATCTCTGTTCCATGGCTTATGTAGCAATAATAAGCCTATATGAGATGTAGCGAATATGCGGGTATTCATAGATATCAATTTTTGTTTTCTTTTCAGCTGGAAGGTGTGAATGATCCAGTCGTTCTGCAGGTGTTTGTGGGTAATGATGTGGGAAGAGTCAAGCCCCATGGGTTTTACCAGGCTTGTCGGGTGACTGGGCGCAACACCACTGCTTGCAGAGAGGTCGACATCGAAGGCACCACCGTCATTGAAGTATCCCTTGAGCCAAGCAATAACATGACCTTGGCGTATGTAATGAATGTATATTTGCATTTCACACATTGGGTAGAAGATGACAGTGAGATTTCTTTTTTTGTGGGAGTAAGGGAGTAAGGTCGGCATGTAATGAAGTAATATTAAACTCTATTTGTATGTCCGCTATTGTACAGTAATACACAAGAACCCTTTGTGTTCTCCTACACAAAGCTCTCCTACAGTTTTTTGAAGAAAGGCATCAAATATTTGAATTCTATTAAATTATATAGAACACAACAAAATGTATGGTGAAAGCCTTGACAAATTGTGTGTGTATGTGTGTGTGTGTGTGTGTGTGTTTAAAGTCCTCTTAAAGACAATTAAAATCCAGCACTCAGCAGTTCTTCTTAGCTCTCCACTCACGGACAGTTGTCTTTACAGGGTGGACTGTGTGGGAGTTCTGAAACTGCGCAATGCAGACGTGGAGGCTCGGATCGGGGTGGCCGGTTCCAAGAAGAAGAGCACCCGGGCCCGGCTGGTGTTTCGGGTGAACATCCCACGGGCGGACGGCTCTGTGCTCACGTTACAGACACCCTCCTCGCCCATCCTGTGCAGTGAGTGACCCTGGGTTATTCATAGCTCTCCCTGCCAGCAGTGGTCTTCTAGGAACCCAGCTGGCTCGCCTGTCAGCGCATAGGAGAAGGGGGATTAAGGCAGAGGGATAATGCTCATTTATATCATGGGCGCTCAAGAACGGCACAGGGAATTAGATTTTTTTTTTTTTTCCTCTGAGCCTGCTGTTGGATTTACAAAATGACACCTAAAGGTTGCCACTGTAATTTTGAAGGTTATCATTTTGTCTTGTATAATTATATTTCTTAAGCCTTTTAGCATGGTCGTACATAATTTGTATTTCTTCTTCTGTGGTCTTTGCCCATATAGTAATCTTTTGGCCATCTTTGCGTACAGTGTTTATGTTAGAGGTTATCCATGTTTCCCTTAAGGTATACTGATGTCTTGGGCCTAGTAGGGTGTGGGGTGATTGTGCTCAACAGTAAAAAACAGGTAAGGCTCCTAATAGGTAGAAGAAAGCCTTTTTGTTTCTTGTGGTCCGTCTCAGAGGTCTACACTTGAAACAGAAGAGAATGAAGGAGGGCTCTTGAAGAGAAAGGCGAGGGTTCCTTTTGTTTACATGGATTGTGACTGCAATCTGAGTAGGGGCACCTGTGGTCAGAATGTTGCTCACCCCCACCCATGCCCGCTCCAGTCAGGCAGCGTTGTGCGCGGCCAATGAAAGCTTGTGGTCCCTTTTTAAATCGGCGCCTCTGTTACTGAGACGTGAGAAAAACGAGTTCTTCTGGAGTTCTTCTTCACAATCAAAACAATAATAATTCTTGCAGTGAATAGGAGAGAGCATTCCAGAAGCATGTCCTTTGCTGATTTTGTCATTTTTAAACACTATGATTGAAATCCCAGACAAACTGGGGCAAACTGATTGTGAATATTAAAATATAAATACTGTACTTCAGCAATATTAAAGACATGAGCTAGAGCTGAATTTGAAATTATTCAACAATCCAGTGAGGCCTTTTGAAATAACAAAATTGTATCCTTTCATTGTATCCAAGGTTAAGTACGTTTTAATTTGAAAAAATGTCAATGCCCATGCCAACACTTTGTGTGTTTATGATGACAGCCCAGCCTGCTGGTTTACCAGAGATTTTGAAGAAGAGTCTCCATAGCTGCTCTGTTAAGGGTGGAGAGGAGGTCTTCATCATTGGGAAGAACTTTCTCAAGGGCACCAAAGTAATCTTTCAGGAGAACATAGGAGGTTTGTCACTCTGCACAAATGCATAGTCCAAGCTTCCAAATCTGAATAGAAACTAGCAGTCATGATAACTGTTATTTCCCCACTCCCATTCATCCACAGATGAGAATTCATGGAAGACAGAGGCTGAAATCGACATGGAACTCTTTCATCAGGTTGGATTTTTTAAGATATCACATTCTTAATTTCAGCTGATTCATTGTCTGCACATCATTTCCAGTAGGCTGTGATATCATTTGTATAATTTCATGATTAAGGCTAAGGAACTGAACTTTCCCACCATCTGAATAGAATTGCGACACAATGGGCAGACACACCCTACTTGAGCAAGAAGTTTTTATAGTACATGCTCCAACCCATGCCAAAGCCTTTTTCTCATGTCTCATCTCACTGTACTACCTTTCTGATACACTATATCAAAGAGTATATTTTCATGTATTGCATATATTTTTCTGTCATATGCATGTCAATATTAATGCTCCATTCCCTCCCATCTAGAATCATTTAATAGCAAAGGTCCCCCCTTATCAGAACCCCAGTATTTCCTCTGCTGTATCAGTTGGGATCTTTGTGGTGACCAGCGCAGGCCGCTCTCATGATGTACACGCCTTTACTTACACTCCAGAAACTGGTCAGTGTTATGTCTCCCTGTGCACAAAATCATCATGTAAGTCCTCATTTGTGTGTATTTACATCAATTGAATTATATTTGCCATTTGTTTTCCAGTTAATGTTGAAGTGCCCGTGAAGAAAGAGGTGTCCTCTCCAGTGAAGCCCTGCTCCTATGATCAGATTAAAGGTGGCCCATTTATTCACCAATGCCATTAAGCCATTGCTGCATGACAGTCTGGTTTATAGTTTAGCCAAAGTGTCTTAAAGGGCACGCTGTAATTTTCACTTAATGTTTTCTGCTCTGCTTTAGAGAGGTTGTAAAGAAATGGTTGCATCGTACATAAACGTTTACATTGTAAATTACATTGTAAATTTAGTTTTTAATGTAGTATTTTTGTTTTGTATGTCACCTTGGACAAAAGCGTCTGTGAAGTAGACATAAAGTAAAACATGAACAAGTGTTGCCACAGTTTAACTATTTTGTTTGCTCTTTTAAACAGCAATGGATGGTGCCTTAATGGCCCCAGTTATACCTCTTGTTAAAAGAGAAGATGTTACTCCAATGGAGGTGTCTAGTAACCCCTTGTCTTCAAGTGTCTTCAAGGTATCTCCTAAATGTATAAACTTGCTAAGAAGCTAAATCCTACACATGAAACCTCACTGTACAAAAATACATAGTCTTTGGTAGTGTCTTTGATAGTGTCCTCTGCTTTTCTTCGTTACAGCAGACTCAAGATGTGATTAATTCATCTCAACAGACCACCAACAGTGGCTCCTACCCCAATGCCCTCTCTTGCCAGCCGGGTGAACAGGACCAGACCCAAAGTACCGCTTTTGTCAGCAAAGAAGCCTTAAGCACCATACAGAAACAGGACATTGCACCTGCTAACTCTTTTCCAGTGTCTGGGAAGCCTATACTCTCACAGGGACCTTTTATAATGCAGAGTATGGAGCAAGAACGGTCAAACAGTAACGTGAGCACAGTTGTTTCTCTCTCCCAGTTGGGCGATTCTGCCCAGCAGCAGACACAACAGCTTCCGCTCCTGCCCTTGGATGAGGTGGCACAGCTAGAACAAGCTGTCCGTCAGTTGCAAGCCAAGGGTTACTGCAGCCTTCCAATGCAGTCAGAGAATCCAATGGCTAAGCAGCAGCAGCAGAAACAGCTTCAGCAACAACAGCTGCAACAACAGCAGCAGCAGATTCAGCAGCAGCAGATTCAGCAGCAGCAGCAGATTCAGCAGCAGCAACAGCTCCAGCAGCAGCAGATTCAGCAGCAGCAGATTCAACAGCAACAGCTTCAGCAGCAGCAGCAGCAGCAACAGCAGCAGCAGCATCAGTTGTTTCCCCAGCAGATACCAATGTCCCAAAGTGCTCCACAGACCATGGTACAGAACAGTGGCTCTCTCTTCCAGTCATCCCAGCAGCAGCAACAGCAGCAGCAGCAACAACAACAGCAGCAACAGCAACAACAGGCGGCTCTTTTCCAGCAAGCCAAAGACCTTATCTCAATCCAAACCGGCTTCCTCCAACAATCATCCTCTCACGCCTCACCACCTCTCTTCCACAACCCCAGTCCCATGTCTGACGGCCAGGACCCACAGGGAGGACTCTTTCACTCCCCAAAGACTTCTCCCAGTCAGGAGCAGGTCCAAGCAGCCCTTTTCCAGAACAGTCTGTCAGCTCTGAACGGCTCCACTCTCCCAGCAGAGCCCCAAGCATCTGCGACAAGCATGCTCACTTTCCTGAACTCTCTGCAGACACAGAGTCTAGAGACGTCTACGTCTGTATTCCAGAATCAGCCTCGGATGTCTGCCATGCAGCAGACCACCCCTATGGACCAGCAGCAATGCCCACAACCACCGCCACCACAGCAGCCTACCCCTCAGCCAGGAAATCTCTTTCAGAACTTGGCGCACTCACCCTCCAACAAACTCCCCCAGACTCAGCCACAGCAAGGTAGCCTGCTGTTCTGCAACAACCCTCTGCCTTCTGTGAACCCTGAGCAGGCCTCTGGCCTGCTGTTTGGGAACCAGGGCCAGATGTCCCCTCTGAGCACCAATAGCATGTCGTCCCCAGAGCAGCCGAACCCCAACCTTCCCTTCTCTCAAGCCAGCATGGTGACCGTGAGCAGACCAGACTCGTCGGAGCCCATGTCATTCCAAAACCAAACGTCAGTGGTAGGGGGACCCACAGCAAACAAGTCGCTCCAGCCCAGCATCTTCCAGGACCAGCAACCCATGCACTTGACACCCAGCTCAAATGGAGGATCTGGGCAGTCTGTTACACTCTTCATGGCTCAGTCTAACGTGTCCCAGGAGCTGCCCCAGGCTTCACTGTTTGCCACACAAAATGGAGTCGCAGGGCTTCAAACTACCACCTCCTCACCAGTGCAGCAGCCTGGAGTGCTGTTCCAGTCAGCAGTGAATGGGACCCTCAACCAGCCTGGGCAGACTCAGCAGCCTGGACTCTTCCTCTTTGATCTACAAAATGGTAACAAAAAAATATATATATAATCATTCACCTTTTGTTTTTTATAGTTCTTAAATGTTGACAACAACATTTTTAATTTAGAATTTAAATTGTGTAAGGCTAATTATGAGTTTTGTGGCACTGTATGTTAAATGTAGCTATTCATGATAAATTGGTCCTTGTTTGTGATGGTGAATAACTATTAATAGGGGTGTGCAATTTTTTTTCCAATTAACCCTTCTTCCTAGGTTGTGGTGGATTGATGAATTCTGCTGGAACAACGTTGTCAGATCAGATCATTGCCATCAGCCAATCGGGTCAGAACCAGAGAGCGGCTGAAGGCCAGATCCAGCCTATGCTCACACAGTCTATTTCTGAATCTGGCACGCTGCAAAACAGCCTGACTGCCAGTCAGAACATCGAGAAAATCGATGATCTTCTTGTTAGCTTTCAGGAGCAAGGCAACAACCTGTCTCGCTCCTATTAGAGGTAAAATCCACTTTCTCCCTTTTGTAGGATTTCTGTGTACCACATTACAAGAAGATAATGCAAAGTATAGTAACCACAATCATATTACCCCAGATTCTTATGTTCGCTGTTATGTTGTGCTTTTTTACAAGAAATAAATTATGAAAGTTGTAACTAGCATTTATTTTTTCTATTTGAATGATTTCCATGTGAAATTGTTAACTACCTCATACTTTCCACCAGTCTGATGATATTTTAAAAATGTTTTTAAATTTTGCCTTTGTTCTGTTCGGACAGGACCCTCTACTTTGACAGGACCTCCTGCTCTTGTTTGCCTAGTAGTCAGATGGTCAGACTAAAACCAAAAGGGCTGGCGGGTGTTACACTGCTTTGGACTGGTTAAAATCAAACAAGGCAATATTGGTTATATATTGGATGTGGATGTGAGATGCAGTTAACACAGTACAGCTGTGCAGGATCAACGGATGAGGCATTTGGGGAAGTACTGCATCCCCTGTTTCCTCTTTTGGGATTGCTACGTGTTATATTTTTGTTGTTTCTCTCCAACTGTGAATAACAAATATCATAGGATAGAAAGTTCTGTTCAGCAGTTTTTGTTTTTGTTTGTTTGTTTATTTGTAATTACCCATTGACACAAGCTCACATGCATGTATCCTGTATTATTCAGGACAAGATGGTGTGTCCTTTCAACCGTTTTTAACACATCACTTTTTACAGTTAATGTCTCTTAGATGCATCAAATATCATATCGAAACAGTAGAAATCCAAGAGTAACACTTGTAACGTGGCCTGTGTTCTCTCTTTCCCTAAGCACTTTATGATGTTGCTCATTGTGACCAGTTTCTCCCTATGGTGGACTCGACATTTTAAGGCTATTAACTTTTTACCTTAACTAGTGTTTACTGATTGTATATCTCCTGTAAACTCTATTTCACAAGGACTAACTTTTATATCAAGTACTAAATACCCATCCTATCAAACTTTAAACATACAGTATGACTTGATCACTTAGTACATTCAATACATTGTATACTGAATCAAGAGAGGAATCTACCTTTAGGTCATTTAGTATTCATTAGCTTACAGTTTCATAATGTTAATGCTTATGAGTATTCCACATGCATCAGATCATGCATACATATTTATCATGTAAACGCTGCACGTCAGACAGTATACTGTATTCATGTTCCATGTTTTTGCTTGCATCCATGTTTGGGGTGAAATCATTTGGTTAAGTATCCTACAAACACATCTACCAAGGAGGATTCTGCATATGCTGCCATATTACAAAAAATGGCAGACAATTTTTAATTAGACTTTTTTAAAATCTTGCCAAGGTGCTACTTGCTGGAAGAGCATAGCTTTTTGCCATGCTATTCACTACCTTCAACTATGTTGTAAATAGTAACATTTACCCTACTGTAAAATACAGTACCAACATTCTCATGTAGAATTTGCCATCTGAGAATTAGCTATGCAGTCTCGCCTCATGTCCGGCTTCCTGGCCAGTTTTATGGCTTGACTGGGTTTGGTAGTTTGTGCATTTTATGCTATGTCAAAGAGACTGGACAGTTTTTGTTGTGCCTAAACCATGTGGTGGGTGTGTTCATCATCTCTCTAAACCTCAATGTCTGGCATGTTGTAAAGCTGCCAAACTGGTTTATGTGGTTTGTTTTTCATTTGTATAGTTGTTTGGTATGGAGGGCTTGTTGATGTCGTTTTTTGTTTATAGATAACACACACATTACCAGGGGCTGGTCTCACTGATGACTAATAGCTCTTTGAGCCTCACTCTAGATGTTAATTGTTTATCTGGGGTGATTTTTTTCCCACTGTCTTCATTTTCTTCTAATCTGACTGTTGGTCAGCTTGTACAAAGGAGAGTGTGAAATCTTGGAAAATGCTGTCAGACTTTCAACTGAGTAGCACAAGTGGTGTCCTTTTAGATGTTAAAAGGGACCTGCTGATTGGGGGGATGGTGAATCACACCACCTCCAAATAAGTGTTTAGTATGGCTTTCGTCTCTTTCAAGTACTGTTGGATGTGTTCCTGTACTGTCATGAATATTTATGTGGGAAAAGCACACTTGTTATTTTATTATGTTTTCATATCATATATCTCTTTTCATGCAACCATATCTAATTTATTGTCTGGAGTGTTAAGTGATTGCTTCCTTGCCTAGGTTTTTAGCACTGTAAACAATGTTAACAGCTTATGTTGTAGAATGTTAATGGAGACATTTTCTATTTTTCATCTAATATTGTAAATTAGAAATATATTTCTTTAGTGGCCCATGTTGTATGGCTCTTCCAATGAATAAGGGGACATACATGTTTTTTTTTTGTTTTTTTTCAATGTTCAAATGTACCCTGCTCACAGTGATACAGTTGTACATTCCTGTATATTCACTTAAATTTCATGCATCATATGCCACGTTTAAATAAATTCCTATGTATTTTTTTATCCATAGCTTATTTGTTAAATGGAAATACAAGAGAATAGTCAACAGTGGCCGAAGGTTGTCATTGAAAGAGCACAATGAAATGTCATGCCAACCACAAAGCCATACATAAAAAATATCAGTTCCCATTCTTGGAGAATATAGATTTATGTAGACGTATTGATGGTGTAGGCTGCTGCAGTTGCCACCTTTTACATTGGACCAATTGCAAAGAAGTACATTCTTTATATATTCTACTGAAAGATTGTATACACTTGAGGTTTGACTTGGTGTTGAACTTGTTTTCTAATATATGAGAAATTAAATCTTTTAATCAAACATTAAACAGATGTCACCAGTAGAATACTTTAGATAAATTAATTAAGCTAAAAGAAATATATATATATATACACACACACAGAGACATACATATGCACATGATCACACACCTAGTGGAGGCAAATTGATGTGCTTTTTAAAGGAAATTTACCAGTGGCTTTTACCATCCCCAGCGTCCCTTCCTCCTTCATTTTTTTCCATTGGTAGACTATATCTGCATTATATGTAAAACTTACAAAATGTTGACAATTCATCTGTGATCAAATTAAAAAATATCAGTCAAACATATTGAGGTCTCTCTCAGTGAATTGGAGGATACATATTTGTGCCTTGACAAACTTCATATTTATATGGAAACTACTTTTGCTCCAGTGGTGCCTGTTGCACAACGGTGGAACAGTTCTCAGTGTTGTTCTATCTCAATGTTATATATAGCAAGTCACCAGAACTGTGACTAATTATGGCAACTCAATAAATGTACTGTGATGTGTGATTTTGTTTGTCCATTTAATGTTGTTTGTACCATATTAATAGCATTTGTTGGAAGACATCAGTGCCGTTGACATTTTATCTCAACCTGCCATGCAGTTTGATTCCATACAATATTAAATCTGTTACTGTTTATGAATGTTTTCTATCTGGGATTTCTCTTCAGTCTTTGTAACAAATGACAACTCTAATTTAAATCTGCTAGTAATTGATCTAGCCCTTTAAATTAAAAACATTTGTTTAGTACTCTAACAATTTATGTTGTCAGCAAACTCACAGCTAATTGAATGAAAATGATTTCTATAAATCAATGAAACAGGGGAAACAAATTTGTCACTTTTTGTTTCAGTGTATTTATTAAAGCTTTATCTGAAAATACTCAATTAGTAAATGTATTTTACCCTACATGTTGGTGGTTTTCATTGAACCATAGATCTGTTTCTGTTTTGCTACCACGATGTGCTGGATGAGTTATTGAGTACATGTTTTTGCTACAGTGTGTACAACTTCTTAATCGTTCAAATCTGTAAAACAAAGAAATATAAATATTTTTGCTTTATTGGGGCATTTGTATACTTTTGCAGTTATATTTCTGTAAACTTGCTGCTATCTATCAATAAAATAGTTCCTAAATGTATGCTACAACCAGGAGTGTCTCTTCCTTCAGAAATATTTTAGTGATAGCATTAGTCTGGACAATGTGGATTGGCAAAACTTGAGTGAGGTATAAATGAAGTCACTCACATTCTTTGATCATTTTCAGACAAATTGTTGAAGGCCTTTCAGTTTTGTATTTTTAAGTAATGTCTTTGGCAATGCAGAGAATCCCTTCACAGGAATTCATATGGAAGCCGCTCTTCATCAGTGAAGCATGGCTTCACCTTCTTCTGATTTTATTTCTCTCTTCATTCAAATTGAAATAAATATAAATGCAATACATGTCAGCCTAGCTATTTCCACTCACACTGACCCTGAGGTAGTGCAGTATAGGGCCTAAGTGAGTAACACTCTGGATACGGCAAAACTATTAAGTTAAGCCAGAAGTAGTGGTAAACCTGATGACAGAAGAGTCTGGCGTTATTGTTCTCTTAACAGAGAAAGCTGCACACTATAGGAGGTTTACCACTCACTGGCTTAATATACCAAGGTTTATCACTTAACCACCTACTTGAAATACCCCTGCTCAGTTATGTGGTTCAGATTAAATGCGTGCGTTGATGTTTTTCCTAATTAGTTGGTTGAGGAGAGGAACACTTTTGCTACACCAAACACTACTATTACACCAATAAAACTAACGCCTACAGGACTTTTGCAGTGTAGGCTTTATCAATTTAATATGTGTTGCAGAAGTGGTAGTGTGATAAGCTCCATTGACACGGGTTTACCTACAATCCCACTGTTGCAATCAGTGGCACAATTGCACACTCTAGCGTTTGCTGACAAAGATGCAAGATAGGCGGAGCTGTGAAGTGGAAAGTATCCTACAGGACGAAGCACGACGGAGGAGGGAAGCTGGTTGTGATTGGTTTGATGAACGCAGTTTACCATGATCCATTGCGTGCTGACGTTAACGTCGCTTTTTATTGGTCAACACGCGCAGCAAGTTAAAGAAGATGGCGGATGCGGTGGCTGTAGATGGCGAGAAACTCAGTAAAAAGTAAGCTAATATGAAGTACAATGGCTATTTTCAGTAGTTACACCTTTCCAGTTTTCCTGCATGCCGTTGGTGGGCGATTTCTCTTTTCGTTTTATAAAGACAGGCCGTTTCCAGTGATGTGGTCAAGTCGCCATGCGGCATTGCGCGGAATTACATCAGAAAGAACTGCATGATGGGGCCGCGCGTCTGACGTTCGGTCCAGTTATCATAGTTAGCAACTAGTCTCGCATGGCAGACTGGTGTATCTGTAGTGTTTTTGATTGCTTGAGGTTTAATGCACGAACATGTGTATTATCGTGTTAGAATTCATGGGTTTGTGTTACATAACTTGTTAAACGTGAAGTCGACGCTAACGTTAGCCTACGTAAGATTTAGCCTTGCAAAGTCTCTTTTAAGTTTCAGTATGACTGATGTCTCCGGCAGAAGCGAAACTGAGTCAAGACCACTATCATTCATCATAACAATCAGTATTGGTCTACTGACATGATTGCTACGTTAGCTACAGTATAATTATAGGGAGTAAGGAGTTGTCATTTCGACCACTAAAGGTATCCTAGACGGCTTTCCTCTGTATGTCTCCTCAGGTCTGTTCACTGACCAGCCGCAGTAACAGCCCCATATCATGCTGTCTCTGGTCAGAGTGACCGGGCGGCAGGTGTGTCAAGCCCCTGGGGTCACGGCACAGTTGTCAAAGTTTGTTTCCCCCAATCCAGCAGCCGTTCCTGCGCTAATACAGGGAAATCGCTGGCGAGGTGACAAGAGGTTGGTGGCTTTTCCATCTAATGTGAAAAACAACCAACCTTTTGTCACTGGAAATGAGTGATTATTTCTTCTTGCTTGTTGGTCTTTCTGCATGTGCACTGAACTCCCTACTTAACCTCCTTAAACCCCGTCTTGATTCATTTCTGAGTGTATCCTCCTATGGTGTGTATCAAAAGCCATGTGCCTCTGCTCTTTCAGTGAGCTGAAAAGGCGCATGAAGGCTGAGAAGAAGGCTGCTGAGAAAGAGGCCAAGGTCAAGGAACAAGTGGATCAAAAGACCAATGACAAGTCTGAACAAAAGAACTATGGGGCTGATGAGGAGACTCTGGACCCCAATGTAAGAACAAAAAATTATATATATATAAAAAATGATAGAGTGCTGTGTTAAACATAGGCTGTGTTTGTGATGAGAAAAGCATTAAAATTCTTGTTTTTTTTCCTCACAGCAATATTTTAAGATTCGGACACAAGCTATCCAGGCATTGAAGGGCACTGTGGAGGACCCCTACCCGCACAAGTTTAATGTAGACCTGTCTCTCACAGAGTTCATTGAGAAGTTTGATCACCTACAGCCAGGGGACCAACTGAGTGAAGTCCTCAGTGTTGCAGGTAAAAATAAACAGATCACTTCTGTCTGAAAAAAATGCTGTTTTTTGATGTTTCCTGTTTAAATGAATGTTTTGTGGACAGGTCGCGTCCATGCCAAGAGAGCCTCGGGTGCTAAGTTGCTGTTCTATGACCTACGAGGGGAAGGTGTGAAACTCCAGGTTATGGCAAATTCCAGGTGAGATATGGGTGGAGCTCAGAAAGATTGATTTGCCAGACTTGTCTCATTTATGGCCACATGTGCTTATTAACAGACGTTCATATTCATGATTTCAACAGAAATTACAAGTCAGAGGAAGAGTTTGTGCACATCAACAACAAGCTGAGACGGGGCGACATTGTTGGAGTTCGCGGTAACCCTGGAAAGACAAAGAAGGGAGAGCTTAGCATTATTCCAGTTGAGATGACCCTGCTGTCCCCATGTCTACATATGCTGCCGCATCTCCACTTTGGCCTCAAGGACAAGGTAAAATCCTGCATTGCAACTCTCTTATTTCTCTCTTAAATGTAGAGACACTATGACTTATCAAGAGGGTTAATTAATGGCTTCCAAAAGGATGTTTGTTTTAATGTACCTCCCACTGTGAATTTGTCCTAAAAGGAAACCCGTTTCCGTCAACGCTACTTGGACCTGATTCTGAACGACCCAGTGAGGCAAAAATTTATTACTCGGGCGAAGATCATCACTTACCTGCGCAGTTTCTTGGACCAGCTTGGGTTCTTGGAGGTAAGAAGCCCACAAGGCTATCCACTTTACAGAAATGTGTAGTTGGGTAGAATATTTTGGTGTAGCTTTAACTAATGATGTCACTAAATGTAAATTATTACCCTCTCTGTAACCCAGTAACTGCATTTTGTAATATTTCTGAATAAGGCATAGTTACAATATATGGCTTTTTAGAGTTCCTCATGGGGTGCTCGTGTTAAATTTTAATTTTTAATTTGCACAAAGCAGTAGATGGAAGTTGGCACAGATTTCTTTGTCAATTTGATTACTATAGGGTAGGACAAGGATTCACA
The DNA here is from genome assembly GCA_015244755.2 of Tenualosa ilisha. Classification (NCBI taxonomy): domain Eukaryota; kingdom Metazoa; phylum Chordata; class Actinopteri; order Clupeiformes; family Clupeidae; genus Tenualosa; species Tenualosa ilisha. The sequence goes on from PYXC01000629.1 coordinate 12,557,161, forward strand.
GACATTGTATGAAAAGCCATCGTCGTTATGAATACAAATTAGAGAAATGTTGCTTGCTGCCTTACAGATTGAAACTCCTATGATGAATCTCATTCCCGGCGGGGCAGTTGCACGCCCTTTCATTACCTACCACAATGAGCTGGACATGAATCTGTACATGAGAATTGCCCCAGAGTTGTACCATAAGGTAACATAACTTTCATGCTCCTCTGCATTCAGTATGTGATATATAAGGTTAGTCTAATGTTAGATGAAAATGGCTATCTACTGATGCATGGGTAATCTTGTGGTCAGTTTAAAACAAGACGCACTTATATAAGGCTGACAACAGAAACGCTAATGGTTGTATGCATGTAACACTGTTTCACCTTATGTTAAAATGTCCATCATTTCCCCCACAGATGCTTGTGGTTGGAGGTATTGATAGAGTGTATGAGGTTGGCCGGCAGTTCCGGAATGAAGGCATTGACATGACACACAACCCAGAATTCACTACTTGCGAGTTCTATATGGCTTATGCTGACTACCATGACCTCATGGATATCACAGAGAAGCTACTCTCAGGTAAGACCTACAGTTTAGATTTTTAGTAATGTTTGTCACCAGAGGCTGACCAGAACACAGATCCACACATCCTATAATATGTAATCTATTTGTAATTTCTGGCAATATGAAGTAGCATGGCTGACTAAGCAAATAACAATGATTGAGAGTCTCCTTATCAGTACATTGCAAGTTTTTAGGGAATTGTTATTGCCCTGTTATTGTAGTCTCATTTCTATACAAATCTGAGTTTGACTCTGTGGAGAAGTGCACATGTTAATTTAAACTTTGTAACAGTCATGTGTACAAAGTAACAATATTTAAGTCATCTCATGGAAAACTGTCTGCGTCAGGACCTTGGCTCACATTAGGAAATCTTTGTTTTTGTAACGGTGCACTGGATTCCGCTGGTTTGTGTTGTGTTGGAAACCAGAAGATACTAAATGGTCTTACTTTGTTCTAATATTCTATACAGTTCAACAAATTGCTGTAAAAATGTTTTGGACATTCTCAACAGTCTATTGTCTCCAAGATTCAATTTAGTGTGACGAACACTCTCTTACTATTTTGACATACCCTTGGAACGAAAATGTTTTCAAGTCTTATCAATTTGCATGCCACTGATAAGCACTTTGTAAAAACTAAATTCCCCAGCCTGATTGTGTTTAATGTGATGTTCTGTGTCTGCGTCTTGTATGGGTTGCAGTCCATTAATCTACCATATGCTTATTTCTGCTCCTGCCACTATGTCTTTAGGAATGGTCAAGCACATTACAGGTGGTTATAAGGTGACCTACCACCCAGATGGACCAGAGGGCCAGGCGTATGAGATTGACTTCACCCCACCCTTCAGAAGGGTGAGCATGGTGCATGACCTGGAGAAAGAGATGGGTGTGAAGTTCCCTGCCCCAGACACATTTGACAGCGAAGGTGAGGCATCTCACAGACCTCCTGTGTAATCCTAAAAACAGGCAATTCAGGGCCATACGAAATGTATGAATGCTTGAATGCAGTTTTAAGTGGACATGTTGTTACTCAATGCAAATGCAGTTCTGTAAAAGATTAATTCAATGCCTTAAGCAAGATGAAGTCAGTAGATGGTAAACTACACCAGAATGTGTTATAGTTCATAGGAACGTACTTTGCAGAGACCGTTGTTGTTTGACGGTGTAGTTTTTGCCTGAATATCTTTGATGCTTGACTATTTCCAGAGACCCGTAAGTTCTTAGATGAACTGTGCGCCCAGAAGGGAGTGGAGTGCCCTCCTCCTCGAACCACAGCTCGTCTCTTGGATAAGGTGGGTGTCAGTCATTTCAGTCAGTGTCTCAGAAAGTGAGAAACCTGTCATGGCTTAGCAGATTAACGGTATTCCTTTATGTATATCCATGTGTAACTAATTTATATTGATGCCATGCTTTTGATTCATCATCTTGAATTAGTTTCTTGGAAAAATATGTCAGCTAGTTTCCCTGTCATTGTGATGCACTTGACATTACGTGTCCCGTGTCTTGGTGTGTCTGTGTTACAGTTAGTGGGAGATTTCCTAGAAGTAACATGTATTAGTCCTACCTTCATCTGTGATCATCCACAGATCATGAGTCCGCTGGCCAAGTGGTGAGACATAGTGATAATTATATTAACTTATGTTCATGTCGTGATTGCTTCATAAATATCTTGACCGTCTTTATACATTTTGTCACTTTTGGTTGCTTTTTAACCATAATTGCCTCACCCACTTTCTTTTTCCCTACCCACCAGGCACAGATCACAGAAAGGGCTAACTGAGCGTTTCGAGCTCTTCGTCATGAAAAAGGAGATCTGTAATGCCTACACAGAGTTGAATGACCCCATTAGGCAGAGGGAGCTCTTTGAGCAGCAGGCTCAGGTGGGTGTAAACAGAAGCTTTTCACCACAACTTAGAGTACATTATTGGCAATAAGAGAAACCAAAAAAAATTTTTTTTCAAGATTTAGTGGCCTTTCTGTTAGGGTTTCATCCATTTCTTTGAGATACTTGTCTGCTTTCCTCTCACCAGTGTTGTTAAAAACCAAAAAAGGGAGCCGTCCAATCAGCAGCCAGTATTGAAATTAAAATTGGCAGTGGTAGACAGTAGTAGCAATGCCTGCAAGCATCACAAAAAGTGCTGTCAAAGGAATGTAAGTTAGGGATAACGGGGGCGAAGAACGGCACGACACCGGTGGAGAGCCGTTTGTCTACGCCAAGTCCATTGTTCCCCTGTATAGGGACACCTCAAAGGTTACCATCCTGCATATCACCTGGTTGCGATTCTTGCATATAGATCGTAAGCAAGTGTTTAAAACAAAAGAAATATGCAGTTCATTTTAAAAAGAAACTAACCTGTTGCTGTGCTGTTTTCTTTAGTTACTGAACATGGAAAGCTTTATTAAGTGTCATTTACTATACTTGTTATGGTTACCATTCCAAAGAGCATTGATCTGGAACGGTGATTAAACTTTTTGGCCAGATCTGTGTCCGAAGCAGCATTTCATTCAACTTATTCGCATTTCATATTTACATTAACCGAAATTCAGCTCAAGAATGTTTTCAGGCAAAGATGGATTGGTTGCTATATTCAGATTAAGTTTATTATGAGTTAAATGAAATGCGAAGTAATACATGATCATGTTGGTCAATTAGGTTGGACCAGTCATTTCAAAGTCAAAGTCCATGCTCATTACGATGGCAGGGTTGGAAACATTTTCGTATGGAGAGAGTAGCCAGAGTGACCAGACTCTCCATGAACTGAAACAAAGTTTCTGATGAACAAAGAGTCTGGTTTTGTTATAATCTGACAGAATGTCATGCTTTTGACACGTTTTTGAAAACTTTTGAACTGACTTCTAAAAATGCAACCTACCGCTTGTTTCCTGTAACCCCAGGCAAAGGCAGAGGGCGATGACGAAGCCATGTTCATTGATGAGACGTTCTGCACTGCTCTCGAATATGGCTTGCCTCCGACAGCAGGCTGGGGAATGGGTATCGACCGTCTCACTATGTTCCTCACAGACTCCAATAACATTAAGGTACAGTGTATCATACAAACCAGTGCACTGAATTTTGCTCATAGCTCATGGTTTTTGTAGCACTAGTTCAATTGTTTAGTTCTAGTGAACAACCTCATCATTGTTGAGGTTACCTTATTACTATAGGGTTGTTCCATGCATCATGCCCAACATCCTGTCTATTTTGTCTCACAGGAGGTCCTTCTGTTCCCTGCCATGAAGCCTGATGACAATAAGCCTACCCCAACAGCTGAGGGAACCTCAGTGTAGCAAAGCGGTGCCATCAGCTTCTCCTACCAAAGGAAAGACACTGTCAGCAGGCTTCACATCAGACATAGAACAGAATATGTTTGTTGCAGCAACTGGTTTTGATGGGCGTGTAATGTTATGGGGATGTAAAGGAGTGATGTCAAAAGGTGTTTTGGTCTTTGCATATATAAGGGAATGGCACGTATGTTGGGTTTTCTGTATCAGTGTTTGCAGGACTACAAGTTGATCAAGGAAACCGGATTTTTCAGAATGATGAAACATCCTGTGGACTTGGCTGCTGATTTATATGGCTGTCCCTCTGGTTTTACAGTCTGTTTTTTTATCAAGTAAAACTTAAACCTTAAATCCTATACTGATGTTGCCCAGAATTAAAAAATTAAAGAGTCTTTAAAAGTGAACCATGGATGCATGTGATTTAATTATGTGTCACTGGTTTAAAACAATGGTTACTTTTGGTAATTTATGAAGTGTTTAAGTGATTTGATATGCTTTGAATATAGAATGTGTAGTGTGTCCTGGTAGGTAGAAGATGCAAGGATATAGGGAGGAAATCTTTGAGAACAAGGAAGCTGCAGGCTTTCTGAAGCAGTTCCTCAGTTCTTTAGCAAATGCCGAGTTGTGATGCTTCGTGTATGGAAACGTTTATCATGAACCTGTTCTGCAGTCAATGAATCTGCGCCACCTTGAGATGGCATCTACTTCGTTTTTCGATGAATAAGATTTTTTAAGTAGCCGGAGATTTAGCATTTTTTTATGCTAAAAATAAACAGCCTGATCTGATTTCTTGTGGGAACACCTTACCTACATGAAACCTCAGCATTCGCGTAAGTAGGAATATGTCTGAGCGACACAAGTGCCTCTTAGACACATCAATTCTGCTTGAAAATTATTCCCGTTTTATGATGATTAAATGTGTGTGCACACTGAGTATACATTTTCTGCATTTGAGCAGATCACTGATTTTCAAAGCCATTGTTCATGTTCATGTACAGTGGATACTAACTCTCACGGCACATCAGACACGACGAAAAATAGTCTGTTATCAGGAACTCAATTTAAGACAGTCTAAAATGGGACTATCTAAAGGCTTTGTCAGCAAAGATAGGCTATTTGTGGGCCTCGAACTTGGACCCTTGTAATCCTTTCATATATCGGGAGCGCGCTTGTGAGTAGAACTGCGCGCCTCTCTTCTCACGGTCGAGTGCATCAGCATTATTTATTACACAGTAGACCCTTGGTGAAGATGGCGATGTATTCGGCTCTTCGGTGCGTTTCTTCAAACTTTTGCGCTACACTACCATTGTTAACCAGATCCTCTCAGATTTCATCGTGTCAGTATTTCTTTCGGGCCAACTTTCATCGCACGCTGAGCACAACTTCGCGTCTCTCGTCAGGTAAAAATTTAAACATTGAAACGTTTGCCCAAAAGCGAGTGTTCAAATTTGCGAAGGGAGCTATCAGTGGTGTTCAGGAAGGCTATAACTGAGATTTAAAAAGCAAGTCACATGCGTGAAATGTGCCACTATATATCCTCTTGTTAGTGTTGTTATTTAAACAGATTGAGATACAGATGTTGAGCTAAAGTGCATGTAATCAACTGTCAAAGCTTTAGGAGCTTGTGACAAAGTTCAACCATTGGAATTTGGGATGATGTCGAAAGCTAAGGCTAGCGATGGCATACATTTGGTTTGTGTTGCAAGAAAAAGAAGCTAACTACTTTGATCAACAAGACTTAATAGGAATGACTCCGATTTTGAATTGTTGTTACACAGGTCCTTAATTTGAGGAGAGCAACGGTCCAGTGTTTTTTCGGTCAGGTGCACCCACACCCAGTTTCCAACCTTGGTGTTTTCCGTTAATATCTTGCATTGGCATTTTAGAAAACACAATTTGATAGATGATGTTCTATAAAAAAAACCTCTTCCTGATGCGTTTGCATGACAGCACATCCAACCGCCATGGATTCTCATTTGAGATCATGTGCGTTTGATTATGCCAAGGCCCGAAATCAAACTTAGTTAAACACTCGTCGAGTGCCTGGTGTGTGCACAAGGGCAGAATTAACCCTAAGAGAATAGGTCAGTGTGTGAATGTGGCTTGTGCTTAAATAAAGCAGACAAGGTTTTCCTCTGTGCTGCACATCCTATTGCAATAGCCCATCTGCACGTTAAGTTTTCTTGTAATACCCAGGTTGACAGGTTTTACGATTTAAGCCGGAAGGCTATAGTGTGCTTCTTTGGAATTATTCAGCCATGCTTTCAGATACAGCAGAGTTCACAATCTGGTTTAAACCTGTATGTTTCTGCATGGCCTGATGCTGCCATTGAAAATTGTTGAAGCATCGAAATCCAACGAGGTCTGAAACGTGGCATATTCACACAGAATACTGAAATACTTTGGTCTGTCCTGTTGATTAGGAGCTGGTACTTGTCAATTACATTTACTATAATATGTAGCATATTCATGAAATTAGGATCAACTTCTGTGATGTGGCCCACTTGGGGGTTTTGTCATAAATTGGTTGTACCATGTGCTCATAGCAAGATTAAGATGGCTTGAATTTCCAGCGTTTGCCTATTGATTATTTTCTGGCCAATAATTCGATGGCTCTTGGGGGAGTTGCCCATATCGTGTCTCATCTCCTCCCAACTCCAAGTTCATTGTGTTTGTCAGGATGGCTTGCATAGGATCTTCTTTAAAAACTATTCTGTGTGATGTGGGTTAGCTTACTATCTCATGTCAATAACTTAAAGTAGTTTCACAAATATGTCACCTAACGCCTCTCATAAAACCTTTAAAAAACTAGTCAAATAAATCATATTTCAATGTGGCTTTTGCCATATAGATGCCAGTCAGATGTTGTATCTAGAAAATTTAAGATGATTTGGTACATGGGATAAACATTTATCATAAGCACCATAGCTCAATGTACTACAATTAATGCATAACATGTTCCTATTCTGATTCTACCTCTTGCAGCCCTCAAATTCACAGATAAACATGAGTGGGTTCGGGTGGAGGGCGGAGTTGGAACAGTCGGCATCAGCAGCTATGCTCAGGTACATAGCACTGTTTGTTAAGAGAAGAATAGAATATTGCATTCTGTCCTTTTTAATGTGTTCTGTTTGGTCATCGCCATGCTTAAATTCTTCAACAGCATTAACATTAATATGCTCTGTCATCATTGTCTGAACTCTTTTCCCTTCAACTATGCTTTCAGGAGGCATTAGGTGACGTTGTTTATTGTGGTCTCCCCGAGGTTGGGACAAAGCTTGAACAAATGGGTAAGAAGATGAACATGCTGCTGAATGTCTTGATGCATGATTGTTGACATCTGTTAAGTACATTTTTAAATGTTCAGCTATTACTCTAGTTAATTCACGACACAATCTATGTTTTGCAGAGGAGTTCGGAGCATTGGAAAGTGTAAAGGCTGCCAGTGAGCTTTACTCTCCACTGACAGGGGAGGTAACCGAAATCAACACAGAACTGGCGGACAATCCTGCTCTAGTGAATTCAGCCTGTTACGAAGGAGGTGAGCGTGTTCATCTCCTCTATATGATCTCTCATTGCCATTTCAGACATCTCTAAAACTTTATAATAATAATCTTTATTTTGAATTTGAGTGCTGTAATGAAGTCTCAAGAAGCAACACTTAGTCATTTGTGATTCTTTACAGGCTGGCTGATTAAGATGACCATTGATAACCCTGGGGAAGTTGATGGTTTGATGGATGAAGATGCATACGACAAATTTGTAAAGTCACTTGATGGCTAATCCTGTAATCCTGCTTTTCTTTTTTGACAATGATCATGATTGAACATTTCCATCTCTTTGGGAAAATACTAATGTTTTATTTTTTTCATTTTATTTATTTTGATTGTGATTGTTACAAAACTAATCAAACAGTAGTTTACCTCAAATGTTAAGCAAAAACTTACACATAACACTTTTAAATTTATATTTCTAAAAGGCTTCATTCACAGTCCTCATCATGAAATAGTTTTGACCAGGTTTGTATGCTTGATCTTTGTAAGCATGTGCTTTTTGTAAACAAAGTGACAGAATAAAACACAACTCGGTGATCAAAAAGACATCAGTGAAGTTTTTATTTGCCAAGGACATTGATAATTGATATGCAAGGAAAGAAAGGTGTGCACTTTGATCAAAACGCCCTCTTAGATAAGCTCTTTCACAATAACCATGCAGTGTATCTGCAGTGGCATATTTAGCACATAACTGGACATACAGTATGTTACAATGCAGTCGAGAAAAAACCTTTTACCAGGCATTTTTAAGGTTGCGTATCGGGGTTCAGGAACATGTACTTTTGGACTGTCTCCTATGTAGAGTCAACATGCACGTGCACGGTACAGAGTAATTTGGCACACCTGTACCTTTGCTCTCTGATTAAGATAAAGATGCACTACAGGGAGAAAGATAATCAATCATTAATGATGAGACCAGCATATAAATATATGGAGGCAGGCAAACAGTAGGAGAGAGTCTAGTCTGCCTTTAACCTTTTTTCACTTCTTAATAGAGCATTCTTCTTACATCAGTGTGCTAGATGAGTATATGCCTATTAACCCCTCAAAGCCTCAGGACTATTGTATCTTGGTATCTGTAGATTCTGAATGTTCTTGGATTAGGTGATCCCTTCTGTACAAACATAAAATTCAGGAGGGTGTTACATGCTGTATCATGCACTACACCAGCTGCTTAATGTGGCTATTAGTTTCAGTTTTAAAAATGGTCATAATGACATTATTTCTTCCTGCTGTCTACAATGAGATTAAGAGAATCAGTCCAAAGTGTTTTTATACTGTGCACATGTGCAACATTGCAGTGAAATAATCTAATTGAAACTATAGGTTAATTTTACAAAAATAATTGGATACTGCCTTGGAAGAAAATCATTTTAACATTGCATGCAGTTTTTAATTATGCATAATGTGCACAAGCATCTAGAATGCACTGTTACTGCAATGTAAATGGACTGCATAGTGCTTTTCTACTCCTACGAGTACTCAAAATGCTTTACAGAATATGCCTCACATTCACCCATTCACACACTGGTGGCAGAGGCTGGTGCAAGGTGCCAACCTGCCACTGGGAGCAATTTGGGGTTCAGTATCTTGCTCAAGGACACTTCGATGGGGGTCAGGCAGAAGGAACCTGCAACTCTTCGGTTGCCGAACAGCACCTCTACCACCTGCGCCACCACTGCCCCAATGTACCAAAAAGTACATTTACGCCACCACTGCCCCAATGTCCAAGAGTCCAAAAGTTCATAAAACTTCCTTAAAAGCGTTCTTGTGTGCAACAGAGAAACATGGAACATTTTTCATTGTATCTTTCAAAAGATAAATATGAGGGATTATTTTTAACATTTAATTTCAATTAATCAGTGCTTAACAGTTAATAATAAGAGTTAATTTCACTAGGGTTAGATGTACGTGTAGACACAAAATTAATGTTGATGGGTTTAATACATTTAATTGGTTAATGGATTGATACATTTCTAATTTCATGTTTCATAAAGTTTGACTCTTACTCTTTAACAATGCTCCTTTATCTTCTGATTCTTATGCATTTAAGTCCACTTGCAAGATGCATGCTGCCATCTATGTACTGATTAATGAAAGTGAAACCAGTTCAAAGCTGGTCAGTCCTAAATCATAATGTGCATTTGCCTTTTACCTTCTTTCATAGCTGTAATATTTACATAAAATATTGTTTTCAGTTATGTTGCGCTGTCACATCTGACCTTTCCTGTCATGCCCGTTTGCCATATGAATCTCTTTTAAACTTCCTTACATATGGTCCCTTCCACTGGACTTCAATAGGGCAGAAAGGGTTCCACATTTTTCTGTTTGCATATCTTTTATGATTTGTCCATTGAACTTTCCCCCTGGAGCCCTTGATGAATCAGTCCCTGGTATAATTGGTCATATGCCGTTGTTATGTTTCTTTCTGAGCTTGTTTTTAAAACCATAACCTAAAATTAGAATCAAAACAAAACATTGATCGTGGCAAGTTAAATATTTTTATGTGACCACCAGTTTTATTGATGACAGTTCAGGTCCTTATATTTAGGGCTAACATTATAAGCATGCTTGTGCTCTTCAGAATAGACTATGATTAAGTATTCTCAAGTATTGGGCATATCTCTGCATTCCCATGGCAATATTTCCCTTTTCATAGCATTTCCACTGTCACCCAGAGGGAGGCAGCAATTTATTCAAACAGCATTTCGCCTGCCGGAAACTATAAGGAGAAGAATATTGCGCATTCAGCCATTGGTTGTTGCGCTTATATCCCACAATGCATCGCAGAACCACTTCCTTTTCTTTTCGGCCATTTTCCGCCCCGAACGGTATGTGAAATTAACTCAGGTTAAAAATATGTTAATCTTTTGTAATCCAACGTTTTTACTGTATTACTGAAATAGATAAAGGCATTTTATGAAAATATAAAGTACCCTGACAACACTTGTTTTATTATTTTAGGTCTAGTAAGCTTCAGCATGTAACATTGTAGAGTCAAAGTTGAACAGCATCAGTGGTCAGCTGCGTGTCTGTACATGCCGTCTTAGCTATACAGTTTTGTTGGGTTACAGTTAAGTAGGTAAGATACAGAGTAATAGAACAGTAGCGTTTCAAAATTTAGCTACACGGAGGGTTTATAATGATCTGACAGCAGTCACCTCCCAATAAGCACTCAGTGAGCTATCCTTCTTAACTAGCCAGCTAACATTAGCCTTCAAATATGAACGAGTAGTCAACATGGTCTCGGTTGTTGACGCGTGGTGGTTGTAACTTAAGTAGGTGATTGAATGCCTTGGCTTGTAAGTCCCGATAATAAGAGTAATTGCTTACTACCGTGGTTAGTTTAGGTGCAACTTGAAGTAAGAGGTTAGGTCAGTAGCGAAGCCTAGTGTCCTTGCTTTCTGCCGCGCTCCAGATCGCAAGGGATGTGCTGATGAGTCAAGTGAATAAAAAAGCTGCAATAATAAACTGTTTTTCCCCCTTCCCTTTGGTCTGTGTAGGGAAGTAGGCAACCATGGCCCCCAGTCGGAATGGCATGATATTGAACCCTCACTTTCATAAAGACTGGCAGAGGAGAGTGCGAACATGGTTCAACCAGCCTGCCAGGAAGCAGCGCAGGTAACTGTTAGTTAAACTTGGTTTTGATGAGCAACATTGTCAGCTCTACATATAAGCTGAGACATTTCTTAATTTTGAGTGTTATTCGTGGAAATAAGAACACATAACTTGTGATGGTTCTGACTGCAAAGAATTCATCTTCTGTGGAACATAGACCTGTGGCGTTTTTTTGTGATGGTGACTTGTAGAGTCAACCCTTTTTCTGCTTTACAGACGTAAGGCTCGTCTGGCAAAGGCTCGCCGCATCGCACCTCGTCCTGTTGCTGGACCCCTGCGACCTGCAGTAAAGTGTCCAACAGTCAGATACCACAACAAGGTCCGGGCTGGACGTGGTTTCTCCCTGGAGGAGCTGAAGGTAAAGATGCTTTTTTTTTTTTTTTTTCCGTTGGTCCATCTCACTGTTGTTTTTTTGCTTGCCCAGTTGTGCTAAAATGGAGAAATGTGCATTCTTTTTGAAGCTCTATACTCTTTTCAATGGGTGTTAGTTGATTCAGAGTTGAATTGTGATCGAGATTTATTGTTACTCTGAAAGTTAGTATCCTAATAGGACTAAAGCACATGATTCCTGTCAGCGTGCTGGTTCAAATGTGGGTGTGATGGGGTAGTGTTTTTGAGAGTATTATTACGCTGCGCTGAATGTCATAAAAACTAGGACTGTTCTACTCTAATGAGACTCATTATGGTGTTGGTATGGTGGTTTGAAACTGTAACTGGGTAGTTGCGGTTAAATGCTCATTTAGTAAGAGGCACTACAGAACTGTGATTGTTCCCTTAATGCAACTTGCACTTAACATTTAAAAGCTTTAAGCTTTTGTACTTGAAGGAATATGGGCTAATGTAGCATGTCTTTTTGAGTTAGCCCCCCCCCCCTTTGTTAAGACACCTTATTGAAGAGCTGTTATGCTCTGTAGTTAACCAGTTTGGATGTAGTGCCCATGTCCCCGTCTGTTCAAACATGTAGTTGTGATTTGGTTTGATTTTGAATAGATTTACCGATGTTCAGCTTACGAGTTATCATAGTCATTTTTAGGAACGTTTCCTATAGCCGACCAGATTTTATTTTATGAATTTTATCTAGAATGAATCTTCCAGGGCTGTATTCCAGGTAGAACTGGGTGTAGAGGCCATAGAGGTTGTACACATTTGCACTTGTATGTGCACATGTGATTTCTCTTTCTTAATTTTGCAGTCAAATGATGACAATTCTCCGGAATCTCTGTATCTCTTTGATGATACACTTGAACCCTTTAGCTGATGACTGCTTGAATTTAAGACTTCACTGAAGCATTTCCTCTGATTGCTGTCACTTGTGACTATATGTGTAATAACCATGCAGTTCTAAGGTCCATGGTACAAATTGTGTGCTGTCTCTGCCCCCACAGGCTGCTGGTATCAACAAGAAGGTGGCCCGCACCATTGGCATTGCCGTGGACCACCGCCGTCGCAACAGATCCACAGAGTCCCTGCAGCTGAACGTGCAGAGGCTGAAGGAGTACCGCTCCAAGCTCATCCTCTTCCCCAGGAAGGCCTCCGCTCCCAAAAAGGGCGACAGCTCTGTAAGTCAGACTTTACAAACTCATTCAACATCAGTGGTCAAAACAGAAACTGATTGATCTGTTAATTTAATTCCGTTTATTTGTTTGGCATTGTGTGGGTTCCTCCAAAGCAAACACTGCTCAAAGTGTGTGTCTTTGATGGGACAAAACACAATGTGCTATTCAAATATGAGCCTTTTTCCTAGACAGAATTTTTAGGACTCTTATTCCTGTATACCATTCCCCTCTTGCCTCCAACACATTTGACATGTAACACAGAAATGTGTCTAGATGTTACGTATACCTTCATTTGCCCTTGTCCTGTTCTGGTCATATTCTGCAGTCAAGTGATGACAATTCTCCGGAATCTCTGTATCTCTTTGATGATACTCTTGAACCCTTTAGCTGATGACTGCCTGAATAAGACTTAGTGGAAGCAGACCATCTGATCACATTATGCCTCGGTTGTAATTGAGATTTGTGTAAAGTGTGACTGATTCATGTGGTATACAAAATATTTCTATTCAAAAATGCTTTTTGTATGTTATTCCACAGGCAGAGGAATGCAAGATGGCTACTCAGCTGGCTGGACCTGTCATGCCCATCAAAAATGTAAGTGACTTGTTGGCTTTCTCAGCTCCAGAAATGCTTGGAAGTAGTCTTATATGAGGGGTCAACCCTGTATGGCATAACCAGTTGGATGGGGTGTGTTGCCATGTAAAGATCTATGGGGACAAATGTGCGCTGAGATATAAATTAGCATTTTGGCAATTTGACAGTGTAATTGTAAGTCTTGAATTTCGTGCAGTGATTGAAAACAGTTTTGTGGAGGTCGTGTTGGAGCACTTTATACCCATATCCATTGTCTGTAGGCCAGTGTTCCTGATGTCTTTTGAAAGCTTGTTTTATCTTGTGGCAACATGTTGACATTGGTGAAAACTGACCTACGAGACTGGTTCTGGCATACAGGGCACTCATTTATACCTGCATTTTTATCAACACCTGCTGAAGTACTCTTTGGAGTATACTCTTAAATATGTGATGTAAATGACAATCTAGGCTTTTTACCTTTTCTGCATTGTCCAGTCAAGTGATGACAAACACGCTCTGGAATTTCTGTACTCTCTTGATGATCCCTTTTTTGAAATCTGACGACTGGTTTCTCTTCGAACCTCGTAATACTGCTCGCTTGTGCTGTAACTTTCTGCATTTTACATGGCTTTTACTGTTGTGGACAGGTGTACAAGAAGGAGAAGGCCCGCGTCATCACAGAGGACGAGAAGAAGTTCAAGGCTTTCGCCAGCCTGCGTATGGCCCGTGCCAACGCCCGTCTCTTCGGCATCCGTGCCAAGAGGGCCAAGGAGGCCGCCGAGGCAGACGTGGAGAAGAAGAAATAAGAACTTTTGTTTGTATGAGACTAAAAATAAAAATCTGTCAACAAATGGTGCGGTCTTTGCATCGAGGGTTTTAATTGGATATCAAGAACAAAATGGTAAATTCGCACTAAACTAATTAGAGTTAACTGTCATTACACATGTATGAATACAGAGTAACGAAATACAGTTTAGCATCTAATCAGAAGTACTAATAGCAGAAAATGCAGTATGTACAGCTAAGAGCAGTTATGTACAGATAAGGGCTGTGTAAAAGTGGAAATAGATAAGTGCAGATTATGTTCAAATAAATTAGGGTGGGAGTAGTTAAATGCAGATTATGTGCAAATATTTAATAATAAAAATATTTATTTACAGATAGTTCAGTGTGAAAGATTGGTATAAATTGGGATTGATTTACTATGATGTGTTTGTAGAAAAGCAGTGAGGCTAGATTTTTTGCAGATTCTAGATTTATTTTTTTTAATGAACATACTCGGGGTGACCATATATCTGTTAATCTGGAGGAGGTTGCATTGCCTCATCCAGCTCTGTAGGCTGTTTTACATTTCACTGCCTATTTTCTTAACTTTTTTAATAGATGGGGAAACAAATGCCATGCAAGTGACTGAAGTCAGATGAAAACACGTGAAAATGATGGTTTGTAATTGAAAGTTCTTGGGTTTGTCTGCTGGTGTTAAGAAGTGGACTATTTGAAAAAGACTAATGTGATTTCCATTCACGTCTTGTCAAATATTTTTTTATGCGCTGAAACTGCATGGATTTCCCTGCGTACTTCAGTGATGAAGCTGTGTGCTGAAAAGAGATGCTTAAATCTAGAGAACAGATTGATGGTTACTTTATTGATTCTGATGGAAATTACAAAATCCAGCTGCTTACACAAATACAATAACAAAATTACAGAATAGAAACCTAAAATGTATAGAGTACAAAATAAGATGTAAAAAAACAAAAATATGGTATATAATGACGAAACACTGGAAATGTACAGCAGTGTGGTGTGAATACACTAATATAGTGGTGAAAGTGACTGGGTGTATTAAGGTGGGTAAATAGGAGGTAGTTTTATAGGTAGTGCAAAGTGATTGGCAGTGCAGTTTAATATTCTATAACAATATGTACAAAGATGCTATTGCAATCAGAAAAAATAAGACTAACTTAAGTACAACATATGTTTCTTTGGTTCAAAATGTTCATTGACTATGCAGTCCACACATATGTTCATTGATTATGCATATGTCCCACACGTAGATTCTCAGCCATTTAAGCATAGTGGCCAGGATGGTAGGATCATATATAGGAGCAAGGAACATATCTTGTCATGAAAGACTGGTATTGGTAAAGTTTATAGCTTGTGAGTGCTGCCACATGTAGATATACCATTTGTAAAAATGCAGATGTTTCAAATTATTTTATTTTAAAAGCGGTGCCAACCGTTCTCTCCAGGTAGCGTATTATTGTAATGTCTTAATCAGCCTCCTGGGAGGCCGCACACCACACAGCAGCAGCATTCCTTCACAGTCCTCTGAAAAAGGCTCTGCTCTTCCTGGAGGAAACTGTAGAGTGAAGACACATAGATGGGTGTATCACTTTCATCTCTAAAAAAAAAAGGTTAAGCTTGTAAAAGATGCATAAAGTGAGAAATCCTCAGCTTACATTTGCTGATGGTGCATGCCAGTGATGTGTACTGCACACTGAAGCAAGAGCAGGAATATTGTGCACTTTAATTAGTTCCAGTATGCTTTTGAGATGTGATTTTCAGTGGTTCATTTGATGCACCAAGCACTTACTTCATTATCTTGAAGGTGCCCATCTGTTTGTTCTACTTCATCTGAAAGTGAAGCCTCAGGTTCCTCTACATTCTGGTCCTTATTCTCCTCCTCGGGGGAAAAGGTCCTTGAAGTGATGAAGAAGGCTCTTAACAATCATGTCTGGCATGTGTTTGCAGTGCTCCTTGTCTGTCAATAGGGAGTCAATGTCCCATCTCTCACAGCGAAGTCTTGCAAGGACCCAGGGTAACATTCCCTTGCAATCTCTTGGACAATTGTAACAGTTGACTGCTGCAGTGCCTCCAGTGTCTGTGGGAGGGCGGAGTCCTCGTTATGTCTTGCTGAATGGGTGCAACTGGTCAGCTAGCTGGAAGTATTTGATGAGAACTTTTAAGATGGCCTCAGTCACAAAACCAGCTAAATCTCTGGAGGCCATGTGAGCTCTAGCAGACACTGCATACTTTAAGACTGTGTGTGATCCTGAGCCATTTAATTACTGGTCAAAAATGGTTTGGGCCATTTCAATCATCTCCTTAATGTGAATATATAGATTGTTTTTTTTTGGTGGCTTCTGGTCACCTTTCCACCACACATGGCCAATCTGTCCACCACTTCATCTAACACTGGCCAGATGTAGCTGAGTTGCAACATTGTCCTCATCCAGGAAGATCAAATGCATGACAAGAACTAGGACACATGTCACAGTGTCTGCATGAATGACCAGCTTCATGGAGGCAGTAGGAGGTTTTCTCTCAGAGGCCTTCAGCAGGAGAGTCAGCATGTCTGTGGACTCCAGAGGCACAGAGCACGAGCAGAAGTGCTTCACAAGTTTAGACAAATAACTGATGTTAATTCAGCCACTAGCACATTATTGTCACTACTTGCGGTCATTTTTATGATCTCGGTGGATTTCAGTTTGCGTTGCAGCGACTGGACCATTCTGACCGCTGTCAGATGGATATAATAGACCATCTTGTCTTGAGGGAGCTTTTGAGGACCTCCACTTCGATGCTACCAGCCTTGCCTCTCAAAAACAGGGACAGGGCATAGTGGGCCTCCTCTCCGAGATTGGTCTCTCTGGCATGGACCGGCGTGGCAACCATATCCATTGCATGGTGAAGTTTATAAACCCCTGTCTTTAGAGTTACATGAAAATCATCAACATCTCCCTCTGCAAGAAATATGTCTGAGAGTCTACCTTCTATGCTCACTGAAACACATCAGCTATATCATGCAAATTAAAGTTCAGTAAAAATATATTCGATGTTCCTTTAAAAAGCATCTCACCCGCTCACTGTGGAACAACTATTCCCAATGGTGTTGAGCTGACAAATGCCACAGCAAGCCTAATAACAGTGTAGGCAATTGAAAAAAGTTTTTAAGTCCAGATCTCTGAAGCACACCTCTGTGACATCTGTGCTTACCTATGATGTTGAGTGTTATAGGCTATTCTACTGAATTATACATGTTTTATTTTATTTTACCTTGTTTTACAAACTTGACTGAAGATATTAGCCTACAGGTAAATAAGGAATTTTACTTTGGCGTAGGCTACTAAAAGGGTCTCACCTGTAGCCTGTGTGTATTGTTGGTAGCCCGGGTGTATTGCTGAATAAGTTTTGCTGTTGCAGGTAAGCAGGCCTACAAGTATGGTTGAAGGATCCTGAGTACAGGCAACCTTTATGTCCCCTACATTGTTCGGTAATTCAACCTTTTATAGACAAGGTCGGTTCTTAGCTTACCTGTAATCAACATAAATAAGCTTCAAATGTAGTCTCATGTTGGCCATTGTAGTCTATGACAGATGCGATACGATGCACGCACGGTCCAGCCACAGCCAGCAGATGGTGCTAGAAGCCTACAAATTCAGGTAGTGTTAGACGGCCTGGCTGTCTCTGAGATAATTCTCTTGAAGAACATGTGACTTGGAAGATGAATATGATTTAATTACTAGGCCTACTACCTACACAAAGAAGGTCACATTTTCATTTTGGTTTGTTTGTAATCTCTGTTTGCTTGTCAGCAGGATTTTTATTTTCCCAAAAGAATTTTCATAAAACTAAGTGAGGCAGTGTGACAATGAGAAATATCTATAAAAAATTGGATTAAAATTTTGGATTTGAAGGCCTTTGGGTTCTGAAGACTTACCTTGGCCATTGGTCATCACCACGGAAACAGCACTGCTGTGTTCTGGTGGGTAAATGTCAGGAGTAATGTTAGGTGATCTATCAGATGGAGGCTTTTCATTCCAATGGCAAACATAATTTTTTTTTTTTTTTTAAAAGATGTTTGCTTGGGGGGACCCCTGGAAATGTCAGACATTATAAGCTTGCGTGAATTGTGCAGCCTAGACATATATGATCCAGTCCCATATTTAAGGGAAAACATTATATTGCTTTTTACTGCTACTACGTTTCAGTTGTCGCGTTTAGTCTGTAACTAGCAGAGACACTAGGGAGAGTTGAAATGTTTGTGGCTGTATAAACTTGATCTTCTCAAACTTGATTTACACTACTTTTCACTACTTGTAGAGGTTGTTTTCTCCTGTTTCCTTTTTTCTAATGTGCTGTGCTGTTTGCCTTGTTGACACCAAATGAGAGCTCTGAGACTGAACAGGTTTCCAAAGAGTGAGACTTTAGATCAGAACCAGAGTGGAGGCCATTTCTACTTCCTGGCACACATACACTTGTCGGCATGGTCTGTGAATCTCTGAATGTTTTGGGACAAGCTAGTCAGTACCTTTTTTTGAAGGGCAGTATTCATATACAGTGTGCTTGCATTACCAGGGATCCACAGGTTAGCTGAACGTTTGGCATACTCTACTCGTCCTGACCTTTCTCTGTGGTGACCTTGATTTCTCCATATTTCCTATCAGGCACTGGTTGACATTAACCTCTGTACGAATATGTAATAAATCATGTGTCACACTCATGTTTTGATAACACACATCCAATGCCAATGTGCTTGCTTTTCATAACCAGCATTAGAATGATAACGTGCATACACAAAATGTTGCCCGATTTCATGCATCATGGCTTTTTATAGCCTATTGAGAGTATTATGTCAAAACAACAGAATTTCCACATGGCTGTATTAAATTCTATATGACATGAAAGTGAATGTGCTACATAATTTGTGAATGCTTCAAATGAAATAGCAGATTCAGTATTTGGATTTAGAATGCAGATCAAGGAGATTTGGAGTCCATTTGTTTTGGAAACACTGAAAAAGCTAACTGTAAAAGTAATGTTGCTGACAAATCACGTCCATGAGTTCTTTTTGGCCTGGAATTATTTATTTTTGTTCCTCCATAGTTTGCATAGCAGTTCATCTGATAACCTGATGAATAACCTGTAAAGGAAAGTTAAGGTAAACGTTACACTGCTGCTCTTCACTGCTTCTATACCACTTGCAACAAGCAAGAGGATATTTAGAGCAACTTTTGTTTTTGCAAGAGCAACACTATTTAGTCCTGCAACTTGATACAGATGTCTGGTGATTTTATTTTATTTTGTTGCCATTTTTTTATCCTTTATCCTTTTAGACAAATAATTTTGGTACCATCTCCAAATTGATTAATTGTAAAACGATATAGTCATATGAAAGGTGGATAAATACAAGTGGTAATCCCACTAGCCACTCCAGATATGCACTGTGCAGTACTGAGCAGAAGGGGGAAACAACTACAAAATAAATGAAAACTTTTATAGCATGATAGCATGCTAACAAACACCATGCCAATAAGGCTGTGGGAAATGTTCAGGTTTTGTGTGCCATTTAGGTAGCTAGTTTTACACCTTAGCATTGCTTTAATGCAAATATTTAAGAACAAAACTTAAAGATTATTTTGTTTATTAAGTTATTGCAAATAGCTTCCAACACTTGAAAGCACCTATTGTGGGGATCTCTAGCTCAGCAACACTGAACTCCCACCATCAATAAGCTGCAAAATCAAAGTCTTTCCCCCATACATTTACATTGTAATTCCACTGGGTCATTGTACTACTTCTGATCAGTAGTCAGTGGCTGGACATTGAGTTGCAGATGACCTGTTAAGCAGCTGAAGCTCATTGGTGGATCGTCACACATGGGTGAAGGGCACTGAATCCTCAGCTGTGAATTCAAGAAACCACAGTGAAATCCAACTCTGTCCAAGAGAGGTAGCTGACATAGATTTCTGTGCTTGTAAATTTAGCAGAGGGACGATTACCACCGGAAGACAGACTGGAATCAATGAAGCGTTGGGATCACTGCCCAAAAAACCCACATGTAAATCAATTTGGCAGAAATATCTTGGCACATGGGAACAAGACATGGAGTTACATGTTGGATTATATAACTATCTAGTTTGCCCTATTTTGGCATTGTCCTCTCTCTTACAATTTATGAATGAGAATTGTCATTTTGGACAGATAGAAATGCTAACTTGTCACCTGCATTTTTGTGTGGGGCACAAAATCTATTTAATGTGAGGACACAGGTCAAAATGATGGCAAAAGGTTTAAACAGGATGTTATACTTTTTGTTAGTTGTTAGTTTTGTTTTTTGCTATGATACCTGCAACCCCAATTTCATACCAGCAATTATACAATATCAGTGTGACTGGGATTTCGATAAACAAGTAGGTCATTGTGACTGAAGCTGATGGAAATCTCCACAGCCCTCCACTTACCCACTTTGGAGTGCTCCTTCAATCTGTGGCCTTTGTGCTCTTTTTTATGCTGTCTAAGTAGGAGAGGTGGTGCATTAATGCATGCATAGTCAAAGCTGCCGATGTGTGTATGTGTGTGTGTGTGTGTGTGTGTGTGCCACCTCAGTAAATATGCCAGATGTCTGTAGTTAAGGGGTGCAGTTTGAGGGAGCTCAGGTGGTCTACCTCGAGCACTGAGGCTTTCCACTTTTGTCACATTCCCATGTTGGAGTGATGAGCTGAGGTTGCTTTTAATTCCGAGTGCAGTGGAGTGGAGTAATTTCTAAACGCATAATTACTAGACGTTTTATACTCAAACAGTGTTATACTGGAACCAAGGAACTAGGTCATGTGAATTTCAGCTTTGTTTAATTGCACCTATTAAGTATTACAGGTTACAATCATCATGGTGACTTAACCACTCTTTTGTAATTCAACACTCTCTTGTGATTGCCATGAGTCTGTTCTGTTGTCACAGGGCTCTCTTCTCTGCTGTTGCTGTTTTCTGCTGCATGTGTTGTGGTGTGCTTGCAGGTGCTTTCAACAACTGACAGCTGAGTCACAGACAGAGCCAAGAGACTGACAGCTGAGTCACAGACAGAGCCAAGAGGTTTGTTTGTGCATCTTTGCACTGTCCGGGCCCCAGACTTCCTGTGTGCCTGTACATGTCGACCCCAGTCGGACGTCATCGTTCTCCTGATGATGGCGATGACTTTGTGTCTACAGCATACCTCTGCTTTATTTAACTCTATGGACTGTGACCTTCACAACCACTTTTGATGGCATGTATGGCATGAACTGTAAAAACACATGGTCCGTGAAGGCAAGTGTCGAGTAAAAGAACAAGCCTGGCGTGTGTGTGCATGGTTTCAGGACAAGCCCAACAAGAAACAGAAAATGATATAGTGATGCTGTACTGTAGAGGAAGGAGGATGGATGAGCTGTGCCGGAAGGATGTATGTTTCTCAACGCCGAGTGTGTTAAATGAGAATAAAAAACAGTTCACTAAAGCAAATAATTACACACTTCACATTGGAGCTAACATTTGAGAATGAGGGGCGATTTAAGTGGCTTACCAAGTCTCACTGTGAAGCTGATTGATTTGTACCAGCGCTGGTACTAGAAGCCATCAGTGGTAGGCTTTTGCTTTGCATTGAAGAGCCTCTTGACTCATGTGGTAGAGAGGAGGCCCCCTTGAATTAGCAAAGCCTGCTTGAAATCAACAGCACTGCCCACTGTGAAATGGCCGTGACAAATACTTTTTCTCTGTTCAGTGGAGGAAAGCAGAAAGATTAGTTTTAGTTTTACTGTAGAGTTTTTTTTCTGTCTAAACTAGCTCACAGCTTTAGATTGCATTGGACAAAAAGCCGACACTGAGAAACGCTAAGAGAAGCTAATCCTGTCTCTATTATACATGTCACCGTAAACATACCCAACTAAAATGCTTGATGGCTTTATGATTGGTCGATTGATGTACCTAACACATATTTCACTCACACTCTTTTTATGTGGACCAAGGCATACAATATTACAGACACTTTCCTGAGAGGACAGCACTAGGACCCAGTATGTATGCAAGCTGTATGTATTGTGTGGTGCGTCATGCGCTGACCATCCGCACACACATGAAAATGCAGGAGAGAGTGAGGCTGAGTTTGTATTATGAAATCTGGTCAGGTTTTATGATCCCTGAGATGCTTAGTGGGTGGACTGCAAAAGACTAAGCAGAAACATGCCTGGCACTCAGCATGTGTGCGTGTGGGTGTCTCCAACTAGGTGCTTGAAACCAGTCAGAATGTAGTTTTTCCAACACTGATGCAGAGTAATCAGACGCAGTTGTTAGTTTGATTTGCTTCCTGGCCAAACCTGTCACTTTGTCAGATGCCAGGAGATGTGCCCTTGCTTTCTGACTAGCCTGCTTGAAAATTGGTGGTTATGGGGATGTGCATGCTGTTGAGATAAAAGTAATAAATCTCTTAGAGTAGAGTAGTGAAAATAACTCTTTTTTTTCCTAGCTTTATGCTTTTACTTGGGTTGATTTGAAGAGGCATAGAGACACTGTGCACACACATGCAGAGACACAAGCCTTTGTCTCGCCCCTCTCTGCTCCCTTAACACTTTGTCAGGAAGATGTCCAGCTGTTTTGACTGGCACATTTAGAATTTCACACCAGGAACTTGTTGAACTATCACGCAAGGGCTTCCTGTTTGAATCTATCCTCAGATACTCTATGCTTTCTCTCACTGGCACAGTGTCTCATATACTATGTAGCAAGACCATGACCTTGTCAAAGTGTCAAATTCATCTGACTCGGGTTGGGTTGTCAGAGCAAAGCTGACTTCTCCATTATCCATCAGAACTATTCTCTGTCTATGGTCTTTTCCTGCTGTAAGAGTGCCAGTACCATTCATTGATCAAATGGGAAGCTTTGTTTATTATATCATTATCTATCGCTAAAACACCACAAGACAAATGCAGCTGTATAATATTAAATTATCTAAATCTAAAATAAATATCTAAATCTTTTGGATTGTGGTGATTTTTATGTGATGTCTGGGCTAGTTATGTACTTTACATATGGTCTACTCCATGCCATAGTGCAAACATGCACTCTTTTAGGATAACAATTGTGTGCTGGTATGTTGATTCATTGTAATGTGTGGAATCTGATGATAGCATGAAACATTGTTCTAGTATATGCACAACATTGGGCTTCACACAAATATAACCTTCAAACACAGGTATTACAGTTTCAGACCAAACCTTTATCCAACATTGTTGGAGTTGACTGAAATAATGGTTCATGAAACAGTGAATATATTCTTTTTGACTAGCAGTTTGGGTAGAAACTCACAGGGGCTCTGTTTTAACATTTCACAGGATGACCTTTTGGTAACCCCTTGGTTTAACGTCCGACGTGTCTGATACATCTGGTCCGTTTTCAACGTTTTATCAATTTAAGCTGCTTCATCAATTTAAGCGATTCTGAAAAAATGGTTTTCATACATTTTGAACATTTTGTTCTATGTTCAAAGACATAGTAGATATGATATTGTCAACGCAATCTCAATGTTGCCCTCCAGCGGAGCATGACGACACAGGCATCATCACCACTTCTCACTCCCTTGCTCCGCTTCTGTCACACACCCCTTTCTCTTTATCCTCTTCTGCGCTCCTGAGTTTCGCCAAAATCACGGGGTTGTCGGAAAGCTCCGAAACAAATGCAACTCCTGGAGGCAGCAGCAGGTAAGCACTGTTTAGAAACTTACACATGGAATGAATATTAGCCTTTATGAGAAATTAGCTTTGGTGTTCAGCGTCACTGAGAAACTGTTAATAAATCTGTTGACTATTCAGCAGCGAATGACAGATTGTGCTATTTAGAATAACAATAATGATTTTGGAATTACATTTTTATTCGCAAGGGAGATGTGCTGCTGATGAGTGTTACCTACTGCTTGAAAGAAATAGCGTGCATTTTAGAGACATATAGCATGTAGACACTTTTATACAATTTCGCTGTAATTGTGCACGAGGACTTGGACTGGGGTTCATCGACTAAACCCAGTAACTTGATATTGAATTAATTTTGTGTTTTGCAGTTAATCATTTTTCCTCAAGTTACATCAAAATATGTCATAAAATGTGCCAGATATCCATTTACTGACAGATTGCTTGACTTATGACTTTTATCACCTACTCCTGCTTGGGATGACCAATGGTCATTCATATAAAACAAAAGTTTTCCTCCCCTGCCAAACGATAAGTTTTAATCGAGTTTAGTCGTCAGTCATAATCGTGTCGGTTCAGCGTGGTATGACGTTCAGGTTTACGCTTGTGACTCTGGAGTATACGTGGTAATGCAGAGTACATATTGCAAGACCTGTAGACTGCATTAGGAATACAGAGTGGCATTTCAGTGATTTGAACCAGATGAAGTTCTCATTTGAAATGCCAGAGTGGGCAGGGAGGAATCATATTACATTAACCCATGGGCAGTGCTCAGATGAAGACCTCTGGCACGGAGGCAATGATGGGAGCTGTCTACCCAGAGGGTGCTGAAATGGCGTTATCGCCCTCTTTAATTCACCTTTAGGGCTTGGATGGTGTTGCTTACTATTTAGGAAATGTGTATATATCGTAAGTTAACAGATTTATATTTTTTTATTTTTGATGTACTGCAAATGTATTCTCAGATTTACTAAGGCAAATGGGGATTAGGTTACACCCTCTTGTAAATGTGATTCATTACAGCAGTTTTACATGAAATAGCCTAGTTATTTCCCAGTTGATTGTTGAAAACAATGAATGCAAATAACTTCATTAGTACTATATGTTCTTCATAACCATAACTACTTGATGCCTTTTTATCTTTGCAATGAATGAATGTTCAGCGGCCATCTGTGGATTCAGTTCAAGGAGAATACCTGTTATTACATGGAACCTTACTTTTATTTTGCCAATACCGGATATCTGAGCTGCTGAAACTGGCATAGGGTTGCAAATAGTCCTGAGATCCTTGTCATCATTGCTTTGTCATTGCTGAACCCACGACTAGTTCCTACTTCAAACGATTGGCTGGCTTTTAAATTAAGCCTCAACAGACATGACACCTGTTTGCCATCCTGGTGAATGACTTCAATGAAGACTAATTCCTATTTGGAAGATTCAAATTAACACTATTCTCCTTCGTCTCCATTAACTAATTGATTTTTGGCCCCTTTCAACTTGGTGGACCTCTCTGCATGTTAGTGAGTGAAGTTTCCTTAGCCTCTATCACTGAAGGGCTCCCCGTTAGAGCCTCGCTAGCCTGTGAGCAAAGCTATCCGTCACACAAAACTGAACCTCTCATCCCTCGCTGGACCACACCACCACCACCACCACCACCCTTTCTGATCCAGGATGAGTGACTCACCAGATGCCACCTCCCCTGCTGCAGCCCTTACCGGCGTCCCCTCGGCCTGCGTGTCCAAAGTGGAGCTGCGGGTCTCTTGCAAAGCTCTGCTCGACCGGGACACCCTCAACAAGTCTGACCCCTGTGTCATCATCATGGTGCAGAACCAGGGGCAGTGGACAGAGGTGAGTAATTCATTAGTATACTGTGTTTATGTTGACCAGTTTTACTAACATTTGGCCTGCGACAGAAGTAATGAGGTGTCTGCATATGCAGGACTGTGTAATCTGTGAGTAACGTGGATACTAACATAATGTGGACGAGTGGGTGAGTGGCGACTGACTCGCTCCCATAAGTGGGTGCCAGTTTATGCCGTTGTCACTCGTCTGAGTTGGCAGTCTGATATGTGGTGCAAATGGGTTGCCATGCATTGTTGTGCATTCTTGGCTGTGCTGTCTGCACGCTGTGCCATGGTGGATAACAGACAGTGTAAAGACTTGGAGAGCGAGCCCGTCTGTGTGGCACATCAGACTGAAGGATGAAGTCTTAATCTGCCCCCATTATTTCAGCAGCTGTGCCTTGTTCCATAGCGCACAGAGAACATGGTGGGACCACAGACAAGTGACTTGAAGGCATCGCCACTTATCTCAGCAAATTCATACTTTCCACAAGTGATGCACCTGACTCAGTCAGCCAAGTGGCGCAGCAGTTTGCCTAGTGTCAGCGAGGTTTACAAAGCCTGTTAAATCTCTGGTTTGCTTCTCCTTGCTTGAGTTGAAGCCCAGTGGCAATTACTGTGTCTTTGTTTTTCACCCTCTTTTCCTCACTGTCTTTTTTTTTCTCTGCCCACTCCATCCCTTCTCTTCTTCTCTATACTCTCTCTCTCTCTCTCTCTCTCTGAATGCCCATATCACTCAAAAAGCACTCTCTGAAATGCCCATTTTGTGCACATCCCTAAATGTACTCATTTGCAAATCAAAGAACCCTTCAGAATGCATTGAGAACAACCACACTCAGAATCTTTTTCTATGGGGGGTGTCCTTCACGTTTATGCCGATGGACCTCTCCATTGACATTTTAAGCCTCGGCATTTCAAGTGAGGACATTTTGAAATCATGAGAGTCTGGCAATGGTCATCCTCTTTTATACTCTCCCATTTGACCTCCTGAGTAGGGGATAAATATATCTCCCTGATGTCACACTGAGAATACATCACAACTGCAATTAAGTGAACAAAAGAGTTCCTGCCCCCACCCCTTCACCATCCCCACTACCCCTGTACCCCATCTCACTCTCTCCAATAACCCTTATCCCTTTGCCTACATGATGCTGTATGAATATTAAATAGCTCCTTAACAAGAAATGGCTCAACAATAGTCTTACTTGAGCATTATGAATAACAAAGAGATTGGTTGCCTCTCATTATTCTCCTGCTAATAACACTATAGCTTTACATTGGCACAGTAAACATATTCCATAACTTGGCACTATACAACATGCAGTAGTTCCCCCTGGGAATGCCATGGGCTTATCTTTAAGTCCTCTCCTCCACTCTCTCTAGGACTATCTAGCCCCATATGCAGACTTTGCTCCTCCTAGATCTATCTGCTTCTCACAGAAGATGAATTGCAGTATGTGTCTCAGTATTGAGCTAATTGGGCCATGTCTCAGGTACAGCAGTATGTATGTAAATCTGCATGGTTTGGAGGGAGAGCGATAATGAGCAGTGGCAATTAGTGAGCTCCCGACAGTTAGGTTTCAAAAAACAGCATCTGCTGAGAATGTAGCTCGGGGATTAGCTCTGACCAATAGCTGGGGTATGTGGGGGTCTTTTTTTCAAACCCAGAACTTGTTTTAATGAATCTAAATGGGAAAGAGCTGCAAGGAGGAATTTTGAAAGCCTCTGATTGCATTGTGGGATGAGTAATGACTTCATTCTATATCTGCTTGATGATAACAAGACAGCCGGCATGACGAAATGGGAAAAATGAACCTGTAAGCAAACAGTAGAGGGTGGTTTACATTCCTAAATGAGTTCGTATTAGCATGATAATCACGCATGCTAACTCTATGCTCATTGAATGTTTGCACACAGCAAAATTACAGCCTGTGACATTGTGGCAATTCAGTGGAGCAGTGCTTGTCAGCCGAGCAGCATAATCAGATTTCAACAAGCAGAGAAGCCACCTGGTCCCATTCTGAAGAGCCTCTTATTATTGTCAGAGCTGCTTCCTTATTTACAGTCCTTACCTGTCTATAGAGGCATATTTTCTATTCAAATTAGCATAAGGTAATTTTGTAGGAGATCTCTGGGGGGATTAAAAGTTTAACCTCTAGGGTCACCCCTGCTGCCAGGTGTTTTGAATATGAACTATTCTCCTGGTTGATTTGATATTTCATGGCATAGCTTAATGTCAGGCAATGTGGGCCACATGAGGCTTGTGAGTCTGTAGTCTTTCCTCTCCACTGAGCAGTAACATACCTGATTACAAGCAATTAATCATGTGAACGCTGTTATCAGCTGACTAAAGACTGGAGTCAGGTGTGTGTGTGTGCCTGCATGCCCAGTGGGGTGGATGAGGGCCAACCTCCTGTCCCATCCACTGATATGCATGTAGCGTTGCCCAATGATGAGGTAGATGGTTGCCTACACTATATGCACCTTCTGTGGAGTGGGCGATGCAGTTAACTATGAAAATACATAACAGTAGTGATGGTAAAGGTGATGTGTAGATAATTATATGCAAAATCACACAGTTGGAACAGGGGTGGGTGGTGTGCCATCGTAACAGGTGCATATTTACGGCAGCGGAGTTCGGACAGAGGTTAGTGTGAGTGTAATGGTCGGGTGTGATTATCGTTAAAGGAAGTGCTGCCCTGTGGTGCCTAGAGCTCCGCATCGAGCTGAAGGAGAGTGCCAAGATCATCTTTCTCTCTCACTCACTCTCTCTTTTTCGCTTTCTCTCTGTCTCACTTCTTCAGCATTTCCTCCTTCCACTCTGCACTCTCTCTCTCTACAGCAAGGGTGCTCTCACAGCCCTGTGCAAGAGCACTCAGGGGATTACTGAAAGACTTGAGAGGCTCCACAGCTCTGCACACAGTCTCACTGCAAGTTTGTGCTCCGAATCCTGCTATTAACAAGCATTCATTGTTGTTTTTAATTAAATTAAGTCTTTAGGGGCTGAGTGAAAGTGTGCTGAGAGAAAAGGCATGTGCCTGTTCCTATACTGAAGAAAAGGAATCAGAAAGAACGTAATTTCAATCTGTGAAGGAGTTATGCTCGGGGCTTTGTAAATTTCCAGCTGAGAGGAGGAGCCTTCGCTCAAAGTTATTGAACATCATTTTAATGCCATTTGATGGGTGTTATTGTAGCTGAGAAACATACATATCTTGGGCTTGTTGACTGTCTGATGAACCAGGCTGTGGGCCGGAGAGAGGTTGGGTGGGGAGAAGCATGACTGAGTAGCGGGGGATCATTTGTGTGTGTAATGCAGAGGAGAAGAGGCCAGAGAATGAAGGTGTATGGAAACAAAACGCATCCTGCAGTTGACTGGTGTCATGCATTCAGAGATATGCAGTACCAGGCTAACTTGATCAGCGCAGAGCTAGCAGTGTTCAGTGGCTGCATGAGGATGCATGTGTGCTGCGTCCACATCTATATGACGCAAGTTGTAAACATGATGAAAGTGTCCATTTATTTCTGTGCTAAAGCAGATGGACGTTTCATATTTCTGATGTCCTGAGGTGATGAAGAATCAGCATGCTGAGATAAAGATGTGTATGTATGTACATGTGTATGTATGAGAGTTGTGTGTGTGCAAATGTGTATGTGTGTGTGTGTGTGGGGGGGGGTAGTTGTTGTGTGCTTGTTGATAGTGTATGTGTGTTTGTGTATTCTGTTTGTGAAGCTGTTGTATATGTTTATGTATGAATCAATCTTAATGTTTGCGCACTGCGCACTGCATGCTATCATGTGTGTAGTGTGTGTGTGTGTGTGTGTTTCCACTGGGATTGCAAAACCAACTCAAGCTTCATAGCTGTGATTTGTTAGCTTTGTTTGACTGTTCCACTAGGCAGTGTGTTTATTTGGTAAATGACTGACTCAAGTTAAATAGAGGAGAGCTGCATCTCAAGGCTGTTTTGTCAGTATCTGATCCCATCCCTCTTTTGACTTTGTCTGCACATTTGTCTTCAGAGCTTTAGACTTCTGACGGGACTCAGACAGTCGCTTCTTCTCATTAAACCCTCTGAACTGACACCACTCAGCTCTGTAAACTTGCGGCAGAATACACCCCACCTCCCACACCACCCTTTCTGATGGAGCACAGACCCGGAACCCCCCCCCCCCCCCCCCCCCCCCCCGTCCTCCCTTTAAAGGGACCCGAATTGGATTCCTCTCGTCCATGTGACCCTCTTTAATGACTTATCCAGAGAGACACACAAATACAAGTCTGCTGCGTTTGAAGTGGCCAGTGGGACGGTGAACGTGAGATGATACACATGGACCCCTGTGGGTTCCAGCCCACATCAGTCAGCACTGCGTGGATGTGCGTATAATCACCACCCTCTCTCACACACACACAGACACACAAACACACACACACATACCCTTCCCTGCTGGTGCCACCACCTGCGGGCTCCAGGCTTCACAGAGCTGCTCATGCCAGCTTGGACATCATACAGACATGACTGTGGAGTTGCAATGAATTTGGAGGTCGGCAGAAAAAAAAGGGGGAGAGAGAGAGAGAGATAGAGAGAGAGAGAAAAGGTGTGTATGAGTGATAGAGAGAGAGGGAGCAATAGAGAGATCATTCATGTTAATTTTCTGATGTTAAACACACCTTTACACCATTTCTCTTTTTTGCATTGTTTTAAATTCAGGATCCTTTCTTGAATCTTCAACTATTTTCATACATGTGGTTGAAACAAAAAACAAGCCACAAACATCTGAAAAGCTTTGTGGCCGGTGACAAAAAAAGTCATCGAATATAGTTTCAGGGTGTTCAAGCGGATGGGTTAAAGAAAAAACAATTACCCTCAGAAACATAACAGATGTGGGTGGAAGAATTTGGTCTCTGATGATGCCAGTACTCTAATTAAAATGCAGAATCAAAGTGATTTTTTTAACCACCGCCTACTTCCACGGTTGAATATCCAGTGCAAACATGTCCTGTTTGATAACAGGGCAAAGCACCCTTAAGGCTATGACAGAGCGGTGTCTGCACTCCAAACACAGAAGCTACGCAGTCTCTCTCTCTCTGGGAGAGCTACATTCTCTTGTTCTACTTTAATGAGTTTGGTCAAAATTATGCATTCTCTTTATAGCAGTGTGCCCAGATATGAACACTTAAGCATCCATTCACACACACACACACACACACACACACACACATGCACACACTCACACACACACATTTTTACATACAGAAACACACAACTGTGTGGTTCAAACACTTACACAGACGCACAAAACACAGGCTTGTGCAGTTATTGTGATGCTGAGACTGTAGAGTTCAAAAATCCATGTATGATGTTTGTGGCTTAACCCTCACTGGCTTGTGAGTGACCACTGACAAGTACGATGGAGGACACTCATTTTTCTTGATGCTCCATACAGTAAACAAAGTCATTGGGGATTCAGTGTTGCAGTAGTCATAATGTTACTGAGATGGATGGACCGAGTTGCCCACTGTGTACTATATTGTAAATGGACTATAGCGAGGATAATAAATGACCTTTTTGAAATCATTTGACAGCCCAGATTCTGTGGCAACCACTTTCTCTCAACTTTCTTCTCTTATCATTTTCCAAAACAGTTTTTTTAAGTTTTGAAAAAAAACACATTCTCATTTTTCTCCTTCAGAGGAATGATTTTAATGCCTTAAAATGCTCATAATGTAATTTAGTCATATAGATGCTTTAATGTGTCATGTGCAGTATGTATTTGCTGTACCTACAGTACCAGTGTCTGCAATCAGTACCAGTTATAGATTCCATGTTTGAAATCAGAAATGAGCAATTTTGTCATTCAAGCTCATTAAGTGCTTTGTTGTTGTTTACATTAAATTTCCCCACAAAATATTTTTTCCATGACAAAACTTGGAATTTAATCAGGGACATTTGGTGATACAGACCACTGGGACCCAATCACATTTGGCAGTGAAATTGCCTTATTACTCTCTGGTCTTGTTGGTCTGTCTTTGTTTCTCTGTTCCTCTCTCTCTCTGTTCCTCTCTCTCTCTCTCTCTCTCTGTCTTTCACACACACACACACACACACACATACACACACACACACACACACACACACACACACACACACACACACACACACACACACACACACACACACATACACTCACACATCTCTGCTTCTGTCCCTCTCTCTTTCTTCTTGCCCCATGCCAGGCGGGCTGACGGGTTTGGCAATAATACACAGAGGCAGGTCAGTGAGGGAAGTCTCTTAGCACACAGGCTCCAACAGGAGGACCCCAGCCGTGATTGGCTCACCCCTACATGCTAAGCCCTCCAGAAGCGCCCCCTTAGAAATCTTTATCCCTCCTGCTGTCTCTGCTTAGAAAGAGGCATTTTTATAAGATTAAGGCCTCATCAGTCAAATATGGTCAACAAACACAGGCAGCTGAACAGTCTGTGAATGTAGTGTGCTTTGAATGGTAATAGATTAGGTGTTCTTCCTGGCGAGTCAATGTCATATGCAGACTACCATTCAGAGAGCTATTATTTTTGTGTTACCTTTACTGAACAAATGGAAAAGACATTCCGTGCACACATGGTATTTTGATTAGGGATTCATTTTTAAAAAACTGTGCTACTTACTGAATCTGATGCCTGATATCCATGTTTCAGTTTGACCGCACCGAGGTGATCAAGAGCAACTTGCACCCCGTCTTCGCCAAGGTTTTCTCACTGGACTACTACTTCGAGGAGGTTCAGAAGCTGCGCTTTGAGGTGTATGACATCCACGGAACCCACAGCATCGGCACCCGTGATGATGACTTCCTGGGGGGAGTAGAATGCACATTAGGCCAGGTAAGCTTGCTCTGCCTCATGAACATGTGTGTTTAACCAGGTAAACATCAGTCTCATTTATTACTGAAAAAATATTTATGGGACATAGCAACAGTAACCATGGGTGTGTGGGGACTATTGCCAATGAATCAAGTGCCATGTAGTGGTGTCACACCATAAACCCAAAATCTTTTTTAAAAAGTCAAGAGCATACATGCTAAGTTAACATAGGGCCTCAATTTTTTTTCTAAAAAGAGCTAGCTACACTGGTATCCCTACGTAGTTGTATAGGAAGAGGGAAATGATTTACCATTGTTGATCATGAATGAAACACAAATAGATGACTTGGTTTTGAATACTGGGATTTCAACTGAAAGAGAATGTGTGCTCTGACCTACAGATCGTGGCACAGAAGAAGATGGTGAAGCCCTTGTTGTTGAAGTACGGGAAATATGCTGGAAATCCACCATCACAGTACGTTTGGATTTACTGACTTTCATTGACCTTGATGGATGCAGCGAGTCTCAGAGAGCCTCTATTTAATCATTGGTTAAAAAAAAGAAAGAAAGATGGAGATAGATAGAAGACACCAATCACCATGCAGAACAGATGTGGGGGTGGAGTACTACCACATGAAATTCACGGTTTGCCAACACCGTTTAACACTCCACTGAGCAGCCATGTTGAGATGGGAACTGTTACAGTGTAACTGTTAAGTGACAAAAATAAGAGTAAATGATGGCAAGGTGACATTGAGCCAGTGCGGAAAGATCTTTAATAGTACAGATTTATTGACCGTGTAAAAAATGATTGACCTCTATCTAGAGATTTCCAGGGGTTGTTAAAAATATCTTTGAAAATATAATGGAAAAATGCAAAGTCATCATCAATATACAAGGTGCTTTCCAGCATTCAAAAGATGATGTTGAATAAACATTGATATCTAGAGGGAGATGTCAGCATGGAAAAGGCGACAGTGAATCAACATGGATTTTACAAGGCGCTCACTGCATATGAGTAATCGCAAGGGGAGTCCTTATCTCTTGTAGGTTATGAATGTGTTCGCTCTGTGTCTCTCTCCCTCTGCTTCATTCTCTCTCTCTCTCTTACTTCCTCCTCCTTGTCTATGCATATCTCCATCATTCTTCTTTACCTCACATCCCTTCATTTCCCTCTCCTCCCCCATCCCACCCTACCCTACCCTGACTTAAATCCCCATCACAGAGCTGGAAGCAGATATCTAGCCTTTAGCACACTTAATGAAAAACGTGGCAACATGAAGCCTGAGAGATGCAGATACTGTGAAGCTCACAGCGGCAGGCTCAGACCGGTGGGCTAAACACGGATTATCGTGTATGGGCGGACACTGAACAGTCTTGATTGGTTGAGGTGGTCAGTTTTGGAAGATCTGGTACAGCATCAGGGCTTGCTGGAGAGCATCAAAGCCAATAGGAGCTGAATCAGGGGCACACACTGTTAGCTTAATAAATTCAGGGGATTAGTGTGAACTTGAGTTGCCAGACGCCCCCCCCCGCACCAACCCCCATGTGCCTTTTCTTCCCAGGCCTGATAATAAGCCTGCGATTAAAGGGGCTAAGTTGATTCATCATCGTGGCTGAACTTGTGCTTCGGTGTGCCCTGCAGCTTATCTGATGCGTAATGAGCATAATAGTGTCCCTGTCATTACATACGAGTATACTCCCCGCTGAAGACATGTACGTATCTGATCGCTCTCATGTGCCAACAAAATGCCATTATTGGAGATGTTACACTGCCTTCCGTCGTCATTCGGAGAAACAGCCTGATTGCATTCAGATGAGTGAGAGTTCATGGATGCTGTGTTTCTGTATTGCCTCCGCAGGGCTGATTAGTCCACCATGACATTGCCTTGTGAATTTCAGGTTAAACATAATTGTGGAAGATGCTGACAAATCTCATGCACAGCAGGTGTTGCAAGAAGCATCATCACTGTTGTTTTGTGACGGGTCCATTTATACTGTGAGGTGTGAACTTGCACTAATGCCAAAGCTTCCATAAGATTTCAGGGCACTGTAGCCACTCTTCGAGTAGAGCTAATTTTATGTGATCTTTATTTCTTAAATTATTTTTTTATGGTAACTCAGCAGATATGCTTCATATATAATTCAGTTCATCATCGATGTTTCTTGCTGTCTTGAGCATTTTAATATGGAATGTTGGGCACACAGTAAAGGAAATTCATTTTTTTTTCCGCCGCTCTAGGCACTCAGTGGCTTCTGCTATGGAGATGATGAATGAGCTTTGGGAGAAGTAGTGTGTGTTTTCATTGTTAGCACAGGCAACAATTAGTGCATTAGAAAGCCCTTCTTGTCTGTAGTCAGACAGAACAGAGGGTCCATAATCTTTAAAGACAAAGATTTCACCTCCTCTTAAAGCCCCTCCATACAGTTCTGTTTTTTTGTCACTGTTGAGTTTTTGTATCTTACACCTTAACAGCTTAACCTCATACAAGTACATGTGAATTTGTTTACAAGCCAAAGGATCAAAATCAGCAATAATGATAAGAAGAAGAAGAAGAACCATGATTACTGATGAGGTAATGAACCCAGCGTGCACAGGGTATTGCATAATTTGCTGTTGGCTGCAAGTTTGTTTACAATTAAAAGAATTTTGAAGCTAAATAATGACACAGTAGAAGTCATATTATTATTCAAAAAAACTTACATTGGAGGCGTTTAATATTTTTGGATATTTTACACTGTAATATTTCATCCATCTTCTTCTGTTTGCTCCATTAAGTGGCCACATAAAGTCTCAGAGCTTTGCTCATCTGTGTGTGCTGTGTGAAGACAGCTTCTTGTCCTCAGTTCAACTTTGAACAGCTTTGTGTTCTCTCAGCGATATGACTGAATGAGTAAACTTCAGTATCTATGTGGCTGAGTCCAGCTCCCCCTGAAGAATTTTTGGCTATTTTCTCTATCACTATTTTCAGTCTTTTCTCTCTCATTCTTCATCTCTGTATGACTCTCTGCCTGTGACAGTATTTCATCCCTGCTTTTCCAACTTAGATTTAGATTCTTTGATGATGATGATGATGATGATGATGATCTTATTGTCAAGTAAATGTGAAAATGCTGTCTCATCACAGCAGGTCCATTTATATTATCACAGAAAATACATATTACATATCTATATGAGATAAAATACAAAAATTTATGAATTTATCCAAACATTACAATAATTTAAGACAAACTTTCTTTTAAGGATATATTGGGCTTATGGCCTAAGTTTTATACTTAGTTTGAATTTTGATTAACTGACGTACAAGGGAGTGTAATGTTGTCCTGTGAATGAATGAAACTCTGTACTTTAGGTTTGATGGCAACAATTTATATTCAATAGAAACAAATAAGAGAAGTCAACTCCACATGCACCAAATGCTCTTGCTCATCTAAAGCTTTTTCCCTGCAGTGCTGAATGATGAATCCCACTCCATCATGCCAGATTGTTTATTATTAGCAGAGGTGAAGCCTGCTAGGCTGTATATAGGAGCAGGTGTTGTGCAGTGTGCAAAAGTCCTGGCAACACACCCAAACATTAGTGAGAACATTTAAGAATAGGTGAATCCATGCTGCTATTCAGAGACTTCAATTGGATCTAAATGTTCTAGTAGCCTTAACTGTGATTGATGGATCAATGGTATTTCTTAATTAGGATGAAGGGATGGAGCTCGGGGATGAAGAGTCCAGTAGTATTGCTTCACCCATAACTGATAATCCAGTCTGTGTAATTACTCTAAACACTGAAAGTATTTAATTATTTAGATGGCATTTGTGTATGTTTTTAGAATATACGCTTTCATGTGTTTGACAAACAACTTTGTGAAACTGAGGTGCTTTTTTCTTCTCTTTTGTCAGTTAGAGTGATAGTGGCTACTTGAAGATCTCGGTAATCCAAAAATATATTCTGACAAAAATCATGGATGCAAAGAAAAATACGCAGAAATTGGTTCATATTTGGCTTCCTCTAAGACACACATTATTTTGAATTGGTTGGATGGTTGAATCATTTTCTAATCTTCCTCCCTAATCTATCCCTGTCCTTGTCCTACCTCAGTAATAATTGTAATGTTTAAGTTTGGTTCACATTTCCTCAAAGACTTATTAGGGTATTAGGATGTCTCATGTCTGACTTCTACATTTTACTTTTGTCTGAGGTACTTTGTTGAAAAAAGGGAGAATTGATACTTTGATCATACAAACAACTGAATTAGCATAGCAAGGCTTTCATGTACATCAGAAGCTGTTCACTTTGTGGGTTTTTTTTCTCAGAAGTAATATTGCCGTTTTCAACTTCAAATATGCCAAAAGACATGCAGAGACAGGAACAGCTGCATAAGTGATTATCCAGACTGAGACTAGACAGGTTTTTATCCCACATTACAAAGTCATACTCTGTGCATCTGATTTTAATAATACCTTAAAAAAGTATTCTGTGGTGGTCCCGTAGGGTGATGCACTGATGCGCCGACGCTCTATCATGTAAAACATGAGAAGGATGAATCAGATGAAAACACCGAACTTTTGGAATCCAGGTCTCACTCAACTCTGTTTCCACATCCAGGTTCACGCTGAGGAAATCTCCGGAAACAATGGCTACTTGGAGCTCTCGTTCTGCGCCAAGAAGCTGGATGATAAGGTTGGAGCAGAATACCTTTTTTTCCCTGCCATTACACAATCAGCAAGGGTATTCATAGATAAGGACCTGCTTAGTGCAGTTCCAAAATCCTCACCACCACCACCATCACACACTACTGACTCAGGGATGGGATGAGGATGGAATTGATTTCCTTTTTCTTCAGCTCATTGATAATTCATTACTTGACAATGAAGTGTAGAAGTGCCTGAGTTCCATCCCAGGAGCTAGGTGCCAAATGGCGTCTGATAAATGGATAGCAGAAGAACTCTGAGTCATCCTGTGTGGATGATGATATTTAGACTGGGGAATCTGCCCAGTTCTGCAAATGGGCTTCGTTTGGGTTGGCAGCATTCGATGACAGAAGCCAGACTGAAATTGAGTCATGTATTTTTTTGTTAATTCCTCTCTCGGCCCTACAGTCCTAGTGCCATAGGACAGTATTGTGTGAGCATCATCTGTACAGCTTTTCCATATCTAGCATCTCTTTAGATTTGCATTTATAGTCCTACTCTGTTCTGATGTTTATTCTTTTAGCCGTTGCCTTGCCTATATGTCTGACAATCTCACACTCAGCTGATCATTCCTTGACATCAGCATGCTAAGATGTATGTGTGTGTGTGTTTGTGCGTACCATGTATGCGTGTGTGTGTGTGTGTGTTTGTGTGTGTGTGTGTGTATGTGCACGCACGCGTGTGTTTCTTGAGAGATGAGTCTTAAGAGATGAACACGGAAGGAAGCTGGCTTGCTTTTCACCCTGTGTGCAAACAGCACCTCCCACACAAGGCCTCCCACAATGCACCACTGGCCCTGAAGTTCCTCAGGTGTCTGATCATCCCCCGGCGCCTGCTCTATGCTGCTCTACACAAACGCCTCTGCGATTCACCACCCACGCACTCTCTTTCTGCACTCAACCCCCCCTCCCCTGTCTGTCTTTCCATCACGCTTTCTCTCACTTTCTCTGTGTCTCCATCTCTCACTCTCCCTCTTTCTCCCTGTCTGTTGGCAGATCTTCTTCCTCTACTTTGCTGTCAATTCATATCTCTTGTCATGCCATATTCCTCTCTGTTCATCTAGCTCTGTACCAGCCCTTCTCCAGCTCTTCCCATCAACCTTTCATGATCAGTTTCTTTCTTCTTTTATTCCTGCCTGGGGCTGTGACTTGCACTGTGTGGTTACTGGGTAAAATACGTCAACTTTCTCTCCCCTTTTCTCTCTCTCTGACATTCCCGAGTCTCTGCATTTTAAATGCAGCTCAGAGAAAGAGCGTCAGTATCCAAGGGACATCCTGTATCAATAAGTCCACAGAAGATGGAGAAATCAATCCAGTGCACTTTTTCTCTGAGCACTAGAGAGACACTTGGAGATTGAGCTGTTGCCTGACTTGAGATTGAAATGTTTGTTCTGGAGCGGAGGTACCTCAGAATTTTGGAGCTTGAACACAAACTCCCCAATCACCCACACACGCACTACCTCAGGCAGAGATTTCATGATGCACAAGCCTGGGACAATATTTGTTCTGTTTCTCACAGCCACTGCCAACTTCCTGTCTTTCCATCCTTCTTTGTATCCTCTCTCACTCTCTCTCTCTCTTTCTTTCTCTTTCACCCACTTTGACACCTTATTGCAGGTGGTTTTATGTTTCACAAGTGGCCTTTTTCATCCTTGCTTGGATGGCTGCATTGTAATGCGAACCTCTATTACTTTCATGATGGGTGAGACTATGCATGCGTATCTCTGATGACAAATTCAGAATTGTAGCTCAACACATTTGAACAGTCTACCATGCCAAGCCAATCTCAGCCTAAATGATGGAATATCAAAAACTCTGAGATTGACCAGGCAGTAATTGGAAATTCAAATTCGGGTATGAAAACACAAATGAATTCTGCCTCACATGTCTAATCTTCGCCCTCTGAGTCATTCTTTGTTTTGTATTTGAGTGTCATTATCATCCACTAGTCTAATCCATCCTTACAAATCACATTTATCTGTCCAAGGCTTTGACTAATGGACACTTCATCAAGAGCTTTGTGATACCGCTCTCTCAACAGACACGCCATCGTCTGTTATTTTTGCTGCTTTTTTCTCTATGTCATCATTAGCATAACTTTGTCATTTACATTGATGACACTGCTAATGTCAATGAGAGGGCTATGTCAGTGATATTTTCTCTGGAGCACTGAGCTCCATTTGAAGGCAGGCCATTTCTTTTTCTTTCTTGAAATGCCCAGAGCATCATAGGGACGAGACCATCTGCTTACAAACACTCACAAAGCATGGGAGGAAACGTGAGCTGAGCCTCTGTCAACAAAACAAAAGCATTTGTGTCAAATTGAAGACTGGGAGGGAGAGAGAGAAGCTAAAAGTGAGCAGTGATAGAGAGAGACACATCAGGGAGAGGAGGAGAGAGAGAGTGAAAGAGTAAAAAGATCGCTTTGATGAAACGGCTCGGCAGAATAATCACTGCGGTGCAATCTTTGTAAAGGATCTGTTTGTTCAAACGTCTTTAAGGATCTCATTATGGCGAGCGGTATAACTAAAATAAATGGCGCGTTATCACATACACACACACAAACACACACACACACACTACAAGCATCTCTCCCCGAGCATTTCCTTACATTTCATCCCATTCTGAGCTGTGACATCAGTTAAGGAGTCACCACACCCAGTGGTGATACTGTATCTGTATGAGGCTGAAACCTGATGGGGCATTAACCAATGGGGGGCATTAACCCTGCGGTCCCGACCAACCCCGTGACCCCTTGTGACCCCTCTGTGCTCCTTTTGCAAATGAAGCCACAATCTCCTCTCAGTCTTGTCTTTCCCTGTGTTAAAATTTACTGCCATCTCATGGTGGTTTCCTAGCATGAATTCGGCTTCTGGATTGACCAATGAGCAGCCCTGAGTCAGGTGCACTATAGGTTAAACCGTGCAGTGTGTTAACCATTTGGAGCTCTGATGGGCAGCCCTGACTCAGGTGCACTATAGGTTGAGCTGCACAGTGTGTTAACCATTTGGAACTCCGATGTGGGATGCAGATGGATACAGGAGGGCTCTTGAATCCAGGGTGAGGCTTAAATATGGACAAATCACTTGGCTAAATCAGTCTGCACTCAAGCCACTGGGAAGTTGTTACCTTGACAACGAGATGGGGGGGGGCTCCTCTTTTTTCGCTGTCCCTGTGGAGATGCATCAGACTAATGCACCGAGAAATGGGAACATTAAATGGCTCATTCTCTGGACCTCTGCTGTGCTACACACACACACACACACACACACACACACACTCCCTTCATTTCTCTCTCTCTCGGTCTCACTTCCTTTCTCACACACAGATACAACAGACATGCACTCACTCACACACTCACACAAACCCTCACATCCATACACACATACACACACTCACACACACGTGCATACACACATACCGAAGAATCAATTGACCCATGTAGGCAGTGCTTACCACTCTCTCAGCCCTGACTTGATGCCCTGTGTCAAATAATTGTCTCGTACCAGTTTCCTGATTTGATTTGTCACAGCGATGAAGGGAAAGCTGTGCCGTGCC
Organism: Tenualosa ilisha; assembly: GCA_015244755.2. NCBI lineage: Eukaryota > Metazoa > Chordata > Actinopteri > Clupeiformes > Clupeidae > Tenualosa > Tenualosa ilisha. Next base: position 12,597,721 of record PYXC01000629.1, read on the forward strand.
CGGGAACAAACCGTGTCGAATTAGCACACAATTTATTTATCTCACTGCACAGATCATATGCGATAGTCTTGCGCAACAAAGCGTCCCCCTCATGTTCCATGACCCTGATAAGGGCTATTTTTTGTTAAGGCTGATATTTCCCACTTTGTTATCATCATCATTTTTACACTGAAGTAGATGGCAGTTTGATCTTCTGTGACCATGTTGCAGGATCTTTTCAGCAAGTCAGATCCGTTTTTGGAGATCTACCGGATCAACGATGATGGAACCGAACAGCTTGTCCACCGAACTGAGGTAAGAGGCGCCATAGGGTTGCCCATTACAAGTCTATAAGGGTACGTTTTTCTGCCTTCTTTGTTGACTTCCACAATGCAGTAAGTTTAGTTAATGCAAGCCTACTCATTGCAATGTGTTTTTTTTTTGCTATGTTTTCTGTCTGTCCCTCCCTCCCTTGCTCCCAGGTGATCAAGAACAACCTGAACCCAGTGTGGGAGCCCTTCAAAGTGTCCCTCATTTCGCTGTGCAGCTGCGACGAGGACAGGAAGCTGAAGGTAAGGGTGTGTGGGGGGCTGGTGGTGGGGGGGCGATGATTGGCCACTCTCAGCCTCAGAGAGTAGCGCCCCCACAGGACACCCTCGCCCTCTTCCTCCCCTCGGCCGGCGTAATCAGGAGCAGGGTACAGGCCCTACAAGGAATGAAAGACAGACGGAAACGACCACAGGGAGAGAGGGAGAGAGAGAGGCATGGAGGTGAAGGTGGTGGTGGTGGTGGTGGGGTGTTGGGTCGAAGAGTGACCCAATGAATGAATCGATAATTAGCAAACATGGTTCTCCCTCTCTCTCTTTCTCTCTCCCATTCTCTCTCTCTCTCTCTCTCTCTCTCTTGTCTCTTGCTGTGTTATTTAGTGCCTAGTGTGGGATTATGACTCCAGAGGGAAGCACGACTTCATCGGAGAGTTTTACACCTCCTTCAAAGAGATGCAGAAAATCGGTGGAGGAAACAAGGTCAGAAAAGCACACATTCAGTCAGTTCTATTTGTCTGATGTTGGTGACCCCTTGTGTGTGTGTGTGTGTCTGTGTATGTGTGCGTGTGTGTGAGTGTTGTTGGGAAGGGGAGGTAGGATGGAATGAAAGAGACATTAAAGGTAGCTGTTTTCTGGTTCTGTGTGTATGTTTGTGTGTGTGTATGTGTGTGTGTGTGTGTGTGTGTGTGTGTGTGTGTGTGTATGTGTGTGTGTGTCACAGAAATGAGGCTGGAAGGCAGTGTGGCAGGCTCAGCTGTCTGTCTGTTCACTCTCTCTTACTCCCCCTCTCTCCCTCCACCCCCATCTGTTCTGAAGGTCACATGGGACTGCATCAATCCTAAGTACAAACTGAAGAAGAAGAACTACAAGAACTCTGGTGTGGTCATCCTCAGTGACTTGAAGGTGAGGTGGAGAGAAACGCCGTGTTAGTTCATAACAAGACAGAGAGAAATAGTGGTCAAATTGCACTACGCATCACTGAGGCAATCAGCTCAGCAATCAGCTAGCCATAAAATAACTAGATAGCTGCAGGAACCATCTCCTTCCTGCCAGTAGCTTCACAAATACACACACACACACACACACACACACAAATACACATAAGCAAGCCCACACATAGACAAACACACACATACGCAGATGCTTACAAGTGTGGCCATGAACGAAGCCTGTCAGTCAGAATAGACCAATGCGTGAGTGACAGTCTGTAAAGACACACACACACACACACTATCATCGTCATCATCTTCTTCTACAATCACTGTAAATGTATACTAAAGATGTTGCCCGCCACCAAACCATGAGCTTCGCTTTCAGGAGAAAATATTGTCTCTTGCCAGACCACAGCAGATATTGTCTCTCGCCAGACCACAGCATTCCTAAAGACACATAATCCTCGTCACTCTTAAATTACTTAAATCTGTGCTTCTAAGCCCATGCTCTGTGTTCTTCCCAAATAACTACTGAAAGCTGAAGGCTGTGTAGTCTCTAGGCACTTTCATATAATTTGAGACCACAGAGTGCTGTTTTCAGCCCTGGTTACCTGTAGCTTAAAGGCTTTCATTGAGTTGCTATATCTCTCACATTAACCAGTCTGTTTAATTCAAGGTCATGCATTTTTTAAATTTCTGCTTTGTTTGTTGGAATGCAAGGATCCTTTGATCCTCATGTTTCTATTATAAGATATTAAAACATATAACCCCCAGGATGAATGTGGGGGTTACAGAATGATTTATGATTGGTAACGGTGAGGGAGGGGGCGTAGATTTGCATATAGATTTTGTATTTTTTGTGTCTCACAGCTTCATAGAGTCTATACATTCCTTGACTACATCATGGGAGGATGCCAAATTCACTTTACTGTAAGTACAAAACTTAAACATTTTCCTCACATTATGCACAATACTCCGTGATAGACTTGTACTTACTGCTAATGTCTTAGCTCATTCGATTTGCTTTGGAGAGCCAGAATGCCTTCCCCTCCTCATAGAATGGCAAATTTATGCCTGCGTTCACTTTGCAAGTGCTCCATTGTCATCAGCACAGACGGCTGTGACAGCTGTTTGATTTGGAGAAGGCACTTCCTAAATGTAACTCGATAGGTCACAATAGCATGGTTTTCATCTTGGAGGAAAGAAAAAAACACATCTCTCCTGTCAGGAATCCCACTGTGCAGCTTATGGAGATATGAGAGGGATTCGACGGTCTACAAAAAAACTGGGCTCTCCCCGAGGCCTCGTCTGCATCTGAAGCCATATTTCAAAAATCGCTCATCTAACTACACACTACGCTGCTGGGCTGCTTGTGAATGTGTCACACAGTTTGGGGGTGGAGTGGGGTTCGGGGGGTGGGGGTTGTAGTGGGTTGAGCGTTAGCTAGCATTGATCTCAGTTGGGGGAGGAGGAGGAGGATGAAATAGGCTGGTTGTGTGGGGCCCTTGCCCAGGCATAGGTGGTATAGGCTATAGATGTCCACAACTAAGCGGTTTATTTCCTATGCTGGTCATAACTTATCAAAAGCAGAAAGTTGGCACGTCAACTCTAAGTATTCCATCTGTCAAATAGATGTATGTATGTGTGTGTGTTTGTGTGTATGTGTGTTATGTGTGTGTGTGTGTGTGTGTGTGTGCGTGTGTGTGCGTGTGTGTGTAAATGTGCATGCGTATCTGTGTTTGCGTGTTTGTGTCTTGTTTACTGCCAGTCACTTCTGTATGCAAGGAATTTCGCACGGCACATGTTGTTTGCAGAGTTGTGTGGCTCACAGTATTAACAGCTGTCTGATAAATAAATGTAAATGGCCCTTGCCTTCAGCTGTGGCAATTTCCATATTGCCTCTCTTCAAGTGATTTATACAGATGCTGTTGGAGCGTCTGTGTATTGAGAGAATACCCCACTCTGTCTCCTACAAGCCTGCCTCTCCCTGGATCTAATTGGTCATTATGATGTTGGTTAGTCCACAGCTCTGTTGCCAACATGATGGGTGACGGCTGCCACAGTTGTGGTTAATGGCAATATTGTGTGCAAATGGAGTTTGTTGTTATGACAGCAGTTATCTTTGCAGGAAGATGTGTCAGAGCTTTTTTTGTGACTTCTAACCATTGATCTTCACACCACATTGTTGTTGCTGTTGTTAATGCTGTTGTTGTTGTTGTTGTTGTTGTCTAGGTTGCTGTGGATTTCACGGCGTCTAATGGAGACCCACGCAACAGCTGCTCCCTTCACTACATCAACCCGTACCAGCCGAACGAGTACCTGAAGGCTCTGATCGCTGTCGGTGAGATCTGCCAGGACTATGACAGGTGAGGTGTGGCGCGCTGTGAAGACACCGGTGATCTCTATCAGCATGGACGTGCGCTTCTCTCATGTGGAAAATGAAAGTGTGTTTGTGTGTTTGTGTGTGTGTGTGTGTGTGTTTGTGTGTGTGTTTGGTGATGGTGGGAGGTAAATCTCACTGTGAAACTGACTGTGTTGGATCTCAGAGGCTAAAGCTGAATGAGATGAAAGTGATAGGGGATAGAAATAAGATACCTTTTAGCCGCATTTACCCTCAGACAGAGATGCTTTCATTCTACGTGGTTTTCTGTGCGGTGGCCATGGATGTGTGTAGCAGGGGAAAAAAGAGTGACTATGGTATTACTGTCATCATGCCTCCCTGGAACTGGTACAAATGAGAGAGAGAGAGAGAGAGAGAGAGAGAGAGAGAGAGAGAGAGAGAGAGAGAGTAAATTTCCTATTTCCCGAAGCTTCAAAGCAACACTGTATAAAGCTTTCCATTGTTAGACTACATACAGTATATTTGGCACTCACATCTTGATCCAGTGTGACCAACAGCTAAATGGTGATTGAATAGATATCTGGTGTGGTCTATCAAAGAAATGAATCCATGATTTTGACATTGTTATATCGAATGGCCTTTTACCGTAGATGGACAGTTTGAGGGGAAAGTATGTTCATGTAAGCCAGTCTGGGTCCAAAAAAAGCCTCCAAATAAAGGTCAGAGAATGAGAGGTCTCAAAAGGGCTTACTGTCAAACTTGTCATTTTTGGAAAACTGAACTGAACTGAACCATCCCTGAACCACACAAAGGAAGGGGGATTTCTTGAAGACAATTTCATGAATGCATCCAGCATCCAGAATCAATTACTGCAGATGATGCATGGGGGAAGAGGATTGGATGAAGTGTTACTATTCTATTGTTACTCTTTAAAAACAGTTGATGGGATTAGAAGAACAGTACTTATTGTAGTATTGAATGTATGTTGTGCATACAGACACACAGGCAGGCAGTATTGGCTGGCAGTCCTGGTCTCTCTGGACTGTAGTGCCTCTTTGCCAACACCTACGGCACCATCTTGCTTATCTATGTAACTGGAAGTGAACGAACAAGGGACCCAAGCGCATAGCATCACTCTGCAAGAAGACGCTGGGGAAATCTCCAATTAAATCTGCTCTAGGCAACATTTCTATCATTGTTTGTGTGTGTGTGTGTGTATGTGTGTGTTCCCATGTCTCTCTCCCCCCTCCTCGTACCACCCTGAAACTCTGCCAGCCGTTGTTGTTGTCGATGCCCCTGTTGTCGGTGTTGGGTCACTAATGGGCCCGGGACTTCCTTTGGTGGAGGAAGCAGCAGTGTGGGCTGATCAAATGGCAGCGCCCGCTTGTTACTGCTCCCCTGGTTCTGTGATAGCCCCTTCTCCCTGCTAAAGACGAGACACTCGCTGCCAATGCCTTGACAGGATGCTCAGCACTCGCTGCCAGCGTGCAGGAGCTTATTACATGTCAGCAAAGCAGCCAGTCAGCCAAACAAGAGCCACCAGGAGGTAGACACTAACAACGAGTTGCAGGAGAGGGAGATATTTATGATAGTGGTTCACCTGAATAGACTATCTGTCTGTATTCCATGTTCTCTGATCTCTGGTAAGGGATATACCTTGACAATTGTGTATGTGTCATCCTATTGTGTGTTGACAGTAGCTCCTTGAGGGAAATGTGCAAACAGTCCTTCAGTTCTCTTCTCCAACCTGCCTTTTTCTTATACTGTTGTTTTATGTCAATGAATGTTTATGTTTTTATTTTTTAAATAGCTCCTGTCACTCTGGATTTTTCCCCCAGCTCCTCTGGGTTGGCGCTCCTCTGTACTGCCAATGTTTACATAAACTAATTTGCACGTTTCAACACTATGGTGTGGTGGTTGTTCCTCAAGGCAGACTCCTTATAGAAACTCATTAATTACTGGCTAAACAACGCTAATTAGATTTGTTTCAAAGAGGTGATCCTCTATGCTGACGGCACAATGCCAAATGAGGATCCACTTAACAAATGGATTTTCATGTTTAATGGGAAAGGGAAGCCACTGGTTTGATCATAGAGGAGGGCTTTATCTCATTACATATGCCTCTGCACTCAAGCAGATGCTAGCATGCTTTTGCTAAGAGAAAAGCTAGCAGTGTTTGTGGTGCCTCTCCGATCTCTTTGCAGTATATGTAGGCAAGAAAGATGCCCTTCAGGGTAGAACACCTACCTTGTGTGGGATCATCATTCTCCCTTTATCTTTTGAGGAGGTGTTAGAGCATTTAAACCAGGTGATCTCTGGAACAGGTAGAGGGACCAGAGTGGGATGGAGTGGGTTTGTTTATACCGGTGGGCATAGAGGTGGAGAGCTGTTGCTTGCCAACAGTGGAGGTGTGCTGTGCAGTGATGTGATGTGGTGTGATGTGATGTAATGTGTTCTCATCGACCATTTTTGAAGAAAACGTGAAGGGATCTTTATTATTTTATTATTTTTTTCTAAATCAATGTGGCAGTTCAGCAGTAACATAAGTGTAGTGCTATGTTGGGTACATCCACTCATTCATAGTGTGCTATAGGGAATAGCTTATAGCCTAGTTATTCACTGTATAGTGTGTAGTGTGTTGGTTTTCTCTGTGTAGAGGATGTGTGGACAGGGCACTAGAGGAAATGTGAATATTACACTAGCCTATACTGTGAACTCTCTCTCTCTCTCTCTCTCTGTCTCTCTCTCTCTCTCTCTCTCTCTCTATATATATATATATATATATATATATATGTGTGTGTGTGTGTGTGTGTGTGTGTGTGTGTAGCACATTCTCTAAGGCGAGCTGTAAGTTGCATTTGATGAATCTCCTACTTTGAAACACATGCCTGAATGCCTGGGTAGAATGCGGCCTTTGATGCAACAATAGGCAGTAATAATGCATGAGCTGCGGATGACGCATAAACACAGTACATATACATCCCACTCAAAACCAGCGGCAACTCATAGTATAGCACAATGATAGTGTGGCAATAGATTGTCTCAGAAAGCATGCAGTTCCTTTAAATGGTCCAGGCTGTGTGCTGGATTCAACTAAAAAATACATTATGGTATCGGCCATTTCTGAGCCTCCTGTACCTTTTCACTTCTATGATGAAAATCATTGCGTCTGTGTGTGTGTGTGTGTGTGTGTGTATGTGTGTGTATGTGTGTGTGTTTGTGTGTGCTCACACACAAAGTACACACTCCGGGCTTCACAAATGCTCTCATGTTTTTCTAAGAACACTACATGAAAATCAGGGTGCTTGGACCCTACATCAAGCACCCTCTCTAAGCGAGGGTACCCCCCACTGAAATATTGACCTCATTCTTTCAATGGTCTGTTCCCTGTTGACTGCGCGACCACTATGCTTGGGCACATCTTTCAGATGAAATATGCTGTTAATTTTCAATCTTTATTCTGCTGAAGACATTATTTATCAGATTAACATGTATTATTTAACAATAGTTTCAATGAAATCTTGTTTCTTTCAGCACTGAATCCAGAGAAGTTTAAAGTCTATGTCCATATGGTGAAATCAAATTTGTGTGTGTGTGTGTGAGTGTGAGTGTGCGCGCACACGTGTGCGCGTGTGTGTAAAAGAGAGAGGGGTAGTGAGGACTGGACAGTCTCACACATCGGTAGACTTGTGATGGAACTAGCTGGGGGTGTTAGCACCCGGAATATTCCGCAGAGAGCCTGATGGATTGATGTGCAGATCCAGACGCCTACTGTAACATGACTCACCTTCCCACAAGTCACATGACCCTCAAACAATGAACTACTTTGCACCCCCCTCCTGACTCCTGATGCAGTTTATTTGTGCATTTGTTCAGATTAGTTGTCAGAAGTAATGGGTTTCAGGCAGCTGCCCACATTTTCTAGGCACTCACTCGTGTCCACTTCCACAGGTCCCTGCTGACTCCCTCAAGCCTCATCGCTGACACTGTGTGTGTGTGTGTGTCTGTGTGTGTGTGTGTGTGTGTGTGTGCATCTATGTGCGTGTGTGTGTGCATGTATGTGCGTGCATGCATATGTGTGTATGAAAAGTGTGAGTGTGCATGTGTGTGTGTTATTCCTTAGGTGTGTGTGCATGTGTCTGTGTCTCTGTGTGTGTGTCATTGCGTAGGTGTATGTGTGTTTGTGTGTCTGTGTGTGCATCTGTGTGCATGCATATGTGTGTGTGTGTGTGTGAAAAGTGTGAGTGTGAATATGTGTGTGTTATTGCTTTGGTGTGTATGTGTGTGTGTGTGTGTGTGTGTGTGTGTGTGTGTTTGTGTTTGTGTTTGTGTGTGTGTGTGTGTGTCATTGCTTGTGTGTCTCCTCCCTATCTATGTCCTGCGGGGTTTCATTAAAAGCTGGATTAGTGACTTACAGCAGCTCAACAAATCCTTTCCACTGGGGCACAGGGCCTTTCTGCCTCTCCCTCCAGCAGCTACAGGGGCTCTGGCCATGTCCTAAGAGGCCGTAAAGAGCTGCTCGGAGAGGCAGGCTGTTTTAAAGGCAATCAGCTGAAGACAGAAAAGCTGTTATTTCATGACAAGTTGATAAGAGCGCTAGAAACTCCCCCTTGCCTCTTGTTTAGCGCAGGTGACCGGAAAGGAGGAATTTATTATTTCTTTTTTAGATAGATTTAGATTTAGATTTTTTTAGATTCAACTTTATTGTCATTACTCATGTATAAATACAGGGTAACGAAATGCAGTTTCTTTCGCCATTACGGTACCAGAAAAATATGCTTAGATGGGAGGAGTGAAAATAATTGTCCATTCTATTCTGATTTAATGTTTGATTGTAAGTTTTACGTGATTGTCTTTGTGTGTGCATGTTTGCTTTGTTGGTGCATGCAGATACAAGTTTGAAGAGCAACTTTAGGGAGTATAAAATCAGTAAACATGCTGGGATGTCTGTAATGACACATACTATTCTCTCATGGTCATAGATTGTGTTTTGGGTGGTCTACTCTGACTGTTTCTGCAGTTACGAGATGGCTATTGAAATGGTACCACAGCTTGTCTATTCAGACCTAAGTGGGATTCTGTCACCTGTACCGCAATGCTTCTTTCATGATCTTGTGATTAATTCATGTTCATTAGCTTCCATGTTATTTTATTCTGTCAAAAGGCAAACAGACTGGAACTTGTATTCATAATTTGGGTTCCAGTTTGATGTTTCATTTCCACTGTGGCTTTTATTTGATCACTTAATTTTGAATAAATAAATCCCTTTCCGGTTGGTCGGGATGCCCTAATGCACTAAGAGCCTGACTCACAATGCACCAGTGTAACTGGCAGTTATGTAAGTTTGGGAGGTTTTAAAGTTTTTCACTGGAGATGAGTGCTCGCTCCCTCGTTCCTGTCGCTGACTGCAGCTCATTTGAGGCCTCCTGTGGTCATGCAGTTAGGCGGGGCCATATCATTCATCTCTGCCTGCACTCTTGACAGTAAACCAATTAGACAGTAATTGCTCTTGTTAACATCTGAAACTGAGATGCCATTATGGAGATGTCATCTGAGATTGCCAGCCTCTGGAGATTTATTTGCGACTTTGTCATGCTTTGGCTCTGTGCGAGAAAGAGACAACATGTCTGAAAGAACGGTCCAGTGGAAATTAAGCAATTAGTAATAGTAGGTGTGTATATATGTGTGTGTGTGGGTGTGCCTGTTTGTGTGTAAGCAGAAATGAGTGAGAGAGATATGTATGAGAAAAAGAGCACGGATCCTAGACCTACTTCTGACCTACTTCTATCTTCCCATTATATGAATTGTCTGTGTTTTGTATTGAACTCGACGACACTGCTGGCACATTCAAAGTAATAAAAGTGAAACAGAAGCCCAGAACTTTCCAAAGCACTTTGAAAACAAACTGCAGCCTGCTGTTTAGTAGCTGTAATTTCCCCTAGGCCAGAGAGGGGAGCTGTGTTAGTTGTGGTGGTGTGTGGGAGTGACCGTGTGCATCTCGGCCACTTGCTGCGCATCCCCTGCGGTGCTGACCCTTGTCGAGGCTCGTCGTTTCCCCTCCGCTCCCAGCTGATCTCTGAGCCGCAGCCTGCTGGGTGATTAGATGTGTGTCGGCGAGATCCTCCCAACAGGCACCTCAGTCCTACTGTGACTTATTTATTATCTCTTGCTCTTGCTCTTTGTCTCTACACCTCTGTCTCAATCTCTCATTCCCTCGCTCTTGCTTTCTCCCAGTCACTCCTACTCCTCTCTTCATTCTTATTCCTCCCCCTTATTACTATCTCTCTCTCTCTCTCTTTCTTTCTCTTTCTCTTTTTGTATTTCTGTCTGGTTTCTACCCCTTGGTGAATCAGTATAATTCAGCAACATCATGGTGGTTTTGGGTGGAGATTTCTGTACCTGTAATGACTTGTTCTGAGTGGTGGAAAACACATAGTTGATTATGTTTTCTGCTTTGTTTTTCATTCCCTATCACAGTGACAAAAGATTTTCGGCTCTGGGATTTGGTGCTAGAATTCCGCCCAATTATGAGGTGAGCCTTTTCCTCCCGACTTCATCACATTTGTTTTTGTTTACTTACTTTGTTGGCCTGTTTGTTTGTTAGCTTTCTCCACTATTAATGGCTATGGACTTATAAATGGGTTCTTATCTGGTTGAGTTTTTGTCAGCTTTCTAAGCCTCCATAGAGTTTGCAGAGGGCAAATGATTAGTATGCCACTCTTTGTGACACAGATTCGCGCTCAGTCAAAAGCCTGGCATTTTAAAACTCCTAAATGAGTTTATTTTTACCCACTCGTCGCAATTTCTTCTCCAAATACCAACCTGTCCAGGGGAAGAGCAGCCCTGACTGGCAGGCGGGGGGGGGGGGGGGGGGGGGAATGAAAGCGAAACTATTGCTCAGCACGCAGGGCATCCTCCCGTGTTGACAGCCGGTTGTCAGAAGATTTGATTCCTCGGAAAGCGTGTTTGTTTAAGGAGATTGAAACAGAGTCGGCAGTCACATTAACTAGAGCCCCTGGGAAACAGACTGAAAAACAATGAACGAGGTTGTGGGAGAGGCACGTCGGAGGCTCATGCAGTCAGTCAATGGCAGGCCAGAGGAGGAAGGCTAAGGAAACATTATCTCTGGCCAGGCTGGAGTCCCTGCTGAAATCTCAATTGACTCCCCATACTACATTAAAGCTACAGTAAATTGCTCATCTCAGTCTGCGAACACTCAACCTGAATTTCAAATTTATGTCTCTCAGCAAAACGGCACTGTACAAGCTCTGCAATTAGCCCTTGATGAAACATATAGTAACCGTATAGGTTTACATATCATGCAATTAGACAGAAATGAGGATGATTTTTTTTTTTAAATAAAACAATCTGACATTTATTCTCATTGACATTTTGTACATGATTCATTGTTATTTTTGACAGGTTGTCTTATTGTCTAACTTGCCTGTCCATCCAAATACCCCAGAAAGAAAAACAGTTGAAAATCAGATTCATTTTGACTTCTTATTTTTTCTGTTTTCTCTATACTGTTAGGTGTCACATGACTTTGCAATCAATTTCAACCCAGAGGATGATGAGTGTGAAGGTAGGAAGGATGATAATTTGCTTTTATACTGCATCTCTGTGAAAGTTTCCTCAACGGTCTCCCCCTTTCAATAAATCTCTTTTGAAGCTATTTCTACTATGAAACTTGACTCACCAGGGAATGCACTGATACAGAAATCTCTGTCCTTCTTCAAATCTTAATTCGTTCCAAAGGATTTTTCTCTCTTCCTTTCCCTCTTTCCCTATTCCTATCCCCATCTTTCCTCTCTCGTTCTCTCCCTCGCTCACTCCTTCTCTTCCTCCTTCCTCTCTCTTGCATTCTTTGATCCCAAAATTGCCTTCCCTGGCATTGTTGCCCGAACCCCTGCCTGCTCTGGTGTATGTGCAACAGCAACAAGCTCAGCAGGAAGTGAGCAGAACTAACCAATGTGCATGCTGCTCTCTCTCTCTCTCTCTCGCTCTCTCTCTCTCTCTCTCTCTCTCTCTGAGCAGAGATCCAAGGTGTGGTGGAAGCCTACCAGAACTGCCTGCCTAAAATCCAGCTCTATGGACCAACCAACGTGGCGCCCATTATCAACAGAATAGCCAAACTGGCAACAGGGGAGGAGACCAAAGACGCCTCAGTGAGTGTCCTTTACAGACAACTACACATTAGAGCCCCTGGCAGCGAGTGGCAGTGAGGCGGATTGGGAACAGTCCCATAGCCCAATAAAGAAGCCTATTCTCCCAGATATGCCACTGATGGCACGCACAGAGCAAAGCAGGAAGATGTGAATCCTTCAGAAATGTGGGCTAAGAGGATTGAGGCTAATCCAAAGGCAAATGTTTGTCCTTGAGTAAATCTAAGATAGCAAGGAGGTGTTACGCCTCCAGGCTTTGTCATTCCCCTCCCTTCTCCGCCTCAACCTTGTGATGGACTTCATTAAATATTTAATCTTCATGATTGCCCCTTCCCTAGAAGTGATCGGGTTTCTGTAAATGAGACACGCAGGATCAATGCTGTGAATTCAGGACTGATTTTACTCAATGTTGTTACCCCTTAACCCCAACCCCATCCCCATCCCCATTCCCCCATTCTCCCAGATGTGCAGGGCTTAGCCATTTATGTTACAATTTCTATTTTTAGCACGGCAGCCTTAGCGATGTGTTTCTCCACCTGCTGACATGCTAAGTCTCCTCCACAGCCCCCTGGGAGCCCCATTGTAACGGATGTATTTTCACTGCTGATTAAAATTGATTAAAGTCCCATTATGTTGACAAGAGCACTGCGCTGATGACGGCTTTTGTTGTAATAGCGATATCACATCTTGCTGATCCTCACCGATGGCGTGGTGACAGACATGGCCGACACACGCGAGGCTATCGTGCGCGCCTCCTACCAGCCGCTGTCCATCATCATTGTGGGCGTGGGCAATGCTGACTTCACAGACATGCAGATCCTGGATGGCGACGATGGGGTCCTGCGCTCCCCAAAGGGTGAACCTGTCCTTAGGGATATTGTTCAGTTCGTTCCCTTCAGAGACTTTAAAACGGTCAGTGTGCCCCCTTTTCTAATAGCCTCTCTAATAATCTTCTCTGATATCCTCTCCCTTTCTTTCTCTCTGTCTCTCTATCTCTTTTCTCTTTTTCAGTCTTCCTCTATTACTCTCTCTGACCTGGTTAGGCTGAGTAAAAGGGTGAATGCAGAGGCCAAAACTGCGTTGCGCTCAGTAATGTCAGTGCATTAGCTCTCCCACCAAATCCCCCAGAGCTTCAGAGGAAGAGCCTCAGCGTCTGGTGGGTATGTGACCAATCAGACCGGCAGCCAGTGATGGGTCTTGAGAAATTGGCCAATCCGCCCTGCCTATAGCACTGATAACCTGACAGGCCAGAAGCTCTCTTCAAATTATCCCAAAGATTCAACCCTAATTTTGTGAAATGCCAAAAATTACAACTTCTTAAATGTCTCCAAACCCCAAATTGGTGTAATTCCCTCAGGCCTTGAGTGCTCTCCTCCACCATATTGGCTTTGACCCTAGCATTCAGAATCGTACAGAAATAGCAGCTCATCTGTCTCATTTTGCCGTTTTTTTGATCCTCTCTATAAGCCTCTTTCCTTGTGTGTGCGTGTGTGTGTGTGTGTGTGTGTGTGTGCGAGTGTGTGTGTGTCAGAATGAGAGCGAGAGAGAGGGAGAGAGAGAGAGTGTGTGCGTGTGTGTGTGTGTGTGTGTGTTTGCGAGTGTGTGTGTGTCAGAATGAGAGCGAGAGAGAGAGGAGAGAGAGAGTGTGTGTGTGTGTGTGTGTGTGTGTGTGTGTGTGTCTAAAAGCTTCCAGTCTGTCTCTCATGCAGTGCTCTTTCTTCCAACAGGCCTCACCTGCTGCACTTGCCAAGTGTGTGCTGGCTGAAGTGCCAAAGCAGGTGGTGGAGTACTACAGCCACAAGGCCATCGCCCCCATGTGCCCCATCAGGAGCACCCCAAACTCCATCGCCACCACCCCAGAATAACAGACACCCCCACACACCAGCCTGGCCTCCACTGTGGCCTGTTACAATGAGGTGAGACAGAGGACTGTTGCTCAAGTAGGAAAGAGGAAAAGGGAAACCAACTGCTCTTCTGTTGCTTTTTGGAGCTTTTTTGAACTGTTTTTTCATACTGCATTTAGACATACACCCACACACACACACACATGCACACATGCACACAAACATATACAGTACATATACACACACAGTCATTCACATCCACTGTAAACTCTGAGGGGTTGTGGAGGTCTTTGTTAATGCAGATCATATTGCTGTTCTGTTCTCTGGGCCCGCTTGCACGGCATTGGTACAAGAGCTTCTTGTTTTTGTTGGCTGTCATATCTAAAGGTCGTCTCATGGCTGCCCTCCCCGACTGGGCTCCCCTCCTCCTCCTTGGACTTCACCCCCCCCTCAACCTTTGGTGTCCACAGCCTCAGCTGTGCCTTGACAGCTATTGTACAGTGACTGTTTTTTTCTTTCCTGTGACCTTCCTGGACTGTGTGACTCTAAGCTGCTTGTCTGCTGTTGCTCATTCTCTTCTTGCCCCTGCCTTTTTCTCCTCTCCTCTTCTCTCCTCTCTTCTCTCCTCCTCTTCTGTCTTCTGCTCTGCTCTCTCTCACACACACACACACTACTTAATGAGGGTCAGAACTGCAGAGATTCACACCCAGCTGATCTTAGAGTGACCGTTTTACTGAATGTCTAAATTCACGGCTAAATTGACACTGTCTGAGGAACTATATTATCAATGGGCCGCATGTTAATCAAGTCCTGCAACAACCCACTCATTTTTCTTCTTTTACAGGATAGGCTCTTAATATGGTGGACCTTTTCAAGACAAGGCTATTTTACCTCTATGTTTAAATAGACCCCCCCCCCCCCATCTGTAGTGCTGTCTGCTATTATAAATGTGCCTGAGTGCAAAGCTTTATTCTTTAACTTGTGTCCAGTAGTTCACACTGTGGTTTTTTTTCTTCAGACATACAGTACTTTTCTTGAGTTTTAAGGGAAATCTTTTCAAAGGATGAAAGCATCAGAATTTCTGTACGAAGGCTATAGTGGTCCTATAATGCAGTAGAGTCTCTCTCAGTGTGTGTCTGACAAGGAGAATGCAATAGCTGTATGTGTGTACAATGTCCTTTATCACTGACTCACTGATCAGCTCCTGTTGGAACAGGAATGTGAACAGAGTGATTCCAGATTCTTCTGAACTATACTGTGAAAAAGAAAATTCACAAGAAAAATAATTATGCTATGTTATTGAGATGACATATGATATGATGTATATTTTACAGCAATTTCAGTGTCAGACTACTTATGGAGAGGCAGAAAACGCTCCCTGAGATATGATATATGGTATTATTTACTTAACTGATGGTGTTTAGATGTTTATACACACACATTCGTTATATAGGGTACTATTCTGTATCCACCAATTTAGATATTAGATTTTGAAGATAGCATATGTGACACACACCAAGCGTTGGCTTTTACATCTGTCCTCTAATTTGGATTCCCATCATTCTTTTGCTCATGAAGCTTCGGGCTGACTTTTAAAAAGTTTTCTCATTTGCCCTTGTGAGGATGATGGCCCATAAGCTCATTACATTCAGGTTGTCATCGCCATTAGTGATTTATTATTAACTCAAACTCTTATGAGTTACACCTAAGGGAGAACGCAGAAGCTCTTGTCACCCCCCCCAAAAACTGTGCAATTTGTCCATGTGTCTCTGTGTGCTTATGCTGACTTCAAACAATGGATGTTTCTGAACCTCTCCTAGGCGGTCCAAGTTTCTTTAAAACTCTGTTTGAGGGATGAGAGAACTGGATAAGACACTGACTTTGGTGAGGGGGGATAATTTCTTTGTATAGAATAACACTGATGTGAATGTGCTTTGAACAAATAGTGAACCACATCAGCATTTTCCATGTTGACTTAATTAAATTGGAAGTTATCTATGAATGTGTTTGCTCCAACTTATTCATTAATTTCAGTTGCATGAAGAAAAAAAGAACAATCATAGTTCCTCCAACATTTTTTTTAGTTCCAAGAACCATTTTTTTTAACCAAAATGGTAGTGCAACCAGTGTACCTCTTTCTTCCTCCCTCCTTTTCTCTCTCTCTCTCTCTCTCTCTCTCCCACTATCAGTGTGTTATGAGTTCTTGAAGGACTGTATATCTGCATCTTTCAAGTCTCCCCCCTGCCGATTCCTCCTGATGGCTCACAGAGACGCTCTGGCCATAGGAGGCGAACACTGCACAATTAGCTAGGAGCCCCAGGCTGGTGACTGACTCTATTGCACAGCCACTCAGCCACGGGACAAACTAACGAGGCACCACACAGAGTACTGGCACACCGCAGGCCTGTAGAAGTGGACAAATACTCAGATGAAACACCATATATGGATGTGCGGACTTCCCATCCACCCACACCACCCACTTCCCTAATCGCCTATGTGGAAAAAAACAAACAAACAAAACAAAAAAAAAAACAATGAACGGATTCCTGTTACTGTTTACCCTAACTGACATGAGTGTTCAATACTGTCTAAGTAAAGAATCAAGATGCATTCTGGGATCTCAGTGGTATTTCCAACCTGGTGTGCTATTTTAAGGGATGGGATGTGGGGGAGGAGGGGTGTATGGGATGAGCCAGTGAACTGTGCATTATGTTCAATGGGGGTTTGGTTGGATTTTTTCACCATCATGGAAGTTTACTGCATGTTCTGTTCTGTGGTAACGGTAACCATGTGTTGTTGGTCTTTTGGAGTATAACAGTCCCTGCTTGCCTCGCACCCAAACCCTGTCCTAGTGTATGCTTTCTACCTTGCATTTTGGTCAATAAACATCTAAACAAATCTACTGTTTGCTTTTAGTGATCAAAACCTGGGAGGATTTGTATGTGATTTGTGGCCAAAATAAAGATTTTACATTCAGTGTTACTTGGCAATGTATTCACTGCAATGTTAATATGCATGAGAGATCGTTTTGAAATTGGTTTCTACAGAACAGAACCTAAAAGGAAATTCATTAGCAAGATGAGCCACCATAGCCATTCTAACATGACACTGTGATCTAAATCAGTGTGGTCACCTCTGCTGTCTGTGTCACATAGCCTTTGTACTTGCACTACACTGAACACTTTATTGCTGGCGCTGCTCCCAACACACCCAACTAGCTTTGAGATCGGTGCTCTTTGAGTGGGAGACAGCAGCCAGGTGCCTCTCGGGGCAATGACATCGCCAGATGCGAGTAATACCCCTCCCCTCCCCTGACACGGGACTCATCTTTTTCTCTCTGAAGCCCCTGCCAGATCTGGATGACTGTCAAACCAGACTGGTGAAGCCCTCAGCACAGTAAAGAGAATGAATCAGATGGTTGCAGCGCACCAGACTTATTTAAGGATTAATTTTCATGGCATTAGTGGACTCCCCAGAGCGCTGCTGCACGCTGTGTTTTTGTAGGCAATGCGTCAGGTGTCAAATTTTCAAAATGTCCTCATATTAGCAGGTGTATTCTGTTATTCTAGAATACAGTCCAATATGTGGATTTTGGATTTGTGGATCTGGAGCGATTAGACATGTAAATGCTACCCACTGTCCGATGTACAACATAAGCACAGTATGTGGCACAGATAACCAGCACAGAGACTGATGTTAGAGGAACAATTGTACTGGATATCTCATTGGCTGAAAAAAAAGAATAAAAAAAAACTCTCTCTACCCCTCAACCCTGCATGTGATTGTCCAGCAAGATGTCCTTGCTGAGGCCTTTGTTCACATTAAAATGCAATTTAGTAGCTCAAGAGGGTGGTTTGGAGGAGGTTCACAAATGTCGCCCAGCACTTCTGCTGTGGCTCCAGACCGGTCCTTGTGGGTTTCTCTTGAGTATTCACTTAAGGTAATGGAGTTGAGGCGCGAGATCATGGATGTCTTCAGAGGGCTTGTCCCCATTTACCTGCCCAAACAAAAAAGAGTGGTGAATAATGGCCGTTTCCATGGTGACGGTGCACAATGTGGCGACGTGCGCAGGCTAGCTGGCAGGCAGGCTGAGTTAGGAACGGGACTTGGATACTGCTGAACGGCTGTTTGAGACACCATTAACAATAGTCTTGATTTTGGGCTGCATGGGTAGATATTCTGTGGACACCCCATGCAGACATAGAGGCACGATCACTCAATAAGCACTATAAAATCTTAGTGCACTTAATTGACATACTAACCATACTACTGTAGGCTCTTGCCAGGGGGCCTCCCAGGAAATATTGACTGGAAATGTTGCTTAGGGTCTACACATGGGTGTTGCACCAACCTTAAGCTCCATCCCAGATAATCAAGGGTAAACTTATTGAGGGAGTGACATTGATGGAGGGATGATCGATGTCACCGGTGTCCATCAGCGAGGAAACTCATTAAATATTGGACCAGGAGCAGTCACAGCCTGCTGCCCAGAGAGTCGATGCCTGATGTCTCAGCCAAGAGAAAGCAGGGGTGTGTGTGTGTGTGTCAGGGGGCACTCATGTTAAATGCAGTGTGGCACAACTTATTTACTGCCACAATTAAGCAAGAGCTCCAGCACTCAGAAGAGGCAAGATGGACAGCCTGACTGGAGTCCTGTGAGGCTCAGCAGTGGCAGGGCTGATTGGGGAGGACAGGGAGTTGGCCATGGGCCACGACATCGACTCACAGGCTAGGTTTATAATGGCTGAGGTGGATTCCCTGTTCTCTCTCTCTCCCTCTCTCTGTGTGTGTGTGTGTGTTTGTATGAAGGTGTCTGTGGGGGGGTATTGATGGTCGTGTGTGTGTGTGTTTGTTTGAAGGTGTTTGTGTCGGGGGGTGTTGATGGTGGTGTGTGTGTGTGTGTGTGTGTGTTTGTATGAAGGTGTGTGTGTGGGTGGGGGTGTTGATGGTGGTGTGTGTGTGTGTGTGTGTGTGTTTCAGCGTTTGCATGCGTTGCCAGCAGGTCTTAATGAGGAGCTGAGTGATTCCAAGCAGCGGATAGGACCACTGCCAGAGAATAATTAACCTATTCCAAGTCCCTTCTTCCTTTTTCTCTTCCTCTCTTCTCTTCTCTCCTCCTCTCCTCACTTCTTCGCTGCTCTCCTCATCTCCTCTTCTCATCCACTCTTTACCCTTCCTCACTGTCTCTCTTCTTCTCCTTTCTTCACCACACCTCCTTTCCTCTCCTCTTCAAAAGGGAAGGAAGGGAAGGACCAGTTCCTTTCTGATTCTTTTCCAGCATCACTCCAGACTGGAGGCCCATACTCATTCACTTTCTAGTCTGGATACTCTTGCTAGGGATATGCTTACTTTACAATGGGTGGGTAGTTTGTTCAAACTTTAAAACTGGTGCTTCTGCCATCAATTTCTGTTCACTGATTAGTTGCAAAAAAAAAAAAAATAGTTGAGAAACCGAAGTACCCTGACATAGTACTGTAGCGAAATACAATATGAGGTGGTGCTAGCCGAGCTAGCATTACTAACTCCTAACCACCGTACTCCCTGTACATCTTCAGTTTGCTTCTCAGCTACTTGCCATCACCATAAAATAGTTTCTCATTGGTTTCATACCTTGGATGTTTCCTTGGTGTGGGTAATAACTATTGCATTGGAAACAGTTGAGTTGAAAACTCGAGGCAATAACATCAGCTTCAGATAATTCTGGTTGAGCAATATATTCTGGAGCATTGCTCTAGGTTATTTAGAAATGCGCCTCAAGACGGATCAGATGATGGATCGATCATTTTATTCCCGCTCGATCCCTGGGAGTGTGCAGTGTGGCTGGTGGGCTATGTTCCCATATTTACACAGATTTAGGCTGGTCACGCAACACCGTGCAATAGCGCTTAATATTAATTACAGAAATTATCTGAAATGACTGAGGATTCAATAGCAAATAATCCCCTGTAGGGCTGAGGACAGGCAAAGGAGAACTGAGCACTTCTTGTATAATTACATTTGTACATATACCCAGACATTTTTATCCGAACCCTCAATGCATTTCAGCAGTACAAGTGAATTTCTGCCCCTGGTTCAATCAAATGCACCATATAAGCATTGTAATAGCATATATATATATGGGCAATTCCACGCAAAACTGTAATACTGTAACCTCCATAATGGCAACACAATGCCACTGTATGGTATGATTTCAATGATGATTACATAAAATTTGAGCATTCACTCTTCTTGGTTGTAGAATAAATACCATGGCATTTGGGTTTCTTTTTTGGTTTTGTTTTATTTTTATACATTTTGATGCAGATGTTAAGTATCACATCAAACATCTTTACTGTCATTCCATAAAACAGCAAAGAAACAAAAGAGGCATCTCTTTGAGACATACATTACAAAATTACATCTACCTTATTTGCCAATATATTTTGTTTATGTATACAGCTGTGTAGTTAGTTTTGTTTATGTGCACAGCTTACACTTATATGCCAGTAAAAGTAATGAATTGTGATGGAGTGATCTCACTCCATCTTCTAAATTCTGAATGTAGTTTATCATCCTATACAACACTAATGGGAAATAGACAGGACAGAAGCTTTGTGTGAGGAATTGCATTCATTTCCAACAACCAACAATTGATTTAGCTTTTATTTTAACCATGCATCAGAGTGTTTCATGTACTGTTTATTACTCACAGTTTGCACATTATGCTAGGTGGAAACAGGGATCCTGTCTCCATCAGAAGGATATAAGCGTCAATGAACGAACATCAAGACAAAAGGTCAGTAATATGACAAAAATGGCCATGTAATATGTATCACCAAACCACGGCAATTTGTTTCGTGGCTTATAAACAGGGATTTCTCATGTGACAGTTCAGTGTTCATATCTTCCTATAAGTGTTCCCCAATTTATCTTCAAAGGCGAGCAAAATATTTCTTCAACAGTGCTTGAAATGTGTGTGTGTGTGTGTGTGTGTGTGTGACCTACATGCCAAATTTTCATTTACTAATAAAAGCTTGTGATGATGGATGCACTTTTGTTGAACCCTCCAGCACTATTTTCTTGTGGCGAAGCGCTGGTCTTATCCACTGTGCAATTATCACAGAGTGTCACACACTGTTTTCCTTTAGCTTTGGTGGTGTCACAGTATTGACAGGCTACAGAGATGACAGTAATTGGGTGTTATGTGACGGCGGCAATGCCCATGTGTGTCGTAAGCAACTTAATGAGGCCTGAGGGCCCTGAACAGAGCCTGGCATCCATGTGAAAAGCCACAGAGGTGAAACAAGATGAGCTTGCGTCTAGCAAAAAAGGACTTGACTACCATCCTAACAAGCATTACAGAGGCATTATGCTTGATCATTCGGTGTACTGTACTGTGCGCTTTCGTATCCTGTGGGAACGGGTGTGGGTGGGTGTGGGGATCTTTAATTTAATCTAATTACAAATTCCACTATAGGAGGAGAATTAGGGGAGACAGATTTCTGATGTCAGCCTTGTGAACAAAGACAGTATGCATATGCCTAGTGGGTGCATAAGATGCTGACAGGGCTGTTGTTAGTGTGCATTCATTTGGAGCCTTTGAGCTTATCGTGGTTAGGCTACTCCTCTTTCAAGGGATGTCAGGTCACTAATGATGCCGTCAAAGTTTAAACAGTTCTGAAAGTATTCAGCTCTATTCAACTCCAGGTACTTGTTTTACTGATCATAACTTTAAGGTTGGTGTGAACTCCAGCATGGCTTATTTTTTCCATTTGCATGTATGCAATTAGCAAGTTAGGGTTAAATGCCTTGTTAAGGACACAATAGTGGCAGCCAAGATTCAAACCCATGATTTTCAGACTACTAGCATGATAGCCACGTACCTTAACTACTATGCTTCCACTGCCTTCCTTAAACGCTATGCTACCACTTTGCATTTAAGGTGTCTTAATGTCGTGATTTTTTTTTTCAAAATACCATTTAGATACAAGAAATAATTGAATTGAAGGATACGTAAAAATATCACTGTGTAGCCTGCACTGACTGCTATAAACCATTGACTCCCTTTCAACATTTTGCAGACATTTTTTACCTTAAACAGGGTAACCAGATGACCCCAATTTTTGGTAGTTTGTCCCCGATAAAATGCAAGAAAACCCACTTTACTTATTTTAATGATATTGTAGAAATAGGAATGTCCCCAGTTCCCAAGGAAAATTCAGGGAGTCCCTGATTTTCATTTCAGAAGTCTGGTCATCTTACCCTGAAATCTCTAATCTGGTCAGCAGCAATGTTGTGCTCCAGTTATTCTAAATAATGGCTATGATCCTGAGGCTGAAGGGCCGATTAAAACCTCTGTGTGGTTAGGTCAGAGGCTTTGCAGCCAGGGATGCCTTCCACTCATCCATGGTCATGCAAATCCTAGCTGGGCTAACATGCAGAATTTTAGCAGGTTCTTTGTGTGGTGAAGTGTCACTTGCATGTGTCTGCATGGAGGCTACATCATGTCATTCGCTCTCTCTCTCTCTCTCTCTCTCTCTCTCTCTCTCCCCCCCCCCTCTCTCTCAGAGGCAACAGTCTGCCCACATGCACCACTGGACCCACTCATCTATTCACACACTAGGCTACAGACAGAACATTAATATGTTTAGTTCATATTGGCTACATCATATTACAAATATAGAATTGCCAAAAAATGTAAATGAGTAATGACATTGATCATGTAAATGATAGGTCTACTTTCATCAAAACTCAGTTTCTCAAAACTCAATTTCAAATGCCATGCAGCACGCAAATCAGTTTCAGAACTAGGCACATGCATCAGTGTGTTATATAGATAGACATGTTGAAAGGTTAGTCATTTTTCATCTGAAAAGCTCAAGGTATTCACTCTTAATCGAGGACGGAAAAAGTCCTGTGTCGTATAATTAGCTCTAATTTTAGCATGGGAATCTGGCTTTAAAAGACGTCATTCCATCAGCTTAGAAGACTGGTTATCAAAGTGATGGGATGGGAAAAGATACTTCAAAAGACCAGGGAATTAATCATGGGTGATAGGTGTTTGTGTGACTGAAAGACATGTTTTGGTTTCATCAGAATGCCAGAGAAAAAAGAATAATGACAGAAATCCCAATTTATTTATTTAAATGTTTGAAGGATAACCTCTCATCATACCTCTGTATTACCTGGCTATAAAGCTGCCACAGTCAGTGGGCCTTGCACTATAGCTAACAAACTGAACAATGCTTAAAAATTAAACAGAAGCGAATTTGTGTCCTCTTCAAACTAATTAACAAAATTAATTTTTTTAGGGTTATATTTCTTATTTATGTGTTTATTAATATGATCGAGTCAGATGTGTCATGTACAGCTGAGAAAGAAGCTCTACGGGTGAGAATAAGGGACTGTAAACTGGCCAGGGAGAGCTGTCTAAATGAATGGGTCTTTATGTAATAGACACCAACAACTTACGTCTTTGAGAACACAAGGCTTGATCTGTGTCAACCTTTACCTCTGATCAATGCCTCTTTCATAAAGGCCAACACTAACTAATTTACGAAATTCACTAGTGATCAGCATGTTTTATCTAAGCACTCTGAATGCACTCCTGCTGACCAAACCCATCATGTATACCAGCTGCTTTGCATGTAGGGAGATTCTCAGTACATGCCTTTGTTGTGTTTAGCTTGCTGCAGATATCCATTTTAACAGTGTGACGAGTCCCCATGAGAAATAACATGGCATTTTTCAGGAGGGAGGCTGTTATTGTAGCCCATTGTCCCTCAGCAAATGCCTCATAACACCAATGATTGCCATGTCTTTAAGAGATTAATGTCCTTAATTTCATTTCCATATCTTGAGTTTGGCTGGCTCTTCGAGATGACCACTGGGGTCTGTGTCCTCTGGCAGTTGTTTAATATTTCATTACCCACCAACCCAACACACACACAAACACACACACACACACACACACACACACACACACACACACACACACACACACACACACACAACTATCAAGTAATATGTTATCCTGTTATCTGCAATGGCATCAAAATTATGTTAAATGAAAAATGCCACGTGTTGCAGATTTCCCCTATGACGTATTACTGTGAAATAAGGAAAGCATTAGATTATGTCACATATTATTTCTTGTTATATAGGCTAATTAATACAACCACTTGAAAGACTTGTTTTTATACCTTTAATATATTTTATGCATATTTTGAATAAAACAATAGAGTAGAAATACATAACCTTTCTCTATGTGTTTTTAAAGTGTTTTTAAAGTGTTTCATACAAGGTTTTTAACATATTTGTAGGAAATGTGAATCTCCATATCTGGTATTAATAATTAAATGTGATATGTGCACATTTAACTGGTATCTCTGTTTTTAAATTGCTGGTGGTGTTGCTGTAGTTGTGATGTGGCTCATGATCTCTGTTGAAGCCTGGTAAGATGACACCCATCCTGCTCAGTATCTCTGTTATGCAGGGGCATGAACTGGCCTGGCTCTGCCTTGACTGCATATGGTGTTTGACACTGCTAACTCTAAAAACTGGCAGCACTTAGACCCCTTTCACTGCTCACTCAACCGAACCGTCTTTTGCCTCCTCCTCACAGGGATAGCAGGTGCTTGATTGGGTACATGACAACAATTCAATTCCATTCAATTCAGTTTATTTGACTCATGCCTACAACCACACAAGACTGGACAGACAGAAGAGTATACAAAACACAAATAAAAGGAATTAAATTGCATACAGACAACAACAAACAAAGCACGACTTTCACAGATTGCTGCAAACAGAATCATGGCATCTTTACCCATGATTAGATCTCCAAACCATCAGCAGAAATGAGTGATCAGTTTTGGCCTCAGTGATACATACACAAAGGTTGGAAGAGAAGAAGGGTACCATGCATTTAGTTTATTATCCATATTCCAATAGAAGGCGTAAATACGCCATTATATTATTGCTTAGCATTGTGTCTAGCAGTATTACGCAAGCTGGTGAATTTCTATCACTTTAATGATATTAGTTTGATTGTTAAACACCTTACAACTGCTATATTATGGGCCTAAGGAAATACAGAAAGGTGGAGAGGAGACCAGGAAAGAAATGATGGGATTCTTATTAGATTACCTGCAAATAAGGCTGAGCTAACCCAGTTCTGGGGCAACAAATGCATTTATCTTTTCTCCCCCTATCTATCCTCTTTCCACTTTATTCAGAGGCTGGAAAATAAACCTGCTATTCACAGTTGTAATTGACATCACGCTGTGCTTTAACTACAAAGCTCTGCTTTTAGCTTTTACACCCTGCATGTAAAATGTGGATGTGGATGTGGACTAGCAATCTGACTATCCATCACAAACCCAAACGGAAGTCATCTTTGAGTTCTTTAAGGACTATAATTTGGATTTAAATCCAGAGATTATCTGATCCGACGCATAAACACCCGTCTCTCTGCTCATACACAGCTTCATCTTAGTTTACCATATTTTGTTCTTTTCTGCTGGATTGTTCTCAGCTTCCACCTCAGTGGTCTGATGCAAGGTTTCACTGTGAGATGAAACATTTGCTTATCTCCTCTAGTTGTCACTATTCCAATTGACTTTTCCCCCCCAAAGTCTTATTTGTTCAACAGAGGATTACATGAATTAGAAAATCATGTTATTATCTATTTTTGCAGTCTACCTTGCCTGTGATTGAAAGGGTCCTTCACAGTAACTTCCAAAATCCATCCATTTTTCATTGCACGTCCATGGCTTCAACTGATTGAGAGAATTAATTGGAAATTGGAAAATAAATTTTTATCCAAATGTGAAAAAGCATTAAAAATGTATTCAATAATTCAAATTTAATCAGATGTAAACTGCAACAGGAAGTGTGCAGTCTTTTTGTGGTCTGGAGGTTGGATGGAGGAGCTGGGGGGGTCATGGAGGATACCTAGAGGTGGTTCTCATTTAAGCTACTGATGAAAGTGGTGTAGTTACTGTGTGAGGTGCCATTGCCTAGGGTCAGGGTTGTTGAGTGGGTGGGTGTGGGTGTATACTTGTCTCTACTGATAATAATAGATCACAGTGCTATGATTATTTTTTTTTCTGTCATTTTCAACTTCATCAGTGGTTGACATGTTGAGTTTACAAAGGAGAAATATTTATTTCATATTTATTTAATTCATGGAGTCATGATGTAGAGATGGTAATATAAATAATGAACTGAAGCTTTTGAGTCTCCTGTCTACTCTAGTTTTGAAAATATATCGGAAGTGCAACAGGTTGAGAACTTCTCAAAGCCTCACACTCTCAGTGTGGGTCTATGACGCTGAATATTTAAACCAAAGTATACCTCCAATGGTATTTAACAATTTATTAGTAATATTTATTTTATTCCACCTACTACAAAATATATATTTACATCCACATTTTATCCACTTACATGTTCCAACCATGCAGCAAATCTGCATGAAGGACAGCATGAAGGAAATTTGAGATTATTACCCCATCACAACATGGTGCTATTTACTATTTAGTCCATTAAAGAAAATGACAGAGCTAGGGAACAAACTACAGTTGTACAACTGCACTGCTTTGTTCTGCTGTGTGTGGGTATATTAAGATTTGTCCAATATGCTGCTCTGACATTATACATTTCAGACAGGTACAACACATTCAACACATACCAATAATAATAATTTTTGTTGGTATTTTGATAAACATGATGATAGCACAGTCTAACTAAAATCCCAAAAAGGATATGATATTTAATTCTCTTAGCTGTCATCACACACAGAATCTACTATTAGCCTAGATAAACATTAACATCAAAATAATTTGCAGTGTCTGCCCAGTTACATTCAGTTCCATTCAGAACAAAAGGTGATTTCATAACATGATGCTGGTGAATAGATCTCTATTATTTCAGCTTATTTTTGTCCCTCTTTTACAGTCCATTCAAGTGTCTGATATGGATGCAAATGTTTTTGATAGACTAATTAATATGCTACCAGCAGTCAGTGAAGTGTGAGCTTGTTTGCTTGCATATTTTATACACACCCTAGGCATTATTTAGTTCTGCATAAGTTGTAAGTGGTATAAAATAGGCATTTAGATCTTCTAGACAAGGTTACAAGGTTGTTTGTACATTAAACTTTATAAATGATTAGAAGTTCAAGCTCACTCTTTTGCACACCCTCACTTTCTCCTCAATATTAATTCCTTCAGTTTCTGCTGTCTGAAACACACACAAGCTCTGTCAATATTATTCTATCCGCTGTGTGTGCGCAGAGCTCGGAGTCTTTGAGAAACTTTTCAAAGTGATTGGAACCTGGTATTCATGAGAGGCAGCTGGCTGCACAGTGCTGTCTCCTGCTTTGTGCCTCTTGCCACCGGACCCTCATCAGCAGCCCTGACTTTTGACCCTTTAAGTTGTCTTGCTGTCTGTCAGCGGGCAACATGCTCTGACTCTGCCCATGACCAGCTGGTACACACGCCAAACGAGGCCACCTGTCCAGACGGTGAACATACACACACTGGTGCTGTTCCCTCACCCTGTGCACTGCAGGTCACAGCGCTCAGCCTACTTTACAGCCTGTTCTCAAGCTTCTGTGCACTTCAGAGGTGCCCTCTTCACACTGTGTACAAGGTAAAAATGTAGCTCTTGGTATAAAAAAAAAAATTTGCAGACAGTTCATTCATAGTCTGCAGTTGTGCCAACTGCCAGATATATAGAAATTGCCAGAGTGATTAGGTCATGCAGTGGTCAATACAGCTGATGTACGGTTGTGATACTGATGGTACTGCTGGGGAAGTGCACAGAAGAGGACATTCTCCATACATGAATTTGTTTAAAGCGACACCATTTTCATGACACACCTTCAAATCAATTAAAAAACATTAAGGTCTGCTTTTCTCATGTTTCTCTAGGTTCCACAAGTCTACAGTCTGTATGTGTGGTCATTTCTCATCTTTCTGGATGTCTGTTTGTTTGTCATGTTTCTCTAAATGCTAGACTAGTCAATGGATTTCTAATGGTGTAAATGTTGGTATTAGTCTACTGCCTTTTCACTATGCATGCTTTATGGGCTTTACACAGCATAACATAACTAGTGACTGTGCACTGCAGATTCAAATTTCCCAATCCTGCCCAATTATGTTGTCACCCATGAAGTTGATAGCACTGTTTCAGGTTTTCATGAATCAATACAAATGGAAAAGATCAGTGGTCTCTGTCAAATCTCCAAATCCCTAAATATTATGCATGGTTCTAGGTGTTGTGACCGCCCCACTTCAGCAACAAACTTACATTCACTGGCCATTTGCTCAATTTGCGTCATGCACAGTTAAATGCTGAATTGGAGAACTTGGAGATGAACTTTATGGGCTGGCTTCCTCTGCCAATTAATTTCACCCTCCTGCACAATTAGCTTTGGCTCTCACTGGGTCTCTGTCTGTTTGGCCGAGTGGAGGCAGGCTCCGTGCTTCTGAAGTGCTTCCCAGGCTTACCCAGGGGCAGCGGCTGCTGCTGCTCACCGTGGCCAATGGACTGGCCCTCTGCTCGCTCACCCCCAGGGGCAGCCACCACATTGCAGTGGACAGAAAAGCAGATGACTGCCAGAGACATCAGAGTTCTCTATCTGCAGACTGCTGGTGGGATAAATATGAGATAAGATGAATATCTGAGAGATGTGTTCTTGTTGTTTTAGGGCTTGTTGTTTACAGTATATAACAGTTACACTTACTGGTCACACACACCTTTTTCCAACACTCTCACTCTCCCTCGACCACCAGCAACAGTTTTTAAGTTGTGTGTTGTTGTAATGGGAGAGAGCCACATTGTTTTAATGTACTGATTTCTGTCGCAAGATGGAGTCTGGTGGAGGACCAGACATCCAGAATGCGGACCTGTGGAAATACCTCCGACCAGATAACACAGGAAATGTGCATTGAGTCAGCACAACATCTGATCCTATCCTGTTGACGACAGACCTCCTGCTAATCAATGCCATTGATCAGCAATGACGGGAGTGTACACGGCGAGGCAGGGGTGAGTGGGGGATCCATAAATGGATATGTAAACCTCTCTATCAAAACAAAGAAATTGGGAAGAAATCCAATCAGAAAGTTGAGAGTGTATCTATACTGTATTCCTGCTCACAAATTTCAAAAAGTCAGACAGTGTTTTTCTTATCCTGAAGGTGACACACTGAAAGACCTTTATTTCTAATATAATTATACAGTCAGTTTATAATATGCAGTCACTTATTTAAGCACACAGTATTTGTAGACATGTACAGGGCACAGTGCTGGTGAACATCATTTGGGTTTGAAAAGAAATGCTTTTGTGTAATATTCATTTAAACAGTAAAAATAGGTACCTAATATTCATTCATATCTATGAATATCTATCTATTTTTCATATTTTCACATTACTGTATCATATTTTTCATACATACTTTACCTTACACTTTTATGTCATCCAACAAATATCCCTGAAAGCTAGATTTGACAGCCTGCTTCACCATACATCAAACTTTGAAACACTTTTCTCTCTTCACACATCCATTTTAATAATCAAGACGGTTGTGAAATTTCAAAACAGTTATGAAACACATTTCTGTAAATGTTTTGGGTAACATGACCCCTCTAAAGTCAAAGCACTTTTTATAGTCAACTCCAAAGGCCGAGCAGTTGATCAATATTCTAGCCTGCATCGCTAATCTAATAGCTCTTTGGTCATAGCCCTCTGAGTTTAATGCAGTATTTTACAGTGTTGCGTAAAGCTTGCTATCTTTCCCATTCTGTAGCTCAGCACTAACTGCAACCCTGTATAATGCTTAGGCATGGTGATTAGTTTGTATAATGCTGCTCCCTTTGCAGTGCTGGAGGTGGAAATGATTGTTATTATTTGCTTGGTTCTGCTTTCACGCTCCCTGACTAAAACACTAATCACAGCCCATCAGCAGGGAGCCCCCAGAACACCATGGACCACATCCAGGAACCATAAAGTGGAGTCCCATAGAAGCACCACACACATAAAAAAAGAGAAACATATTGTCTATATAGTATGCTATCAGTCCTGAATTTAGGAGGATTGGCCCAGTTTTAATTGGCCGTCCATAGACATTGCTGTTCTTGCACAGGAAAACAACAAACAAACAAGCAAACAAACACACACACACACAAAGACACACATACACACACACACACAAAACCGCGCTGTTCGATATTTTAGTCATCAGGCTAATTATGCTCTCACTGAATGTGGGGGGAGATTAAGGCCTCGGTTGGAGGCGACCAACAGGGACATTTAGCTGAGGGACGAGGAGTCAGGCAGAAGTGCCTGCCTGCTGGCCTCTTGTGCTCACTGGCTCTTAATTGAAAGATGTGGCGTGCTGCTCCAGCCCTGCCAAGGTTTCCCTGAGCCAGGTGCTGGGAATCAAAAAAAAAAAAAAAAAAAAAAAAACAGGAAAAGGAAATCCTTTCTAAAGCTTTCTTCTTTGTTATGCCCACCTGAGACATCCCTCTCTGAGAAAGCCTTGGGTGGAGGAGGGAAGGGAGGGGAAGGAAGAGAGTTTGAAGTTGCAGAAGCCACTAGTGCTTCCTCTGACAGGGACAGAAAGAGAATCATGGTCCCATTCATTCAAATACCTGCCTATTTGCTCTCTTTGGCTTTGACAACAGCAAACCCCTCTCAAGTTCCAGATGCACTGTAATACTCTGACCATCCCTGAAAAGGTTTGGTGCATTTCTCCTTCTGGACTCAGATGATAATAACACATAGAGCTTTCCTGAATGTGAGAGACTGTGCTGAGTATAAAGGGCCTTGGACAAGTACAACTGTGAAACAAGTGAAAACCTTGGGGAATAAGCTACTGAGTGCATGAGTCCTAAAGCAGAAATCAATACTGAAATAACATGTCACTGATTGCAATGCATGTAGTTCTACTGATGCTACATGCAGACATCTGCCATACAATGAATGTGTGTGTACAGGTTGTGCCGTGTGTATAGCTTTCACCATTGTTGTTTATGGTGAAAGTGATGCTTAAATGCAAATGTATGAAGAAGCATTTGAAATAGGCTTCCCAGTATCCATTTTAGCACAGTCTCGAAAACACAGAAGCAGAAAAAAACGCGGACACACACACACACACACACACACCACACACACACACACACACACACACACACAAATATACACACAAGCCCCTTCTGAGATTCCTTTTCTTCCCTTTGAGGAGAGTCCTCTCACGATCAGCGAGAGATTTAGAGTGGCTCGGGCGGCACACAGGAGCTCCATGAAAGAGACGAATTACAGGAAGGAGTCCCAAAGTGTTCTCGCAGGGACGGAAGATGTTTTGAATCACCATGCTGATTGTGTTCCTGGGGATTTGAACTCTTCCCAAGAACATCATTCAGATGATATGTATGATTCTATAAAGTCGGAAAAAAAAAAGAATTACTCATAGGTTAGTTTGTTTGTGTCTGTTAGACAATAGAAGCGGGAGAAGAGAGGACACAATCAAAAGATTTATTTAAAACTAAGTTTCTTAAAGCAAGTAACTTTTAGGTAGTTCACAGTGCAAAAAAATAAAACACATTTCAGAGCTGAAAGTAATTTGGAAGGAATTCATTATTTCGTTTGGTGCGGTCATAATGGATGTTGAATTTTGCCTCTAATGGAGTCTCTAATGGAGTTTTTACCTTAATAGTATGGATATCAATGCAGCTCCAGACCCCAGAGATAGATAGATAGATAGATAGATAGATAGATAGATAGATAGATAGATAGATAGATAGATAGATAGATAGATAGATAGATAGATAAAGAGAGAGAGAGAGAGGTAAAGCATGGAGTGGATCAGTAAATAGTCACTTGTTCATGGTCCTGCAATATTTCCACATGAACTATCTCAAGGGAATAGGAAGAAAAAAAATTCTACCCTTCTTCCTTTTCTTCCTCTACCACCCCTCTCCCCCACACCCCCTCACACACACATACACCACACACACACTAATGTAGACACACACATAGAGGCCATTAACTGCCACTGCTTCAGTTGTGGGGATGACACACTGCAGTGAATTCCTCTTGTAATGGCTGCTACATTAGTGGAGAAGATGACAGGGTTGATTTGTAGCCGGTGTTTTTCAGAGCCCTGTCGGGGGGCGCATGGTGTGCCGACACTGAGCCCGTGGATATTACCCACACCACTCACGCGCGGCTCAGAGGCGGCATCTGCACAGCTCCCTCCCAGGCTGTCCGGCACGCTTTAGGAAGAGGGGGACGAAGGGGATGGGGGGCTGGTGTTCATGCATATGCTCCTGTCGCTGTTTTGTGCACCCTTGCAATCTGTTGTTGTGCATGAAGTGTTCCCTG
Organism: Tenualosa ilisha; assembly: GCA_015244755.2. Taxonomy (NCBI): domain Eukaryota; kingdom Metazoa; phylum Chordata; class Actinopteri; order Clupeiformes; family Clupeidae; genus Tenualosa; species Tenualosa ilisha. The sequence continues at coordinate 12,629,896 of PYXC01000629.1, forward strand.
AAAAGGCAATGGGGAAAAAAGTGAAGTGATAGGGGGGGGGGGGGGGGGAGTAAGGCAATGCTGCAATGTGTTTGTGGGAAATGTGCCAGACTTAGTCACATGACGTTATGTCTCGTAATACCTGCCTAAAATTCACATATTGATGCTAAAATAAGGTTTTCTGTCTGTGTTAATTTACTTGGAGGAACCATGATCACAATATACAATGGTGTTTTACGTCTACAATTATCACATTCATTCTCAACATTCACTTAATCTACAAATGTTATTATGTTCACCAGTAGTTACAGTACTCTTGCAATAAAACCTTCCATACTAGATTAAAGACCAGAAACACTAATGTTTTTTTCTCTAAATCATCTTCTCAGTTTACATCCATGTCATTTCCATTGAATTGTAATCACTGTTTATCTTCTACTTTGGTGATACTTGATTAGCAAATAAGATCAGACAGCTACTTGCTTTTTATTTGAGTAAAACGGGTGGTTGTGAAGAAAACTACTGGTTAGCCATAAATTGTGTTCACATTTATCGTCAAGAGGCATGGTAATCCGTGCCAGAGATTAGGTTATATATTCCACTCCTCTATCCACAGTTTAATCATCTCATGCCATAACATCTTCTTGGGTAAGAGCTCTCTCCCTAAATTTAATTTCCCAAGGTTGGAGATTTCCCACACTGTTTGTGTCTAGTCATATAATGCCTCCTTTATCCTCTGTTTTTATAGTAAAAGACATTCTCAGTACTGTGATCGTTTGTGTTTTTACATTTTTTCCTTTCAATAGATGAACCTAAACAAAGAATTGTTTTCAGACTCACGATCCTATTTCGAGCTCTGTCACATAGTGTGCCTGTTGTGGAAAATAGACATGATTCTGTCTTTGTCACTCTCACCCATCGCTCTCACACACACACACATGCTCGTTCCCAAACACAATCTCATGCATAAAAACACAGACAGGGACAAGCATGGGCACCAAATTTCAACCTAAGAGAGAGCCATCTTCAACCCTCCGGTTTACTTTAGAGGGAAATACATGAGACAGATAAATAAAGTGTTGATGAGATCAAGAAAAAAATCTCCTTTCACATTTCCTGTTGTGGAAAGGATGACCTTGTCTGACCTCCCACACATCAACATGTCATCCGATGCAGAGCTTGACCATGGGTCACCTGAGAATGAAGGCATCATCTCAGGGTTTCCCTACAGAAAGGAGACTGCTGGCAGGGAAATGGATTTCACTCACAACATGGGAGAGAACCAAAATTGCCTTCCTGAGATTGCAGGACAATCCTATTCAATAACTTGTTTTGAGTCTTTCAAGTCAATAAAAAATAGACATGTTGTAGACATGTAGACATGCAATATATTGATCAGGGTTCATTTACTTGGATCTATCATGATGAATTTGAGATGTTGTTTTCACCATGCATGTAATCCTGTGACAACACTGTTCTATGTAATGGACAGTCCAGTGACATGAGAGGCTTTTTTCTACACACAGACATATATGATGACAAAGACATGAAGGTCAATTAGATGATAACTAGAGACAGCAGTGGGCATTTCTTCTCTTTCCTTTGAAAAGGTCACTTATGTTGAAATGCTTAGTCTGCCAATGCAGTAAGTGAAAATACTTTCTGTTTTTAAGCCAGAGGTTACAGGGGGCACGGAGTGCATGAAAATGTTTCCTCTGCAAAGTGCCCAGTGTGCAAGTACTTTATGTGCTTTTCAGCTGGCAAAATACAAACACTGTGTTCTTTTTCAGTTGATGCGAGGCCTGTTACTCGTTTCCACGGTGCATTAAATATTCAAAGCTTTTCAGCACTGCATCTAGAAAACTATCCTTCTGTCTAAAAAGAAGATTTAAATTCTTATTTAGCACCATATAGTGAAGATAACTGCAAGCAATTACATTGGCATACCTTCACTACATTCTGGTAGCTTCTGATTGCCCTCCATCTGCTGTGTAACTGTACTTATCTGTGGACATATGAATTGTATGGTGCTTATCTTGGACAATGTTTTTTTTCTTTCTTTCTTTTAAATTTCAACATGTTTTGAGTACTGTCTGGCACCACTTAGGGCAATCTGTGGGTCTTGCTATGGAGGAGCATGAGGTGTGGATGATGACATAAAAAATTAAATAATATACAAGTAAATAACATTTTTAATTCAACTCACCGAAATATGCAGCAACATGAGGTGATTGACAATTTCTGTCAGGGCTGTAGGCTTAGCTGCCAGAGAAAGGGAAAGGCAGCACTGCAATAAGCTGAAATTGATGAGAATGAAATCTCACATAGCATTTTGTCAGACAAGTGCAGGAACACACACACACACACACACATACACACACACACAGACAAACTGATAAAAACTCTTAAAAAGATGTGGTGTTCATGTGGGCAGGCTGAGACTGGTTTTCAGCTCCTTCTGTTTGCACATACGTAGGACTTGGGTATTCTTTTGACAAAACACTCCTGCTTGTACGTAACTTCTCCTGTACGTTGGCATCCTTTCACACCTCAGTGACATAGGCCTGCCATAATGTTACAATATACATTTCTATGTAATAGACAAATTGTTGAACCTTCCCCTTCCTTTCTTTGAGTGGACCTGTTCTGGCTGGCATACAAATGGAGCATAATGGCCTGTTGATGGATGCTGTGACAGAGTGTGATGATATATGCCTCAGAATAGGCTTGTGTAAGTGAATGGAGGTATGGACAGACCTCTGCGGCAGATGGAGGCTGGTGTGAAAATTGAGTCCGTCTGAATGACCGACCACTTTGAGATGACAGTATAGGGCCTTGCAGACCGATGGATCTCTAAAGCACAGAATACACTGGCTATCATATGCACTGAAACATTCTTATTCATTTACATTTAAGCATTTACAAAACACTTTTATCCAAAGCGACTTACATTTTGTCAAGTATCAGTTACATCAGGGCCAGTCTCCCCTAGAGCAATTTAGGGTTAAGTGCCTTGCTCAAGGGCACAATGGTGGCAGCCGAGATTCAAACCCACAATTTCCAAACTACTAGCAAGCTGGCCAGGTTCCTTAACCGCTATGCCACCACCACCCTTATTCACTGTTCATTCTTATTGTCCTTGTTCAATGTTCGTCTCCCGATAAGAGAAGCTGAGAGGAGCTGAGTCTGCTGATCTGGATGGTGTGTATATGCATACCCCAGGCACTGTCTGCTTGTACAGCTTATTAGTCTAATAATAACTTTGGTGCCATTACAGCTACAGCACAGAGGAGGTTCTAAGCTTTCAAAATATCAAAAGTAAACTCTTATCTTCAGTATATCTCTTGGTGGTTCACAAATAAGCAGCTCATTTGCAGCTGAATCGCTTCTGACTTTGGTGTCATAATTTCACATCAATCTTGACGCATACTGATACAGAAAAGTAGTATTTGCATGTGTAGAAGGGTCTCGCTGTTTTCAAAAGCTAAGTAACACAATACCATTCCCGAGATGTGGGTGATGATACTCATTAGTACAACATGTGTCTTTTTGCAGACACACATTGGCAGCACACCATCATCCTGTCACTAAAGTGTCTTATCACATCATAGAACTCACCATACTCATTTGATGTGCTGCTCAGTAATTAATCAGGTTGTAAATGTTAAGATCAAGCCCAATAATCAGCTGGCTGTATGGGTATTCATGGCAGGTCAGTATGTAGCACACTTTCTGGACCAACTGTTTCAACCCAGAATAGCTTTGCGCAAGGCTCAAGAACAGGAGTCCACAGATTTTCATTTAATTTCCTGACAGATCATCCTTCAAGGAGGCGTTGAAGAAACATGGCTTTGGTGTTTCAGGGCGTAATGAGGGAGGTAAATGCGTTATCGCTCGCATTGTCTTCTTTCTGCTTCCCCTTAGACAGCTTCCTGTGGCACAGCCATCCATTCCAATCTGACTGGCCTAGTTTTTTGTGCCCTCCCTCCTCGATGGGCACACTTCCCTCCTCAGAGATGATCGCTATCAACGAAAACAAATGGATGGGAGAATAATGTGAGACTCATCATCAACGGGGGGTTTGTTTGCATGATTTGATTCATGAATGTATTAGTTCCGCTACACCCTGAGTTGCTCTTGTTTTTTTCCACTTGTATGTGTCTCTGGCAGGCTGGCCCACCCATTAAAATGTCATAGCTATTGACACAAGAAGTGTTGGTGGCACTGGCACATCAAAAGTGTTGGAGGCAACACCCAAAAAGGATGTTGTAGTATCTCTTCTTATATGGAATATGATCCTCACCGTTTATGAGCACTGGGCCACAGCTTCATTACGGGATAGCTGGTAATGTTCTCTGTATATAATATTCTGTTACATGTATTGACATAGCAGTCATCTGAAATCAGCCTTGCAGAATTTGTCTCATTTGCAGTTATAACACTGCAGTGCTGATAGATATGACTGCATGAAGACAGTGGAGTTGAATATGTCTGGCCCTCCCAAGCTGTGCTCCTCTAACTGGTTTATATTTGTAATAATAACCACTGAGGTTTAAATAATCTCCACACAAACTGATAAAGGAATCATTATTTTGGCTCAGATTATGTCAGTTTCTTCTATTTTATTAAGCCCCAGGGTGACCCCGTTCCTGTTTGGACCCATTGTCTTATTTTATGCATTTGTAAAGCTTCTATTGAAGATGACGCAGCTTCTGACAGATATTAGACGGGAGTTGTGCCCACAGCTAGGTCACGCAGACAGCACATTGTGTTCCTGAGTATCTATCGCAAACAGTAAGAGATCTCTCTGACATCCTTTTTTGACAGGGTGTGCCAAAACCACTGTCTTTATTGCTGTAGCCAAAAAAATGCTTTTTTCATGCTGTGCACAACTAGCTTACATATAGTAGATTTCATGATTATGGAATTCTCCTCATTTTCTTTTAAAGTGAGGAATGCTAATTTCTCATTTGTGAGCATGATGGTAGCCTTATTTATTTTTGAGTCCTATGAGGAATTATTGTTATTGTGGATTTGTGTTAAAGTAAACAGTCTACAGCTTAGCTCATTTGGTAAATAATATCATGTCAGCTCAGCTGAACCAACACACATGATGGAACCCCAAATCCCCACTCCTCAAAACACATATTTTAGAGCCATTCTTAGAGCCAGTACTCTGTATCTTCACTACATCCTAGTAGCTTCTGATTGCCCTTCATCTGCTGTGTACTTATCTGTGGACATACAAATTGTATGGTGCTTATCTTGGACAGTGTTTTTCCTTCTTTCTTTCTTTCTTTTAAATTTCAACATGTTTTGAATATTGTCTGGCACCACTTGGGGCAATCTGGTGGTCTTGCTATGGATGAGCGTGAGGTGTGGATGATGCCATAAAAATTAAATAATATATAAGTGAGTAACGTTTTTAATTCAGTGAGGGATTCTTAGACATTCTTAGAGCCAGTGTTCTGTATGAGCACTTTTGCATCTCTTTGAACTCCCATACCCACACTGTAAAAAAATAAACAGGAGAGGAGGAGTAGCTCTAGGTAGGGGTGCACTGCAAACACAGGCACTCATGATATTCCCTCATGATATTCATTCACTCATAAATATTTGCACCAAGCCTGGCTTAAGAAACCTTTGTTGAGTCACAGGGCCACTATGCAAGGGTCTTTGATGTGGTCTGATGTGGTTTGATGGGTCTTATGTGATCACACCTTGGCTTTAAAACTAGTACTTGTAGTTCTCACTGAATACTTTCTGCTGTATAATATATCAGGGCAACCTGGGCTTCCGTAACAGCTCAGCAGTGCCACATGCGGCTTGTCTCCACGCCATGCCACACTGATGCAGTATTTCATGCAAAAGGAGGCTCAACCAAGTAATTAGTGTGTATATGTGAACATATTTTTCAAAAGGCCAACATTTCTGTGTTAAAAATCCTTGTTTTGTAATAGTTGTATGTAATATTCTAATTTTGTGAGAGACTGACTTTGAGGTTTTCTTTAGTTGTAAGCTACAGTCATCAAATTAATACAAATAATGGCAAGAAATATTTCACTTAGTGTCTAATAAATCTATATAAGATATGAGTTTCATGTTTTACACTGAATTACTGAAATTAACAAACTTTTTCACAACATTCTAATTTTGGAGACCTACTTGTATCTGAATGACAGTGTGAATACTACAGTTACAAAGGCCCTTTACTAGATGTCCTGCTCATCAACAGGGGTATCAGTCTATCACTGTTAATACCCAAGTCGCAAATTCAGAACCAAGAGCCCTGATTAGAGACACAATCAATTTTGTTTCTTCACGAGCTCTGATAACATGAAGATGGTGGTTATTAATCCAATTTATTTGCCAGACTGTCACCGCATTAGACGTCATTTTGAGAATTATCTGATTTATGCTTGGCCATCATGTTAGGGTGAATAGAAATCCCAGTCTGTGCAAATTGCTTGTCAGATATTACAAGCCATTGAATACATTCAACAGACTGCGACAGACCTTGAATGTGTCAGAAGACATTTGCTATGCAGCTCTATATGATGGCTTTGTTATGACTGCACTTGAGATGGAAGTAGAAGCAAGATACTGGGTTGCTTCTGTGAAAAGCACAGCACCTTTCTGATGCTCATCAAGGGTGACATAGACGGTGAAAGTTTGATAAGATGTGTATCACATTAAAGGATGAATTTAAGAATTAATTTTCTTTGGTTTGGTTTCTGTCAGACACTTTGCATCAAAAATGGCATGTTTTTTTGTATTGCTTTTCCCTCCTTTGTTTGCTCACAAATAGCAACATATGCAACATAGCATAGCATGCAACATAGTATTGCACACTTTCTATGAAGCCTGAATCTGTGCATACTGTATGTGTGTATACTGTACACGTAGCCTTGTATATTGTTAAGTTAATTCTTGAGGAGATGGTGATGGTTATGAGCTGGGTCAATGGTTTTTCAGGATCAATCCAGCTGATAACATCACTGTTCAAATGCCTCAGTAAGCATTATGAAACTAGCAAAGAGGCAGCCACTACATAACAGTTCTATCTGCATTGCAAAAATGGAGAGGTTACTCCTACACATGCTGAAAGGCCATGCATAACACTGTGAGGACTGACCCAGTTATTTATGGCTCTGACTGACACACACAGATATACAACAGCAAACAGTGTGGCACACATTGAGGATGTTGATAGAAAGCATTCGCTGAATGAAAGTGGCTTTCGTGGAACTGCTCTCTCTCTCTCTCTCTCTCTCTCTCTCTCTCTCTCTCTCTCTCCCAAACACTACTGCGAGAATGATCTTGAAATGAAAGCCTGACCGGAACTCTATTTCAGAGTCATGAGGTTCTGTGCCAGCTCAACTGAATAAGTGCTGCTATTTCTCTCTGCTTTTTGTACAGCATTCCATATGCATGCATGCCTACTTGCCTATGTATATTTTGGGTCATTCACCTGTCTCTAAAAGGGCTTATTACTTCATATTAATGGCAGAAATATGTGAAGGCTGATAGTGTGAAGAGATAACCTTTCAGATGCTGATGAATTATATTGCGCAGGCCCAGGTATTCACCAGAAATTAACAATAACGCATTTCCATTCAGACATGGATAGCAACAAGACTTTTTCAAAGTTCGAGTTCAAAGTCTAAAGCCTAACCAAGTCTGTTGAATGAGTAGGAAAAATCAATATGTGACAACACTCTGGTGGGTCTCATCACCAAGACTTATGAGTCCCACTACGGGAAGGTTGTTGACCTTCTGACCACATGGTGCAGAGACAACAACCTCCTACTGAATGTCAGCAAGACCAAGAAAATTGTTGTTGACTTCCAGAGAGGTCACACTCAACACCCACCACTGAATGTCAATGATACTGCTGTGGAGAGAGTAAACGGCACCAAATTTCTAGGGGTGCACATCAGTGAGGACCTGTCTTGGACCACCAACACTGCATCACTGGCGAAGAAAGCACAGGAGCGCCTCTACTTCCTCTGCAAGCTCAAGCGAGCAAGAGTTCCTCACCCATCATAAGTACTTTCTACAAGGGCCATTGAGAGCATCCTCACCAGCTGCATCACTGTGTGGGGTGGGAGCTGCACTGACTACAACAGGAAAACCCTGAAGCACATAGTGAACACAGCTGGAAAAATCATTGGTGCCCCACTCCCCACCCTGCTAGACACATACAACACCCACCACACACCCCCCACCCACCAGCCTCCTGCCTTTGGGAGGAGATATAGGAGCATCCATGCCTGCTCCACCAGACTAGCAAACAGCTTTATCCACCAGGCTCTCCTCTCAGGAAACTGAACTCTCTCTCATCACTCAATGGCTTTCGTTAATGCCTGAGACACTTTGTCCAGTTTTTAACATTGCACTTTGCTCATCCTTTAAGCTGGAGCCCATTGTCTCAGTTGGAGCCCAACTGTTCCACGGTTCAGGTTACACACCAGTACAGATAAACATCGAGGAACATTGAAGATGAAATCCAAAGTCTCCTCACAGTGGGCTCTCACTGAGTGGGCGGCTGTGCAGGAGTGGCCTCTAAAATATGCACATAGACAAGACATGCATGCACTGACATGTAGTATAGTGCCATGCTGGTTTGTCAATAACACACTTTCCTCCAATTTTCCAGGATGTATTCTGAACAGTGAAAGTGGATTCCTCTGAGGCTATTACAATGAGAAATCATTTATGAAAATTATCCTCAGGTACCTGTGGAGAGCGTCAGCTGATGAGCCTTTGTGGTGTGCATGAGGCAATGAGCTAATAAGGACGCCTTTTTGAAGAGGACCCAACCACTGTTACAAAGGGATCTGCTCCTGGTTGAAATAACTCTGACTTCAAACTTGAGTCATGAGTCACATCTTCCATACAAATATTCTCTCGGAAACACAGTGAATGCTAATTTGCATGTGGGGTCGAGACTGATTAGCATTAGACAAGTTGTGCCTCATCTAGCGTTATCCTATAGACATAGCTTTCAGCCTCAGAGGACCTTATCAATTTTTAATTATTGTTTCTCTCAGCTAAGAGATTGACAGTGACAACTGCTATTTTAGCCTTCTTGGTGGTAATTCATTAATTAGGTGTGAATTAGCTTAGTTATTATCACATTACAGACAATGCAATCAGAGCCATATAAGGGCTGTCAATTTGGAGATTCAGAGTGTAGTGTGAGCAGTGTGCATTTTGTAAGCAATACTGATCAATTCCAATCAAAACATCAAATTAGACAGGAGGCAATTATGCAAATACTTCACAGATTACAGACACCAGTCTGGTTTGGGCAAATCTATAAGAACCCAAAACTGATGGGAGGTGCAGTGATTTCTCATGGTCTGATCTGAATTAGGTTACACTTAAATAATGTTGTGATGGATGTAATTGTGCACAAGTGGAGGCATCTTTGGATTGTTCTGTCTGGTCTGTGGACAATTAGGTAAATCCAGTCAACCGCGGCAGGTCTTGTCTTTCCTTTGCTATTGTTAACACGCTGTCTTACACACACACACACACACACACACACACACACACACACACACACACACACACACACACACACACACAGACTTTCTAGGTGAAACATTTGTAAACATCTAGGATTGCAAAGTGTTTGGACTATGTTAACTGCACAAAATGATTCTTCTGTAATTTACTGTTGTCAAATACACTGCATTGGTATTGCTGAGTGAAATAAGAAAAAGTAAAAAAATAAAAACATCACAACACAAAATTCATGCCAGCTGGGAGGATGCTATCAAATGTACAAAAAAACACAGTTACAGAATTACATGTGCGGCATCTATTTCCTGTGGGGCAGGCATGGGGGGTGGGTGTGGTGTCACTTTTCTTGTGTCAGAGGGATCCATAGATCTTCAGGGCTGAACAACTCTGATTCATCTTCTACATGACCTAGGCTGACATATGACGGGGAATTCTCTCATTATCTATTAATGGTAATGACCTGGACACTCCTTCAGTGGCTTAGTGCCACCTTGTTGTTGCCCTTTCAGATGTACTAATGAATCTTCCTTTAGGAGCACGTCTCTAATTGTCTCTATTGGCTAAGAGTGCCGCAATTATCATCACTGTTAATTAACACGAGAAGGATTTGGAAAGAGGGTGACCTTCAGGAAACATGGAGGCTCCTTTCAAGGACCTTGAATGGAGATGCCAGCAGGTGTGTAACCTTTTACAAGCCTGTCTAAGCATTATACAGAAATTTAACATTTTAAATTTACACACACACACTCTCTTTCTCTCTCTCCTCTCTCTCTCACACACACACACACACGCACAGGTTTGACAGTCATGAGATGATTGCTGGTTAACTAGGGTTATTGATGTCTATGGAGTTCATCATGCCATAATAGACATGGGTAGCAGTCATATGCATTGAAATTTGCGGTGAAATTTGTCTAAATGAAAATAGACTGAATCTCAAAAAAGTGAATCTCACTTCACTTCCTGTTTTTGTTTCACATACATTCCTTGTGTGTATGTAGAGGATCTCTCTCTCTCTCTCTCTCTCTTACACACACACACACACACACACACAAATACAATAAAATAAATTAAATTGCGATCAAAACAAATAGCTCCTCAAAATGAAATTGGCTGCTCATATTGGCTCAGACTCCCCAGGTCTGATACAGAGAATATTACATGACATGAGATCAGACATTTCCTGAAGGCTGCAATTCATTCGTTCTTGAAAGATGTGCCATTAAATTCAATTTCATGACAATCTAATAACACATAAAGCCATTTTTTCATCTTCAAATGCTTTTTGAAAACAAACAGGCCCTATCAGATATTCACGACACAGGACTGTGTAATAAAATGTATAGCAATTATCTGGGCAGGAATCAGGGCAGGAATCAGGACTCACTAGATGAAATACACTCTTTCCATGTTCACCATTTGAATAGCAGTACCTACAGTATAGACTCAACAGTCTGTGAACTCTATGAATATCAATTTCTTTAGTCATCTCTTACCCTGGACTTTGTCAGCAGAAAGGGTCTCAGTGTCTCTATCACCATCAGGTATCTGCCCTTCTCTAAACTTTCTTTGATATGTCTATGTCCCCATACATTCACAACACATCTGTCATTATTAGAAAGAGTCATAAATGATTACTCCAGTGCTCTTCTTGCGTATGAGCAAGGAGACAGCTGACTGACTAATGTTAATAAATGGATTGAATATATTTACCATAGTCAATAACATACCCACTGACAAACACATGCCAGCCATGTCTGCCATGCAGACAAGAGTAAACTACTAAATTCTTAAACAATGAGAGATGATTCCAATGAAAATTAAGGAACCCATTATCTTCTATCCTGCTCTAGAGAGGAAGCAGGGTCCCTCTACAAGAGCACTCTCCTGTTGCTCCTCTCAAGACCAAGACAGTCACTTTCAAAAACTCTGTGATCTGGTAGACAGAGAAGCTGCGCTCACTTAAGACTGCTGGGTGCTGCTGGGCTAGGTGTCCTCTTGACTCCACCCTCTCATTCAAAACTCACATCAACAAAATCCAGAAATCATCCTTTCTCTACCAGCAAGGATTCACTTGCTCCACTGTGATGCTGAGCATGTAGTTTACCCTCATCTCCTTCTGGTTGGAATACTGGTAATGCCCTACTCAGTGGTCTTCCGTCTCATCAACTTAATATTCTTCAATCTGTGCAAAACTCAGTTGCTTGACAGCTGACATTCACCCCATCCGAACATCACATTACTACACTGTTACAAGATATTCATATATAAGATATTCTGCAGATAATCAGTTTTAAAGTCCTTCTTCTCTACCTGGAAGGCCCTACCTGGCTCTGCCCACATTTACCTGACTGAATTGCTCCACCCATGCTGTCCTGCACACAAGACGTCCTCACAGGCCCCAAAATTATATTCTAAAATGGATAGTTCTGGTCCTTGATTATCATTGGTTATACAACAGGTCAAACTGTTTATGAATTTCTGATCAAACGACTCAGCCATGATAAAACCAGCATAACCCACGGCCTCTTGTGGGTTATTGCTTACATAATGACCACTCCGCAGCACATATAATGCTGCGTAAATAATGTAAATATATTAATAAATATAAATGCAAAGCCAACATTTTAATATGTATCTGCATAATTTGTCAAGATGTTAGCTGACCACACCTCACAGATGGCAAGTGCTGTAGCCAGCAAGTGAAGCACAGTGAAATTTATAAAAGAAGACAAATCATACCATATTAATTATAAACATCTGGAATGATCAGAAACAAAGTGAGGGAAACTCAACACAAGGTCAGTTTAGACTGAAGTGAAAAATTTGTACAGATGTTTAACATTCTGCTTAGATACACAGGCTGTTTAGTAGGCCTATATTTTCCAAGTCCCTGACAACAGCTGTTACAGCCCCTTATCAAAAGATATATGTTTTCATTTTAAACTCCCACCAGCCCATAAACCAACTTACCATTTGATGGCAAAAATCATAAAAAGTGCTATTTCCCTTCCTAGCATAAAAAAGAGCTGTTAACCCCTAAGGCATAAAATCGCTATATTGACAACCTTCAGGCAGATTTCAGAGATTATCACAATTATGCATTATTATTACTATATTTACTATTATGCACTGAAACAGCTCTTGTTTAAATGTGTCTCAAAAGACTTAGGAAATACTAGCTAGATTAACATGAAACTTGGTAGAAAGGTATAGCATGAACCATGGAAGAACTCATTAAATGTTTTTGTTGTGATAGCTCAGTGAATTGTGATCTTCAATTGAATAATTGAGATCTTTAATAGCATAATAGATTAAACAGTTGTTAACTAAACTTGTTTACATCTGCGACCAGCATGTAAAACATTCTGCTGAAGATAAACACCTAATTGTTGCAGGGAGGTTTTGGGGTTCTTCTTCTACTACTACTACTACTTCTTCTACTACTTTGGGATAAGTCATAAAACCATGTGTTTTAAGTAAATAAGAATAGAAATTTTTTTCTGTATTATGGCTATATTTTATTAACCAAAAAACTTGTCACTGTTTCTTGATTTTTTTTTTTTTAGGTCCATTTTAATTTTAATAGACGTTACAGCAAAATAATCCTTTTCAGTGCACATTAATTTTTTTCGTCACCATCTCTGGAACATCAAAGTGGATGTAAATTGCCAGAGAACAACAAATGGCCACTGACAGAAACCTTTAACATTTATTTGCAAATACCACAAGAAAAAATTCCATCCAATCTAACTCTATGTGACGTTACCTCCTATCTCTCGCATTCAGGGCTGCACTACAGACACTGACAAATAATTTCTGTGGAAGGGTTATGCAGTGGGGAAAGCAGCCTTTTGCTGCCTAAGGTTCCGTCATGTTTTTGTGTTTGGTAACGACATTTGACAAAAACAGATTGGGATTCATAGTACTCTATCATATAGTTCACTGGTAAAATGCACACTGGGAACTAATTCATTCATAGCCACCAGGGTGATCTCGCACATAATGAAACACGGCAGGCAGCGTGGCATGTGTGTGTGCCCATATGATAAGGATTGACAATGCCTAATAACAAACACCTCCATCACTGACTCCTTTACAGTCCACCAGTAGTCGTGTTTTCTTCTCTGTATGGCTGTGTAAACCCCAAGATGTTCACTAACCATAGGTCCACCATGAAGGTTGTTATGTGTCCAAGACACTCCTCTTCTACTGCCTCCTCAAGTTATCTCTCTAATTCCCCACATTCTCACATTTAAAAATATCTCAGGAGTCTTTCATGATAATTGGACAAGTCCCAGCAATGAATATTCATTGAGCTGGCACACGCAGGAACTGTGGCCTACCCAGAGACAGCAGCACCTAACTTAAGGTGTCTGCGTCTCATGAAACTTTCTGATGCGATTCATAATTCATGTTAAGAAAGGTCTACATATATTTGTATTTAACATCAGTCTTTCATATGGAAAGCAGGTGGACCACTTCTTCCCTTCTCTGCCAGTTTAGTAATGAACAGTTATGAAAGTTTAATGCCCAGGACCTGAGGGCTAGCTGAAAAGCCTGTGAGGCTGATTACCATCACCAAACGCATTCATTTCTTCTTCTTTGTGAGTGTGTGTGTGTGTGTGTGTGTGTTTGTGTGAGTATGACTCTATCTCTCTCTCTCTCGGTGTGTGTGTGTGCATGCGCTCAAAGTTAAGACCTTGCTTCCCATGGCAGGATTCCAGCAAAGTCTGCAAACTGTATGCAGTAGAGAATCTCACTCTTCTCCCCTTGGAATCTAAATTCAGGATAGTGTTGAACTGGAGGGTTAGCTATCTACCACAGCCTCCGTTAAGTATCTGTGGTGCAGTGGGAGGTTTGTCTGAAGAGAAGAGTGGGGATCAGGGGGGTTGTGTATGGGAAGGGTTGGAAGTGACTGCAGAGGAAGCTGTGTCTCTATTATGCAGGACGTCTGAGCACCAGGGCATCACCCAGGAGCTGAGAGGAAGCGTCAGAGGTTAAAACTAATTTCTGTGGCGGCATGGAAGGCAACTTGCTTTCTAATGGGCAAGAAGGTTGAAAAACAGTGAACTTATTTAGTTCAGCTGAAAAAAGTGAAAAATGTCTCTTCAGATGGGAGGCAATGTAGGTGGAATTAAGCGCATGATCTTATGCAAGTTTAGGTTAAAGGTATTTTTAGCTGTGGTGAATTCAAATGTGAAAACATTACACCATTATCCGGCAATGGCAATGAAGAGTGTATGCAAATGTCATATAATCATACACATTAATGGCAGGTAATTATGCAATTTAATGGGATGGGATTCATTTCATGTCAACACATAAAAGGCATTATAAAATGGCAGCCTTTTAAAATGTTATGCTATATACAGTATGAACAAGGGAGACTGTGACTGACATTTTCAAGGGAATCCCTTGGGGTGTGACAGATGCTCCACATAGCTGTCATTTGATATTTCATTTCATACACCACTTTAATTTTTACTGAATGCACTGATGGCTTCACAACTAAATTGTAGATACAGGCCTACTGCGCTATAAGCAGTGAACAGCCCTCAGTTTATATTGCACATTTTAATCTTAGTCCCTCATGTTATTGTAAAGCTGGTGTCTATTTAGAGAGACCAGGACTGAACTGTTCTTTGTCATTTTTATGGTTGTCTTTGGTTTCCTCACAATTCTGGTCCTTTATATACTCTATCCATGCTCTGGACATGAGAAAGTAAAGGGAATTTTATTCAGTGAAACTTGCTTTAGCCTTAGACACATATCATTCACTCTGGCTCATAAGTGTGATATTGTAAAAATAGAAAATAGCTATTGTAGTGCAAACAACATGCTTTTTAAAACAGACACACACACACACAAAGAAAGAGAGACACATTGTAACATTGCTGGTGATTTCACCAGGACTGGGTCATATAAAGACTTTTCCCATGGAGCCAATCACTGTCTATCACGGTATCTGATGCCACTAGCACCTCTCTCTTGGGGGGCCATTTCTGCCTTGGTGTCACTGAGTAGCAACGTGTCACTGGGACCTATTTCATCCACACTGCAATTTAGGTAACTCATGATGGCGCATACAATATTATCAAAGAAAAATTAATGACCACATAAAAATGGCAAACTATAAAGTTAATAACATTTTATGTGCCGTTCATTTGACACTCTTCTATTAAATGCAAGAACAAGCTAATGTCCCAGATAGCAAGTTTACCAATTACTAGGTTTAGGACAAGTGAGGGAAAAAAAACAAATGTGAATAAGCACAGACAGGACCTTCTGCAGCTGTCAGCTTTAGCTCAAACTGTCCATCGCCCAGCTGTCTGCTTCCTCGACCATTCAAATTAACTAGATTTGCACTGATGTTCTCCTGTCAGTGTAGCCCATGTGTTAGTTCTGATGTGGCCCCATGTGTTACTGCCTATTTGTTGAACCACGGGGCAAAAACCATGAATGCCAGCCTTCCATTCCTATATGTTTGTGAATGTAAAAAAAAAAAAAAAAACATGTACTGTATAGTAACACACAAACACAAAACTACACCCACTATCTCCCTGGTGCAGAGGTGCCTTCCACCCACCACCTACATCTGCAAACAAAAAAAGAATCAGCAGATAATAGAGCCTTTATCCAGGCAAAAACCCTTGGGTGTGAGTGTGTGTGTGTGTGTGTGTGTGTGTGTGTGTGTGTGTGTGTGTGTAGTTTGGTCACCGCTTGTGTTCACCATGGGTGCCTCTAATACAAGCACAATGCCATACTGTGAAGCTGCCGAGTAGAAAATGTAAACAAATAATGCCAAACTCAGCATAAAATAAACAGAAAATATGCCGTTGGGCCCTTCTTGTCACTTTATTGAAGAGCATTTTGTCAATGTTTTTTGGCTTTCCACAGAGCGATCTCTAAAATCTATAACTCCATGTCCAATCTGTTAAGGTAGGAGATCTATGACAGCAATAAGGCTGGACAAAGCTGGATGGGCTGGCTAAAACAACAACAATAACAACAACATATCCCACTGTGCTAAATATAAATCCAATACACAGCAGTCAACAATAAACAACACATGAGTAAAAAAGACCTAGCTTCTGTGTATACAGATATCTGACAGTATGTGATCATCTCAACTGACAGGCGTTCATACCTAAGCCTTGGAGTAATGTCTTTAAACCAATATCCTGCCACTTGGATTGCCTTCCATTATGGAGATATCACATTTTATACCCTCTCCAATCTGGTTAAGTGGTATCAATAACCTGGACAGACAGGATGTTTTTAACAAATTCAGTGCAATAAGGTGAGGTAGTTTTTATGGACTCCAATTCAAATCCTTTGATGTTTTCTTTGTTCATGTTTGCTAGTGCGAACACTGAACTGATGAAGTGTGAACACTGAACTGATGACCTGGAGTAGAAAAACTACTGGAACACACATATACTGTACACGAAACTAGCTGTGGTTGTCAGATATACAGTACACAGCCACTGAATCTCAATAAACCTTACCAGAACATGGCAGTGAACAGCAAAGTGATTGCATCAAGAAACAAGTTCTCTACCATTCACTTGATCTGCTGAGGACAGTGAGCCTTATACACCACTATCTTCCTAAGAAGTTTGTTCATTTAAAAAGATTTATTTATGAATACAAATCATCTTGAAAGCTACATTTGTGGGTTTTAAGAACAAGTTTCTTTGTAAGAACAAGGCCCAATATCTCTACAGTACAGAAAGCCCTGAGTCCATCTCCATCACAACAGACTTGTCTGACTCAGGCAATCTCCAAGGTTTAGATGGATGAATTGCTAAGATAGAGGTTAATGCAGTCCATCTGTGGCTTGGAAGTATAGTATTTGCATAGCTTTTAAGGTCTGAAGGTATTGTCTTGAATTTCTTTGTATCTGTGTGCTATTGATGTGCCCCAGTAGTTGTATTCTCTCTCAGCTAATTAAACTAAGAGCAAGCAATTGACCAGAAAACAAAAACACTTTTGCTGAGTGGCAAAGCACAATTGAGGTATAGTTCTGCAAGATTTACCAGCGAGTAGCTACTTAAGTAATGCTTTAGGTCTATTTTAGCACCATGGACAGCGACTACGGCTCCCCCGACTCTCTCTCTCTCTCTCTCTCTGTGACTGTCTTTCTGAGTGTGTTTGAGTGTGTTATAGATCGGTAAAGAGGACATGTAGTGTAGTTGATCATTCAGCTTCTGAAACACTATTATAAGCCATTACAGGTGTCAGAGGCAGGTGAAAAGGCAAACCAGCAGCTCTCGATAAGGAAATTGCAGTTTGTGTGGAAAAGTGCATGACAACTGCCATCATGTAAGGACAATGATGTCTTTCTGGTAAGTAGATGAGGTACTGGATACTGGATTTGTGTATATTTCAGCTTGATAAGCCATACTTTGTTTGTTTTGAGGATTAAAGCGATCTTTTGACAAAGTTAAGGCTTATGAAGTCAAGGAGTTGAAAGGGGAAGGGGCTAAAAAATGAGGTGTAGTTGATAGGAAACGACATATATGCTACACCTATTATAGATAGATATTAATAAATAATATTTATTTATTTAATAAATAATATGTATTTATTTATTTACTGTTTGGAGGCATTGAGAGATTGGAATTTTATTAATACCAGTATTGACTACAATATTTCTGGTAAGGCCTACATGTAAACTGCTGGGAACCACTGCTAACCTCAAACAACTGGTTTATGGGTTGAAAATGGCTGGAGTTCTCCTTTAATAACTTAAAAACATGTCTGATGTCTAAACATGTCCACACATTTTCCCATTTCAGATGCTGCTCTTTGGACCTAATCTGTAGCCTATGTCTAAACTTTCTAAGTCATCACCAAAAGAGACAGGATGAGGCCAACAGATATAATGTAACTGATGTCATTCTGCACAGTCCAGCTCTAAACTGCCACGTGTCTCCCGAAGTTTGGCACACTGGTGTGCATAGACAACGCATGTGCAAAACTGAACGCATGCAAGCATGCCCCAGCAGAATCAGAAGAAAAAAGGATAAATCATAAGAAAAAATCATATCAACACCACAAGAAATTGGTAGACAGCTTTTCCAGAGCCCTTAAGGTCTCTGATGCAGTATTTGTGCAAACAGTGTTCAGAAACAGCTCCTATACTGCAAACAAACCACAGTGGAGAACTCACAAGCAGTAGAGTACGCACAAGCAGACTGCTGTCCATTGAGCATTTTCTCTGACAGTACAGTGTCTCTTCAGAGGCACACAGAATTTCATTCATAACAGTTCCATATTTTAACACACACACCAACATAACCTATGTCCTGTATTCCTATATTTTTTACATTTTTTTCACTTATGGAATAATATGGAATTAAAACGGTGGGACTTTACGCAGGGTCAAGCCCTACAGAATAATACACAGCATTACATAATTTAACAGTGAATAAGTACGACCATTAGACAGAAGACGTAGGGGTTCCGAGGGTGCACTGTGTGCACTCTGTGAAACACTGTGTGGTCGAGCGGAGGCGAGGTGATGGCATATGTCATGCTCTATTTGAACACCTCTCCGGGGGGGTCAGTGCTCACTCACGGGTGGAAGCCCAGCTGCAGTTGCTGGACTCATTGGCACCGGAACAGCAAAGCCAGCCACTAATGGACCCCGCTGTGAAGAGCTCCTGCCTGAAAAATACCTTTGATGCATGCACTTGTCATGAGCCTAATGAACACCATTGTGGCCGCGGTGGCTCGGTACCTGGGGGAAAGGGGGTGGGGTGGGGGTGGGGTGGTGGTGGGGGGGTCCAAGATGGTTGATTTGTCAGCTGCTCTGCCTAATGTCCTAACCACACTGCACCTCTCTTCAGGCCACTCCCACGGGGTGAACGGCAAGCTGCTGGAAGCTCAGGTGTGCTACACTTGATCCTGCCTCATTAAAATCCCTCCTTTAGGAAGCACTGCTGCACTTCAGGTCACACCTGATATAGAAGCCGACACCACACATCCCACACTCAACCTTTGGTGGGCAGAGTGCATATCTGTGTGTGTGACAGAGAGAGAAGCATTGATTATGTGGGATAAAGGCCTATTTCTAAATCTACAATATGTTGCCTGGGAACTGGGTTAGAGACCTGGACAATGCAGACATTTTTAGACAGTAGCACATGGATTTTTGGTTGTGCTCTCTCTAAAAATGGCCAAACATCAAATACTGAACTGTGATTGTGCTCTTTCTTTTATTTTTAAGAGACTGCTTCTAAACACAAAAGGGTAGCTGGCAGTATTTCAGCTACCTTAAAATGATAAGTATACTTCCCCTGAAACAGAGGGCAATCTATGAAATGCAGGCCATCTGACTAATTCCAGAGATTAAAGAAACGAGGCCTAAATGTAAAAATGCACTTGTAAATTGCACTTGGGAAAGTACATGGAATGTTATTTGGCATCAGGTTTGAACAAACATGTGGAAACAAATGTGAAACAGGCCTTTTGTAAAATAATCCAGTGGCTCTATCCGATGCTGTAGCAAAAGGGGAAAAGGTTAATGATACATAGCCTAAATCTTAGATTATTATGACATAAAAGAACAAAGTAACCACCAAGAAAAAAAACGTCATCAGGAACTTCAATTCTAACTGTTTATCTTGCTCCTATAAAAATACATTTTAGGTCTAGGCCTATTCCATGTCCAAATGGCAATGACGTCATCCACGAACATAAATGAGGTAGATAATTTTCCCAAAATACCGGTCCAGATTTTACCTCTGTGTGCACTAAATGGTGGCCATGCTGTGCCTCAGGAAACGGCCTAATGCCTGAATCGTATGCACAGAGGCAGGGGCTGCATTTACCAGCTAAATCGAGGTAACACTGTAAATTTAATCTAAACGAAGAAAATTCAGCTCAAATCTCTTGCATCATCTCTTCCATAAATTTTACACCGACTAAAAATAGACACATCTGCACTGGCAACGAAAGCTAAGTTCAGCAGACGTTTTTACTGCGTTTAAGGACGTCCATCAATTAGTAGGCTAGTCATGTGATTTATCTACCGCAGGTGATTTCTTTATTTGATGGAGAATACTTAAATGTCATGCTAATTTGTCTTCCGTGATGCTGACTCCCTGGACTCACAGACCTTATGTTTCTTAGACAATGACATGCAGTCATGTAGACTCTCTGATAACAAATTTGGGATAAACAACCATGCATCAGTGGGAGAATGAATCCGCACCGACAACCAGTGAACTCAATCTGACGAGCGTGGACGACAGCCATCGAGCGATGCAGTTGGCACATCGATCTGTCAAGATTGTTATAATACTGGTGCTAGGAGTAATGATCACACTGGGAAACATAGCTGTTATTTCTGTTATATCCTCTTCGGTGGCAGGATGGTCGAGTAACTCCAGATATTTCCTGCTGTCATTAACTGGGGCTGATTCCGCATTTGGCCTCGTTGTGATGCCTTTAAATCTATGCGTAAGCCTGATGAAAGACTCAAGTTTGGGACCAGACCCATTTTGTCACGTCGTAGCCTTTGTTAACTCAACTGTGTATTCAACGTGCATGTACACACTAGCCACTATAAGTTTTGAGAGGTACCTTGCTGTATTTTATCCACTGAGATATACATCTCTAATGACAAGGAGACGCGCATTGCTCTTGATTGCCTTCGCGTGGCTTTTCCCGCCCGTGTTATTATTACCCATTTCTTTACCTGAGGGAATTATTGAAGTACACTTTTCAACAGCGTCACTGGTCTGCAACCCATCTTACTCCAGCAATGTGGCTTACTCATTGACCTTAACAGGATTTATTTTCTTCCCATGTTCAATCGTCATGACTTACTGCAACCTGCGACTTTGGGTTGCAGCCAAAAGACAGCGGGTGAAATTGAGGAAGAGCAATCTTAATGGACGCAACAGGCCTAATGTAGCATGCCGCGTGCTTGTACCTGTCATGGCCGTCTACTATGCATGTTGGACACCTTGCATGGTTATTATGATCTACAGTGGTAAGTGCAAACAAAAATAGACTGCAAAAGCTACAGCAGTAGTTTTGAAAAGTGAATGGTCAGAATTGTTTACCTTAACTAATGACCTCTGAATATTTACACTTGATAGATAGCTTATCTTGTAGTAGTCCTACTTTCAGCATTTGATGACAAGGGTTGGAACACCAAAAAAGGGTTTAAACAGGAACATTGTAGTATTTGGGATTAAGTTTTATATACATAAATAATTTGTTTATGCTAGAGCTACAGCTTATATAATGTGAATGCTTACTGAGGTCATCCACTGGTTACCTATGGTTGCCTGAGCCAGTGATTATTCAGAGTAAGTTCTGGGTTTTTCTCAGTGTACATAATCTGAATAAATAGACAATTTATGGCTTTACCTTGCACAGTAAACCGTGTACACAAGAGTAGAGATGAATAGTCATTGGTTATATCTTGTCTTTCCCTTTTTCCAGCCATCTCAGGCAGTGGTGTCTCAGAGTGGATAGAGTTTGTCGCTGTGTGGTTGCCTACCTCCAATGGTTTCCTGAACTGCATTTTCTATTTCTGGATCAACCGGAGTTTCCGAAGGAAGTTTCGTGCTCTCGTGGGACAACTTTTCTGGGGTCTTTGTCCAGGAATGAGCAAGGCAATGGGGTGCATGTCTGCCACAGGGGTCCATGAGGACCACACAGTCTGGAACAATAACAACACACTCCAGGAGCGCTCCTCCAGTGTCTCCTCCACGTGTACTCTGCTATCACTGGCTGCTGATACTCCGGTCTAAGGACAAGGAGTTGGCGGTCATGGAATGAAGTGGACACACTGTAGAACATCACCTCCATGGAGTCGATGCCAAATATTCCCCTTTGAAGGACTGAACAGCTACCATTATCTGCAGAGCAGAATGGTGTCATCAGGGATGGATTGAGGCCAATGTTAGACGGAGCCCAAGTTTTTCTGCTTTCAGCACTGGTATTGCTGTATGCTTTTACTGTTTTTTGTTTTGTTTTGTTTTTTCCTGGACTCGATTCAAGCAAAGTTTTCAGTATTTCTTATCCAAAAATCAATTTTTTTTATTTTTTTATATATATTCATTTGATAAGCAGGTCATAGTTCCTTCAAATCAGAATGATATCCCAGAATTACTGTTTTATTTTGTTTATTTTTGCCCTCTTTTAGTTTAAAGCTTGTGATTTATTCTTTTAAATAACTTCATATCCTAACTAACACCATCTGCATCTTTGTAATGCAACAGCAATCCCTGAAAGCAAACTTTCCATGTTAATCTAGCAAATAATCACCAAAAATGTTGACGGAGTACTTCAGCTGTGTGAAGATGACATTCTTCAGCTCCATCAGTTTGATACAGAAGACCCAGCTTGCCCGGCAACCTGGCAAGCTTAACCTTTAAGCCTCAGCATTGCAATTTATGCAAAAAGAAAAAGCAATTAGGCAGTCTCAGTGCATAAAGGTCAGTGCAGCTGTGTGTGGGAGGTACTCTCTCTCGTCCTCTAAAAGACTGTATGCTACCTGTCACTGAGGTGGTTCCACATCAACACTCTCTTTAAAGCTTTTTTTGTTTTGTCTCACTAATAAGGATTGTTTACTTTTACCATTCCAGTTGCTCTTTTTCATGTTATGCTTTGCAACAGCCCACCTACCTGCTGAACCATTCACTCGTCGATTATGACATCGGCTGTCCCAAGTAATCTGACAGCCTTACAGTTGATGGTAGCTGTGACTTCATGCTTGTGTGTTCTGTGTGTGTCAAAATGGAGAGAAATATGAATGTGTATATATGTAAATAAGTGAATTCACAATCAAATTCTTGTTATGTTATCAGTGTTTTGTTTAAACAGAGTGGTTTGGTGGTAGCTTGACTTGTCAAAATGGGTCTGTCTCAGGTTTTTTTTTTTTTTTTTAAACCCTTGCCCTTGTATATGTTTAAAACACGTGTTTTGTAGGAAAGTTTCCAAAATGTATTGTAAATATGGCATTTTATATTTATGGGGAAAACCAATGTACTGAATACTGATTGCATTTGTCATGTAGAACTTTAATTTGAAATAAAGCTTTGTATATTTAAGTCTGCAATGCATTTTTCCCTATGAATCGGATTCCTTAACTCTATAGCCTATGGGTCATGGATATGTTCCTTAAATAGAAAACTATAGATTTTTGGAGGTGAAGTTCAGGCAATCATGGATGATAAATGGTTGGATTATAGTGATGTTTCAAACTTGGTTTCTGAGGTGAATTACAAGGTTAAGGCTCATCAGTGTCTGACCCTACCATTGGCTGCTTTTTGGACAAGGGAAGACTGCTTAGAGGGGAAAAAAAAAACTTTTTAAAAAATGGACTGAAATTCTGGCTAAAATCCATATTGAGAAGTCAGACCTGGCAGACATGCACAAATTGATGGGACAAAACCTACTACCCAGTGTAAGAGAGCACAGATCACAGGTCCTGCAAAAGGATAATGAAGACAAAAGTATGAACTGCATTAAACATTCATTAAGCAATTATTATAAGAAATGGAAGTGACAAAAGTAGAGGTGTGCTGTCAGATTTGCCCACAAGTATATCTGAAGGGATTATGCACTATCTGTATTGCAGTATTTATACCATCATACATACTTGTACATATATTTTAGATATGTGTATTTTTTCCAGAGTAGAAGATTCAGATGAAAAAGCAAGCAATTTGCTTCCACGTGGATATCATTCAATGGATTTTTCAGTGTATCTCCAGTATTATTAAAGTAGGGCTATACATGAATTTTTGACAACATCCAAAGCACATATACTTAAGCCAAACAATGTATTTTTTTCTGGTCTTGTTGTTCCAGGGCGTGTTCAAATAAGAACAGAGTTGGGAACCACAAAAGCATCCATAGCCCCTGTCAATTGACATCTGGTCAGCGAAAGAAGAACTGGTAATGCAACATGCGGTGTGGTGGTAGTGTAGTGGTTAAGGAACCTGGCTAGTGTGCAAGAGGCCTGAAAAGTTGTTGGTTCAAATCCCAACTGCCACTGCTGTGCTCTTGAGCAAGGCACTTAACCCTAAGTTGCTCTAGGGGAGACTGGCCCTGAACAATTGATGGTTGACAAATTGTAAGTTGCTTTGGATAAAAGTGTCTGGTAAATATGCAATATATATCTCAGTGGTTTGCAAAAGACTGCTAGTGTTTGTTATATATGCTACATGATAACTCTTGCACTATTTCAATTAAAGTAATTTTTAAAAGTATTTCAGTGTTTGACTTCTGAAGATATGAATTCCTCACTATATTTATGAAAGTATTTCAGTGTTTGACTTCTCAAGATATGAATTCCCCGCTCTAATTTGTTCTGTTTTTTTCCCTCCTTTTATCCACTAGATGTTTGATTTCAAGCATATATTTACCTTGAGTGAAAACTGCACATGAGGGATGTCTGTAGACTCCCTGTATGGATAAGTGGAATTGGAAAGCATGTGAAATGTATGTGGGTTACTACGCTGGAACATGTGAAAGTGGAAAGGTGGGTTTAATTTTTCAAAAAGCACAAGTGGGTGACTGACCGCTATCAATTGTCCCTATGACTCCTCCCCAAAACACCACTTAAGAACTGCTGGTTCTGAGCTCAAGTAGAGGTTACAGTTTTTGCGAGTTGTAGACTACTTTTTATACACTTGCAATATTTTATAGGCAAAACAAAACAATATTCTTACATTTTTAAACTAAAACTGGGTTTTATCATTCAAGATGATAAGCAAACATGTGCACTACTATGTGCTATACACATATTTTACCATGTCTGTAGAACAATTAATAGCTTACAATAAGCACATATTTTTAGCGAGGTTGCTTCTAAGGTGACTGTACACTTAACATTTGCTCATCGATGGATTAAATAAAATGGACTGAAATACAACAGTTTGAGTTCTGCATTAAGACTAGACCTAAACTACCAAAACAGTGAGAGGATATTAAAACATCAACATTAACTACATCTTCTGTGACGAACTTATCTAATTTAAATTCATGCATGTAAAGCTTGAAGGTCTTCATTGCCATTTGACATTATGGTTCAAGTGTATGCTATAATGTAATCAGTTGCAGACATGTCTGTCTTCCTGGACAGACTTTAAGAGGTCTTCCACTGAATTTCACCATTTGTCAACATCAGATATGGATAAAATATCCTCTTTTAAACACTGAATATTAGTTTACAGTGACCAACATTTGAATCAATATTATCGTGTAATATTTTGTGAGCTTTTGTGAGTTTTCCCCATGGTAATTAAATTGTGAAGGCTAGTAAACAAATAGACAATATGTGGGGATTGAAAACAGCAGCAAGTCTACCACCAGCCCAGCCAGCACTTGTTGCCATTTGCTATTAATGAATATCAGAATGAAGAATATTCAGATGAATTAATATCTAAACATGAAAGAGTATGCCAGTTTGCTGTAACCTTCTCCTTATATTGCAGATTGCATTTAACCAGGCATTTAGCTTCTTAAATGCGGTTCATAGTCTTTTGCATTGAATGCATTTGCAGGCATTCTGTACGATGTCATGACCTTGAATCTGACTGCAAAATTTCTGCTGGTGGGTGAGCACTAGACTCTACCACCACATGAGGGTGGAGGAGGAGAATTTTTATATTCAATCGCTATGGTGATATGGCAGATGAAATATTTGGTCTCCCCTTCTTTTGTGGTTTCCCACTTTATCATTATAAAAATTCCTCCCAGCTTGTCCTTCACCTATGCCTTAGGACTTGGGTATAACACAGGAAGGGAAACCATGTGATTATTGTTTCAGTTTATTAGCTGAATTATTATCAACAGTGTGTTCATTCTTGTGGAACAGAATGACAGTTGATTATGCATAACCATTTGGATACAATGATGGCTGCACCATAATGATTCATCCCTTTTCAGAGTGATCATGATGCCGTCGACTACACGATGGTCCATGAAAATCACAGTGCAATTTCCTGCGTAAACAAACCCAGCTGTTTGCCCCACAATATCTGTGATCATTCCATTCTGAGCAACATGCATGTAGCAGGAAATTAGCAGGGGTATGGATCTGATGAGAGTATGGTGATGCTAGCGATCATTGTGTCTATGTGTGTACAGTGAATTCCCTGGGGAAGATGTTAATTTTGTTCACTTTTTGATTTACTCCCCCACCTCCTTCTGCACAGGTTAGTGTCATAAATAAAATCGCTTTAGGTTTGTAAGAATATATCCAGTATTTATAATGTGTAAAATTCATTACTTGATTAAATATTGCTGTTAGAATTTTGAGTAGATGTATGACTAATGGCACATTTAGCTTTAATAACACCAACCTGGTGGTGCACTGCCCCCTACTGACTCAGGCACTGTACACACAGGATTGTCATTTGTAGAGACCTTAGTTCAAAAATATTCAGGCACCAATTAACAGCTGAGAGCTAGGGACAATATTTAATCCTGTAAATTACTTTAATGAAAGGATTTTGTGAGACTAGGCTATTATACTAATAGGTATGAGGTAAGGAGATAAGCCTATGTCTGCAAAAAAAAAGGACTAATTAGTAACTCATGTCACACCATGCAGGGTTAGGTTGGTCTCACTGGTGTGTTGTGTCGGAATAGTGATTTCAGGCTATGTGGCTTATGTGCTGTAATGAGGTAACATTAGAATAGGGTAAAGTTTTTAGCTGCTAAAACCAAATTGCTTAATTGATCTTCAGGTTGTTGTTGGTTTCAGGTTATTATGCAACAGTTATGCAATGTGGGAGTGAATTGTCCTACTTCAACCAGTCTTTTGTTGAGTAGCCACCTGCATCAACACAGGCCCACTCCTGTGAGGACTCTTGTTGGCAAGAGTGGGTAACACTGCTTTTATGGAAAAGCAAAATAGAATGCTATTTGTGTCATTTGCTAAGTGGTTTGACCAATATTGCAATACTAAAAGTTAAAAACAAAACAAAAAAAAGATAGAGATAAGGTTCTGCTCTGGGAGACTGTAATATCATAGGCCTACCATATAGGTTATTTTACTTTATGTGGCAAGGAAGTGGTTTTTGATAGTTCCCCTTTTTAATTACTCTGATCTATGAGACTGTAAAGTCTGTAAAAACACTACATGTGACAAATCATATATTGCAAAATATCAGAAAGTTGATCACAATGTGTTTACACTACAGGATGGGGAAAGAAATATATATAGAGAAAAAAATGTCTGTTTCTGTGATACAGTGTCACTTTTAATTAGTTTGACTTTTTAAATGATAACGCAAATAATATTAGTGAACATAACTTTTATATATATCTTTTATATATCTCTTTTAGACATCTCTTTATGTCCTGATACATGTTGCACCTTTGGACAAAACAATCTTTGGTACAATAAGCCAATATTTCTATGAGTTCCAGTTTAACATTAAAATAGAGAATCACAACTCTGTCACCACAAATTTCAAAAAGTCCACAGCAAGATATGGGGTGTTATCCAGATGTTTTGTGGAAAGTACATGGTGCCATCTTGTGTTACTTCATGAAAATAACAGGTCCCAAATGTTCAAGGCCACTCTTAGGTACATGCCACGTTGTGTTTCATTAATTTCAGCTGAATTGTGTGAAACATGAAACAGTTTGCATTTTTGGGTATTGTGTTATATGTTTGGGATTTTGTGCCACTGGTTGAATCAAATCCAAGGGCATGCAAATCGCCCACCTTCTTGTGCTGAGGATTTTGTTGATTTACATTTCTGTCCACAGAAGTGTTCATTGTCTTTGTTTGGCTAAGGCATGACTCAGTCATGTGTTAGTTTAGGGGTATGACCATGAGCCCATGACGTTGCAGAAAGTTTCTGCTGCGAGGAGGGAACAAAGCTCTTTGGCCTAGTTGTGTGGTGACCCTGTGGAGAAACAAGACACCCAGAGCTCAACTCAACTCAGCAGTTTAACTACTGTTATTCTACAGCAATGCACTTGTCCTGGTGTACTTTGTATTTACTGATTACTCCCATGTATGGCACTGAAACAGCATATTTATCATCAACATTTACTTTTCTATAAAAATGTTTACATTGCTAAGCAGACATTTTTGCACAACACAAAAGACCAAATGAACACCACAGAGAGATAGCTCACCCCTGCCTTCGGCGCTTTCCTTCACACAGTGTTGGTGGACATGCAGCTCTACTTTGTTTCCAGTTGACCATTTTTTTAAACTATGCTCAGATAATGGCCAGCTAGCACATCATAAGGAGATATAAAGTTAATGTGATGGTGTTAAGTGTTTACAAACTGCCATAGCATCACTATAGTTTCTGTATATAACCATGTCCAAAGCAGAGCGAAGCTGTGTCTATAATTTTCATTAATTAATTTAGTTGACTTCTATCACAAAGAACTGTCTGTTCCTGGACAAATCAGGTGGACAGTGGATTGTCATTTGATGTCCTACCAAAAGAATGGCATCTGCACTCCTCTAGTTATATAGTCTTGTCCCCTGACCAAGAACTGCTGTAACTGGATCTAGTTTGCATCTTCAACATATTGTTGCGTCAGTTAAACTTAATAATCTTACTAGGTCAAGAGGCTTTGCTCCTTAGTGGATATACAATATGCTGTATGTTTCCTTAGCATGCAAATCTAGACAGTATTGTGGGTCTTATTAGCCACACAAACGTTCAGCAGACAGAGCCAGGATATAGCCAGACATTAGTAGTAGTAGTAATACAGACTGATATTGGTAGTCACAGTTGTCAGTTTTAAGTGATTTTCTCACTATACCTCACTGATCTATGCCAATGTTATTGTCTTTTCATGTCCATCTCTAGCAAACATAGAAATAATTTAAAATCACCACTAATACATATGCAATCTGGTTTATTAGAACACATAAGAGTATCCTACTAAAGGTATATGCACACCCACACAAACAATCATGCTGAACATGTTAATTCTTTGCTTCCGTCACAAGACATCAGATTTAGCCATTTATCAAGATATGTCCCTTGTCATGGTTAAACAGTCATGACTAAAACAAGCAAGCAAATAAGTAAGTAGGCAAGTAAAAGTGTAGAAAAAAAGGTGACATAGATGTGCCCACCTAAACCAGTTTGAAATAAAGTGTTGGATTGAAAGGTAAACGTAATAGTTCCTGTTTGACTAATGTTGATTATCCTGCATGTTTGTAGCTCATCCATTTCAACTTGAAATTTTGCCATGGTCTTTATCACATACTTTGCACGTCACAGCTCTCTTATCTGCTGTGCTGAGGTAAGATAAGTTCATGAGTGGCGCAATATTGCTGGCCTGTGATAGACTACAGGGTATTTACACTCTGCAACTGCAAATGTAAAAGTTATTGTGGTTGTCATAGATGAAATAGTGCACAATGAATTGATTATTATCATCAATATATATAGCTATCAATCACCATAGCTTACTGAATGTCAGAGTTATATATACCAATAACCTAAACCTACCTTAAACATTGACTTCTTTTAGTTGTAGTTGACATACAGCTCTCAACTTTGATATTTTTAGAGGAAAGAAAAAAGGCTATGGCTATGTCTTATGAGTTCAATATGGCACCTTTTCAATGTTTAAGGTGACTTGCTCTGGAGAGAATTTGAATGGAAATTAACTACTGCTAACTAACTCTGCAGCCACCAGTAATTGTTGGAGGAATTGTTTGAAAAAATTATTCAGATTTTGTCCATTTACCTTACTGGATACTCTGATGATATCTGCTCAGCACTGATTGTCATTTTTAGAAAATATATACCCCAAGAATTCACTGATTGCTTTGTCGAGAGTTGCCCATGCAGTTTTTGGTATGCACCTTCGGCCAGCAGCCATTAAGGGAATCAGTGTTAATGGTCCCAGTATTTTTGTGAAGGAATGGATATGGGTGAAATAACTCACAACTTAAGCCTCGAGATAGAGAAAATCCAGAAGAGATGGAGCCCTGCTTTGCAAGTAATGTTGAGATAAGAGGGCAAACTGTGTTCGACATATGGGAAGTGGAGTTTCCCATTTCTTTGTTTAGTGACTAATATTACTTTAACACTGATGTTGTTTGATATTGTGTTCACTTTGCCTTGATGCTCTTAGTTTAGGACATGTTACTAAAGGCAAGGACAATATCTTTTTGGACAACCATTTTGAGTATTTTTAGTGTTTTGAGCTTACCCACAGATGACTAGATAACTGACTGAACAAGAGTTGTAGCGCCTACATCATATTTATCCAGCTGGCCTGAAGCCTATGAATGGACTCCACGAATGCCACACAGCCTTCAACCACTGAGCTAGAAAATGTCTTGAACCTGTGTTTAGAGGCCAAAGAAGTAGAGTGAAACCTGTTGAGCTATTGAGCAAGGATAGTATATGTTAAGGTCTCGTGATCTACTATTGTTTATTGTGATTGGTTAAAAATCAGAATGGCGTCGTTGTATTGGTTGGTTGCAGCGAACGCTGGAGGTTTACTTGAAGGTGGGTCCGTTGGCCGATTGGTCTTGTATGTGTCTGCTGATCCGACGCCAAGTTGGGAGGAGAATTTGGTTCAGTGCACCTAATAGTTGTTAGCTATGTGGATGTAATAGCATAACTTGTGTGTTCATGTTGCGTTGTGGTTGTTAAGTGGAAATTTAGAAGTAGTTTCAAGTAACGAAGACGTTTGAGAAGCGACGGGTGAGGAAATGGACTCTACTGTGAATACAGAAGATCGTTTTACTCATAAAGAAAATGGAGGTGGAATTTTGTCATCAGAGGACACACCTGAAAGCAATGTGAAATACTACACACTCGAGGAAATTCAAGCTCATAACCTCAGCCGGGACACTTGGCTTATCATTCACGATAAAGTGTATGATATTACGAGTTTCCTAGAAGAGGTAAGCCGTGAATTTACATGATGGAGACCATGATGGCACAAAATAACGCTCACTTAGCATTAACGTTAGCCAAGTTTTTGTTTCGAGGTGTGATGCATTGGTGATTAACGGCAAATTGATTGGATTGGAGTCAAGTCTGTAGCCTGTGCTGAATGGTAAAGCTGTTGGTCAGAATTAGACAGGTTTCCAATGAAATGCCATTTGTTAAGCTATGCCACGATTTACTAAAGTTCTAATGTTAACCTGTGTGCACTAGGTACTCCGGCCCGGCCGAGTACCTGCGTAAATTATGCAGCCTAATGCTACAGTCTAAGCTTTGCTAACTGTCTGTTAACGGTATCAAGTAATGGCCTTAACTCTTCCTCAATGTTTTTGGAGAGTCATGACTTTGTCGATTACCTCGTAATCTTTAGTACAGAGCAACTGTTACCGTTGGGAGATTGTCAAATGTGTAAGAAAACAGCTAGCTAACGTTAGCATTGCCGATGCTGTGGAGAGCCAGCTAACGTTAGTTACGTCAATGCTGCAATGTCAACTGCTTACCGTGGTGCTTCTGGGGGTAACGTGGCGATGTCGCCGGTGTTTGTGGTGCTTACCACAGACTTTGTTACGAAATAAAATGGGGTAACGATCCATCTTGTATCGGGTCACTTGAGTTGAAATGCTTTACGTGCTGTTATGGAAATAAAAACGTTTGACGTTTCCTTTTTTCAATTATGAGTTTTGTCTAAATATATTTGGGTTGGAAAAGTTAGCTACATAGCTAACGCAAGCTAGCCTACTAGCTAGCAGTGCAAGCCCTTTGACTTGGTTTATTCATGAAGGTGTTAGTTGGGTGAGAGGTAAGTTGTTGGAAGTAATCAGAATTGAGTCACTCGGTGAAGGGGCACTATAGTTCAGAATTACTACTAGGCGTCGTTAGGCAACAGTCGGGGCTATTTAAGGTCATGATTCCGGTCTTGTGCAACCTTCTAACGTTGATGTGAGATGGGGCTGAGGTTATCTTTCTATTGGCTCTCACGCGAACTACGCCAATGTGATCATATGTAAGACGGATATATGGTCAAACTGTGAACTTAAACGGCAAGTTTAATTTCACACAGCACACAAGTGTGAATAACCACTAAATTAAATGGGTTTTAGTCTTTCACAAGTAAGCAGTAAAATAAAAGATAGCGTAGGTAATCTAGGTAAAGATTACCTGGTAATTTAGGAACAGGTGTGTCTGTTGTTAACCTTAAAATACCCATCATATTTTTTTCATTCTTTGTCTATATAAACAGCACCCAGGTGGCGAGGAGGTGTTACTGGAGCAGGCTGGATCTGATGCCACTGAAAGCTTTGAAGATGTTGGCCATTCCACAGATGCCAGAGAGATGCTGGAGCAGTATTATGTTGGGGAGCTCCATATGGTACACTTCCTTAAATTTATCAATGACTGGGTGAAAATGCAAGTTTAAATCAACTAGGGATGCCATGAGAACCAGTAGTACAGATACCATTATTTTTAGGTAACATCAAATACTGTACCTGGCATGCATTTCTTCTGGACTTAAATCATGTGTTTATTACCTCTGCCAAAGAAGTTTTTCAGAAGATTTTTTGGTGACGTGGAAATGGAAGTGGTAGGATCTCTAGACAGACCTTTAGAACAAACTCAGGTTTTCTAACTGGTTCATCTTTGTTCTGTCAGGCTAAAATCCTACAGTAAAATGTAAAGTTGTAATCTGGCTCAGAACCGTAGTATCTTTTAAAATTCCCTCAATGTCAGGAACACCACTCACTCAAAATAGTGAGATGACTAGTAGCATAATAGTGTAATTGTATACATTGTTAAGAAAACTGAAAAATAATTCTCTTATTTACCCATGCAGAAAGACCGTAAAAAGGAAGTGAAAAAGGTAAGATGTTTGTATGATCAAACTATATTTTTAAGTAAAATATCAGCAGAAGAGGATGAATAATGTAAATCCATGTCTTGTACATCTTTTAAATCCTAAGGTCATTACAACTGTAAACATGTTCTTCTGAATTGTGATAAAACTCTTCTCTTTACTTTGTGCTCTTTCCTCTTCCCAGGAAGTGTACATCACAACTTCAAATGATTCTGGCAGGTGTGTTTTCACTTAAATGAATTTCTTTTTAAGTGGGTGACGCTTTCACACTGTTTGATGCACGTCCCTGCTGTTCTGTTTATCTGTACCAGTGTTCACACTGTTTGTACTTCTTTGTACCTCTTGAACTTAATCATGGTGTCATCTCTCCTCTGTTACAGCTCGTGGACCACGTGGCTTATCCCTGCAGTTGGAGCAGCTATTGTGGGCGTTATGTATCGTTTCTACCTTATGGAACACAAGTCTTCGTGATCTTGTCCCTTAACCGATCTGTCCGACCTTTCTATCTCTCTCTCATTTGTCTGGAGGCCTTAATATATCTGACTAAATCCGCCTCATGGTCACTCAAAATGCACAGACCCATTTGATGGAGCCCTTGATTTCCATGACAACCTGTTTTTTTTTTTTTCTATAGAAGAGAACATGGAATAATTGCACTTAATGAACATTCTCTGACCTTTTTTGTAAGACTCTGTTTTGTGTTACAATGACGTCTTTGTCAATGATGTCTTTGTACTCTACCCTGTTCTTGGTTTCTTATGTGTACATATGTTCAGTTCAGATATCAGTTTATATATATATACACTGATATATGTATATATACACTAGGTGTCCAAATGGTATGAACAGAATACATTTTCAGAACTGTGTATAACATCGTGTCATCATGAGATCTGAAAATTATATTGGTTGACCTTCTGATGATTGACAGCAAGTAACATAGCAACATATTTTTATAACAGTGTGAAGTTAGATGTTAAATGTATGAAAGGTCTTCAGCTTTTGTAGTGCATTGCTGCTAGCTAGCCAATGTGGGAAGAGGGAAGGGGATTGCTCTTGTGTTAACTTTATGCAATCCTCTGAACAACTGAATCACATGCTCTGTTAAGAAATAAGGCTTAGAAATTGTTGGAAGTTAGAAATTGACTGTGTTGACTGATTTTGAGGTTGGTCCGTAGCAGTTCTCCAAAAGCATGTTTCCTATCAATAGGTTAGCATGCTAATTCAGGAGATTTAACACTGGGTGTGCTTTCCAGGGAGATAAACAAGGCATTGATGTGTACATTCTTCTTGGGTAAATAATTTGTGTTGTCTACCAATAGTAATTCCTTGCTCCAAACCTATTTTGTATTTTTCCATATGCATATATGGATGTATACTGCTACAGTCATCTGTAATTTATTTGTTTAAGCTCTTGTAAAATTATTGGGGTAGTTGGGAATTTGCATTTTTAACTCATAATACTTGAAATTGCACAGAGTATATTATGCCCATGCTGTTTTGTTTATTTCTATGCATATTAATAACATTAAACATATGTTATTAAAGATAAACCTGTTATTTTAGTTGTGATGCAGAACGCAAATGGAATTGAGAAGTAAATTTGTCACGTTCTGATAGTTAATTAAACCTGTGTGCTCTTTAGTGGTCATTTGTCTGTCTCTATTTATTTACATAGCTATCATTTGTTTTACAAATAAAGGGGGAAAAACTTGTAAGCTGAAGTCCTTGACATGAATAGTTATATAGTATGTTATTACAGTAATTGAATAATTTAATTAATTATGTGATTTTGATTGTCCCATTCTGCTTTAAAATATGGCTTTTAGCATTAAACAAAAATGAAGGTACTCTTCCTTGTACTATAGCAGTTTGGGGGAAAAAAAGCCAATTTGTTGACTCATTCCTAAATAGCTGTGTAAGTAATGAGTACATCAGCAGAACTACCAGGAGATGATGAAGAGATATGCACATAGTCTAACATGTAAAGACTGCACTTGTGCATCGTTAGCAGGTGGCTGGCGGGGCACAATTGGGTCTGGTGCCTCAAAGACTTGCATTGTTTCTACTTTGTATGGCAGTTTTATTTATTTAATGTGCTATCCTTTTGACATGAGTTTATTGTTGCCCCATATCTCATTGAAATGCCACTACAACAGAAAATGCAGTAAAATATTCTGCTTGTACACAATTCCTTGCCAACTGACTAAGCTGAAGCTTACAAGATTATAAATCCAAGTGAAAGCATGAAGGGCCGAGTGACCTTGTATTAGTTGCACATTTCAAATTATCCATCAAGGTTACTTGAGAATGGAGGGTATTCAAGTTCAAGGGATGTGGCTAAGAAAAACAAGATTTTTCTGAGTTTCTAAGGTCTAGGGAGATTTTCTGTGGTCATGAGATATGACTGACCATGAGCTTGTTCCTTTTATACCACTGTGGCTTCAGTTTGTACTTGTTAGTCTCAGAGAGTGAAGGCAATACTCCTCATTGGAGGGGGATGGTTTAGGTGGTTTGGCTATGGTTTAATTTGCTGATCAGATGCTTTAATCCAAAGTGATTTAAAACAGAATGACAATAAACATAGGCCTACAAGAGGGATTTATGTCCATGGTTTCTGAGTATTGAATTTTAACATGGTTCAGGTGAGGGCAAGTGGTGATAATATTACACCAATATTCATTCACTGTTTCATATTCAAATAGGTTTCCTGCCATGTAAATTATTTGCAGTATGGGGAGCTGAACTTTGAAAACCCTTACCCCCCAAGACAAATTGTTCTTTAGCAGTTTATAGTTAACCCATGAACAAAATGTTGTCTAGCTTCCAGTTTACTGCCATGGCCCAGCCGAGGTTGGCAAGTGTCACTGAAGTACCAAAAGCAACACTGAAATTTAGGTTAGATAGTTTGTCCCTTCTTTTCAGGTTTATGTATAGGCTAAATCGTTTTATGTAGGCCTACAATATACGAAAACTTAATTCCAGGTCCATGTCCAAGTCGAAATGCATATGGAAACAAGTTTATATAATACAAGGTTATATAATTTCAGTATTTATTATTTTGTTGAACTAATATGAACAATGAAAAACAACAAAAAATCTGATACATAAATAGAAATCTCTGAAATTTACATTTTAAATTTAGATTTGACCTAAAGCAGAGACACTTATATGAATGCGAAACTCATAGTTGGAGTACATCTCTAGGTGGCAGTAATGCTCTGAAAAGACTACTGAAAATAGTAGATGAAGAATAACAAAGGGAACTGTGGGATTGTAATGGCGACTTACTGTCCTGAATCGAAACGTATTTTTATCGTTTCAGTACAAACATCCTTTCCCGTCTTGATGAGCACTACACGCGGCGGAAAATAACTGTTGAAGGCGTATAATATTAGTAAGTATTAACTTGAATCAACATGTTAATTAGCAATTTCACCAACATTAGAAATACAACTCGTCAAGCAAGCTATCAGTGATGATTGGTAATCAGACCGATTAGCCACGTTAGGCACCTAGGCCTAGATATCGTATATGACAGCACTGTTTTCCTATCTTTAGTAATGGTTTTACTACATTTCTCAGTTGTGATAGCAGTTTATGTGCGTAGAATAACAAACTGAATCGATTCCCGGAAATCTAATCAGTACATCCAAAAAGACATCTCTTAAATAACATCTCTTAACTTAATCGGGCTGTCTCAATCATTAGATAGAGGTGACTTAAGTTAAGACAAACTGTTTGTAGCCACAAGTTATGGTTATTTACAGATAACTTGGCAGTTGTGCTTTTTATTTCATCCTAACATAACCTTCTTACAGCTGAACATCAAGCTCTGCCAATAGAACAGGATATTTGCCTCGAACAGTCACCCAATGATGGTCTGAGTTTGTACGACGTCAAAACACGACTTCTTCGACTTAAGTCATTCACCTGGCCTCAAAATGGAAGATGATCTATCTTTGCATCGTCTGGAGGGCAGTGACC
The DNA here is from genome assembly GCA_015244755.2 of Tenualosa ilisha. Lineage (NCBI taxonomy): Eukaryota > Metazoa > Chordata > Actinopteri > Clupeiformes > Clupeidae > Tenualosa > Tenualosa ilisha. Next base: position 12,667,174 of record PYXC01000629.1, read on the forward strand.
CGAATGTGCAGGTAGGAGGTTTGATAGTGAAGAAGAAGAGCGCTGCTTCCGAACAGCATGTGTTCCGTGCACCTGCGCCACGCATCTCACTCCTGGGTCTGGACCTGTTGGCGGCACAAAAGCGAAAAGAACGCCAGGAGTCTGAGGGTGAGAAGAATGTGAAAAAATCGAAAGTTTCATCATATAAAGATTGGGAAGAGAGTCGGAGTGACTCTGGATCTGATGATGAGGAAGAACAGAAGGGAGATAAGGGTGGAAAAAATGAGCGGTAATTACCATCATTTTTTTAAAATTATCTTTCTTAAGGCGTAATATTGATGTGTGTCAAGCGCAGGTTACTCTATGCCTTTACTGTACACATACTCTCTATACGCTATTGTAATACTCTGCATATTGTCATGTTGTGTGGAATACCAGACTAACATTAATCTTTATATGTCAGTGTTATTAATGTTCATGGTTTGATTTGATACAGGAAATACCGTGCAACTGGTTCAGAGACGCCATCCAATCCTGGTGGTGTCAGTGAGGAGTTTCGCCGTAGACACCAGCAAAGAGAAAAGGATCGCCGGGAACATGGAGTATTTGCCTCCTCTAAGGAGGACAGGCAGAGGGACAGGAGTAGTGACAAGGATCGAGACAGAGAAAGAGACCGTGACAGAGATAGAAAGAATGACCGAAGTATGTTCAAGCAGAAACACAATGTTTTTTTTCAATGCTCTGTGCACTATGAATCTCACAATTGTAACTTTAAAGTAAATCTAAATATTGTGTATAATGACATTTTTAACAGAACATCATTAATGGGTTTCCTTGTCTTCTGTTGAAATGGTAGGTGAGCGTAGCCGTGGTAGCCGCGGGGATAACGATAGGGAGCGAGGCGAGCGTTCACAGCGGGAAGGAAGCGCGAGGAGCGAACGTTCCTACAGAGACGGCTCATCTGAGCGAAGCATCAGCCGTGGCACCCGCAGGGATGAGCCAGCCACCCCACGCAACAGACCCAGAGGTCAGTCAATTATCATACTCTCATACTCCACACCACACACACCCAGGTCCCTCTGCTTTACCCACCATAAGGTAACTTGTGTAACACTCTGCTTGGTTTGACATGTCCTTACATATAAAAATTAATTTTATATTTGTATGATGATGTGGGCAGAAATTTAAACGATTAAAACTTGATATATATATTTTTTTAGTGATTTACAGTTTGTCTATATGCCCTTAACAATTTTTGCAGCTAAAGATAGCCCAAACTAAATAAATAAAAGGTTTTCTTATAAGTAATAACTAAAGGTCCGTGGATGTTATCTGCACAGATGCCACCACCCCGTCCCGCTCCAGCTGGGATGATGACGACTCTGGGTATGCCAGTTCCCGACGCTCCCACTGGGAAAGTCCCTCTCCTGCACCCTCTCATCGGGAAACGGACAGATCAGAACGCAGCCATCGCTCTGGCTCGGAGAGTGAGAGGAGAGACCGGTATGTCATGGATGCCTGTACCTACTTTTTCTAAATTTAACAGAACGTCAGCATACTAACGTGTTTTTTTTCTTCTACTCAGTATAATGTTGTTGGTAAAATGGAATTCCATAGAGAGCATAAATGTGTTTTTCGTGTGATTCATTCATAGATAACATTATTGTTGCTACCTCTCGTGCTTCTAGGTCAGTCAGGAATCGTTACCCAGATGATACTCCTCTGCCCACACCCTCATACAAGTACAACGAATGGGCTAATGACAGGAAGCATCTGGGCTCCACACCCCGCCTCTCCAAAGGAAAAGGTAAAGCATGCCTTCTTAAACACTCCCACTGGATTCCAGACTGCTCTTGCTATGCCGCTTGGTGCTGGATGAGGTCATCAAGCTTTTTCAGAAGCATATTCAACTTATTTAACATCAAGGATCAAGGAGTTTATTTGTCACATTGAAACACTGATTATGATGATACATTGAAATACCAATGTAAGACATGTAGTGGTTCCAGTTTCCTTCCAATGAGACGCCGCAGCTCTGCAAATGGAGGCACCCAGTGGAGCTAGAGCTTCATTTTGTAGGCAAATAGATCAGTCAGTGCCCATTATTTGAATAGCAGCCCTCCATAAAAATGTAACAACGAAACAAATCAAATCAAACTAAGCTGTGCTTTCCAAACTGTTTGAGACTGACTAAAAACTAAACAGAAAGTAACATAAAATGAACAGGGCATGATCCAGCGCAATGCTAGTCACAATAGGTAAAAAGAAAGGTTAGAAATACCAGAAAGGGTGAAAACAAGAGTGGGAGCTGTGATATCAGGCTGCCATTGTACGATGCCATCGCCATAGCAACTGCCATTGATAATTATAAATATCTTTAAACTGACCACTTTAAACTAGGACTGAAGTGATGCAATCAAGTGTAAGCTGTATTTAGTGGAAGTAGATATTGTTTACCTTTGCTGTGTGTTTCTGCCACAGGAAGGAAAGAGGACGGAGAAGAGGGCATCGCGTTTGACAATGAATCAGAGAAGGAACAGTGGGAAGAGGACCAGCGGGTAAATGATCACCCTGAATAGACATGTAGCCTCCTCAGTTTAATTTATACTGCTCAATGTAGCCAAGTTCAGCAGAGCAACTGTGTATATAGTACATTGCATGTAGTACCTATGTAATCATCAATGTAACCAACACTCATAGCTCAGCACAAATATATTTCTTTTGGGCCTCAGCGTTGTCTGGGACATGATTGGGGCATTGTGTCTGTTGTCTTCTAATGATTGTGTTGGTGTGACTGCTTGCTGGCTGACAGCAAGCGGACAGGGATTGGTACATGATGGACGAAGGCTACGACGAGTTCCACAACCCGCTGGCCTCCAGCTCAGACGAGTATGTGAAGAAACGAGAGCAGATCATGCAGAAACAGACCCAGAAGCGCATCTCTGCACAGAGGCGTCAGATTAACGAGGTTTGTCATAGCGCTCACATCGTGTTCTCCGTGGGCATTTATATGTACCTCTCAGTGCTTGTCCCTTTTTTGCCTCCATGCGTCAGTCACAGTTTCCATAGCACTACCTACGCAGTATTTATCTAATTAACTGTTATGGTTTCAAGGGAGAGCTGGCCTGTTATAGCCTCAAATCAAAATTACAATGAATTGAGGGTTTTACTGTGATGGAAATTAATGAATTATTATTTATTAGGCTGTCAAATGATTTAAAATTTTAATCATGATTAGTCTAATATGATTATGTAGTTAATCAAGATTTAAAAAAAAAAAAACTTGTTTAAACATCTGTTTAAATTGTACTCAAATACTTTATTTAGGCTGCAGCACAGCAATTAAATTTCTTGACGATGTGCTTGCATGTTCATGTTAATTATAAGAAGGATCACCATCAATCAAGATGATTTTCACCAGTTTTACAGAATATAATGCATGAACATTTGAAAAATAGGCCTATATTCTTTCCAAAATAATAATATTTCAGACATGTATTAGGCATAAGTTCAAAATATGATTTGAAGAAATAACAGACTACATTTTTGCTTGGCTGTAATGGCTGCAAGTTACACTTGCGCTTAGAAGAGCAAAGAGGAATTTTGAAGTTGGACTCCTGACAGTTCAGTCAAGTGAAGCAATAGGCTGTTTTAGTTGAGGTAAGGAAATGTGCGCATTCACGATCGTAGCCCATTGGCCATCAACCATGGCACACCGTATTTCATCTAGAAAAGTAAAAGCGAACTGCTTGTTGCTGTGGCCATGTTGTGAGTACATAGGACAAGTTGTAGAGCTACAATGTACCAATGTCTGGAGTTATGTGAGCTATAACCTCACCTTTTTGATTCTTTTCATGTTGCCCGACTTGCGTAGGATAATGAGCGCTGGGAGACTAACCGCATGCTGACCAGTGGTGTGGTCCAGAGGCTGGAGGTGGATGAGGACTTCGAGGAGGACAACGCCACCAAAGTCCATCTGCTCGTCCATAACCTGGTGCCACCCTTCCTGGACGGTAGGATCGTCTTCACAAAACAGGTAAGGTTTAGCAAAGTTAACCATAGTTCAGAAAAGAACAGAAGATCATGTACTACGTTCTTTAATTCCATTCGTCAAGTTCTGAACCGATATTTAAAAGAAATATCTTATTTGAATGGCTGCATAGGTGCACAGCTGCAGTCTTTTCTAAAACACATTAAACTTTCGTTTGTAAAGATATGAAAATATGATATGAAGATATGACCGAGTGGTCATTAATGTTCACTGATACGCTGTCACAAAAATCATTGCAAAGCGTGACTTCCATCATTAATTGTATTCAAGCTTTTAGGCAGAAGGATACAGGTGTGAGGTATTTGAAAAAATAGGTCCATAATTGAGAATGAATGGTCAAAAACCTGTTGTAAACCATACAGTTTGCAGCGACTTTTGTGTCAGCATATGTCAACATTACTGACCACTGGAAAGTTTCATGTCTTTACAAATGAACATTTAATGCTTTTTAGGAAAGATTGCAACTGTGCATTAATGTAGCCATTCTGTAGGTGAGGGGGTGCTACTATAATATATAAACAAGGCTTCAAGTGTAAAAAAAACCCAAACTTGTCCATTAAATGGCCCATCAAGGTGCAGTAATGGCCTGATAGAACAGCGTATTTTCAAAGTTTGATAAAAGTCCTTTAGATATATTCTGTTCTTCCGTTACATGTCAGAAACGTGAAAAGGGATACTTCAATTTCATAAACCAACAATGCAATAAGAAAGAAGTTGGTTATATATGTTATATAAAAATAAAAGTGCATTTTAAGAGAGCAAAGTGCTAAAGCCTGACGCACACTTTCTCATTGTCTTCAAAGTGCTCTAACTTTTGATCCAGGGCACCTATAAGCAAAATTCAAACTGTTTTATAAACTTTACCTCAGTGTTATCTATACTAGATGGGTGTTGAGAAGATTTTTTTACTTTACTGTTTTAACTGTTAATGTTAACATGTGCGTGATCGCCCCCTCTTTTTAAGACAAGGAGTTTACAGCAGGTCAAATAGTAATGCATGTCTTGACAGACAGGAGGGCTCTGTCTAGAGTGTTGTCTTCATGCCAGCTTATTTTGCCTGCAGCCTGCCAGACACTGCATTGCAGGTTTCCTCTTGGGCCTAATTAAGAGAGAAACTGGAACCCAGAACATTCCGTCTGCTGTGACAGATGGGAATTGCTTCAGAATCAAGTGTTGCAAATCATTATTCAAACCCTACACTCCCTGAAGTTATCTCTCCACTTTTTTGTGTTTTAATGACTTTCACTACCGTCCATTTTTGTGTTTTCTGTAGTTGGTCATGTAATGTGACAGCAGGAACTTTTTTGCCTGGCCTTTGCACAAACAGGTCCCATATGCTCGATATATTATTCTAGCTGTGGGTAATGTGAAACGAAACACAAACTAACGGGAGTAATGACTCCTAGTGAGCCACCAGAGGCCTCCCCTCTCTAGCAAGTGTAGTCTGAACAGAAACTCATGATTGACACATCCTCCAAAGGGGCCAAACCCCAACACCCCCCCGTTTATCCAGATGCATTAGTCTTGCCCTTGATGCGGGGGGTGGAGGGTGTAATAATTGGGCCTGTATGTCTGTCTGTCTGTCCATGTGAGCGTGTCTGCTGACATAACTGAAATATTGTTGGTTTACTTCAGGGTGAAGGCCTGCAGTCGCTTGAGTACTCTAGTCTGTTAAGGATTAGATAATGACTGCATTGGTCAGCGGTCAGGTGTATTTCGGAGGGACTGAACAAACACTGTGCGGAGCTTTAGCAAACAGTCTATCAGCAAACAGTCTTGTCTCTGAACTGTGTGCATGTCCTAAACTCTGCTGTGTGGTTTTTGCCCTTAGCCTGAGCCAGTGATCCCCGTGAGGGATGCCACGTCTGACATGGCCATCATTTCACGGAAGGGCAGTCAGCTGGTGCGCAAGCACCGGGAACAGAAGGAACGTAAGAAGGTACCCAAAACACAACCCTCCAATACAGCCCTTTTTAAAGGGAGATGTTCTTTTCTTTTAGCCTCTGTTTAAAACAAGGGCAAAGAAAAAGGTGTATCACATATGCAGCATGTTTATATAATTATAATTCTTTGTGGATATCTGTATTTATATAGGGATAGAATGGAAATAATAATTGCTTTGCATTATGACTTAAGACACTCAAAGTATGCCATTGATATTGGAGCACATAGCGAGTAGGCATGGCCCTGATTCTGTAGAAGCATATGAGGAGTTTAAATGCAAACTCAGCCATTCCATTTCCAATAAACTTAAAAAACAAAAAGTATATTCACATTTTTACAAACTTGTTATTAATCAAACACTAATTGCATTGTTTTGGTTTTATATTTACTTTACATCCAAATACTTAAAATAACACTTTAAATAGAAATTACTCCTGAATTATCATAAAAATCTGTAATCTGTGTTGATTACTGAAGTTGAAAGTGTATTATTTTTATTTTAACCCGCTGTGACAGGCCCAGCACAAGCACTGGGAGTTGGCGGGCACCAAAATGGGTGACATTATGGGCATCAAGAAGACAGAAGATGAACAAAGCAAGCCAGTGGGAGAGGATGGCAAAGTGGACTACAGGTAACACACTCTCATCCACAGACTGGTGAAAAAGTGAAACTTGTGAAAGGCCTACAGTTTAGTCCTGACTAATTGGTTGTTTTGCCTACCTCTCTGTAACACTGTCTTTCATCTTCCTCTTGACAGGACTGAGCAGAAGTTTGCGGACCACATGAAGGACAAGAACGAGGCCAGCAGCGACTTCGCCAAGAAGAAGTCCCTGGTGGAACAGAGGCAGTACCTGCCCATCTTCGCTGTGAGGCAGGAACTGCTCAACATTATCAGGTACAACTCTGCAGCAAGGGGATTTCAGCATGTGCAGCATGAAGACCCTCACCACAAATGGTAGACTTCACTTGACGTAGTGGGCAAATGGGTTGCTGTGGGTCTGGTGTTTGATGGGTGGGGGTTGAAAGAATTCCTAATTTCCCTCATTAGTGAGTTAAGTTATAGAAGTAATAAAGAATACATATGCATTTTGAATGAATGAATAAATGAATAAATGACTGTTTTGTAGGGATAATAATATAGTGATTGTGGTTGGAGAGACGGGGAGTGGGAAGACCACACAGCTGACACAGTACCTGCATGAGGACGGCTACACGGGCTATGGAATGGTGGGCTGCACACAGCCCCGTAGAGTGGCAGCCATGAGCGTGGCCAAGAGAGTCAGCGAGGAGATGGGCTCTAACCTGGGCGAGGAGGTGAGCAGGAGACTGGATTTTTGTTGTTTATTTTTATTTTTATTGTATTCTTCAGCTTGTTGTGTCGAGCCTCCATATTCGTGTTTGATTCTGATTCTAAAATGTGATTAAATCTTCATTCACTCGAGGACTGCGGCTTTGGACTGAAGTGTCTCCTGTGATTGCCCTTTTTTTAATCTTGGAAATACTGCCACCCTCTGGATATTTTATGTATTATCACAGTGATTTTTGCACAGAACTGATAGGATATTGTTTGTTCTAAAAAATGACATCTAGCTGAGAGCTAAGTCTGAAAGATTAATTGATTAAAAAAAAATGTAAATCACAACTTATGATGGCTGCAATTAATAGTGTAGCCCATGGCTCATGATCAGTTGTGAGGACTTTTGGTTGAGCAGAAGTTATGTACAAACAATACAAAGCCTATCCTCCTGCAGAGATCATATATATTCATCTATATTGTACAGCCACATCTGGCAGTGAGTGCTTTTTACCTGCAACAGCAATTAATACATTACAAAACAATAGATACACATACAAGCTAGTATTACTAGTTTGTATGTGAATGTATTCTGCGTTCTAGAGTCTTTGCTGTAAACTAACCTTACAAGTAGTCAACTTTTGCTGTTTTTCAGAATAAATTGAACTTTGGGCTTGAATGAAGGGTTGATTTAACAATGTAAATTCCATTATCTAGTGTGCTTAATGACCCCTATCCTCTGTGTTGTCTCCCAGGTGGGTTATGCCATCCGGTTTGAGGACTGCACGTCTGAGAAGACGGTGGTGAAGTACATGACTGACGGGATTCTCCTGAGAGAGTCACTGCGTGAGTCGGACCTCGACCACTACAGCGCTGTCATCATGGACGAGGCCCACGAGCGTTCGCTCAACACAGATGTGCTCTTCGGCCTGCTTAGAGAGGTCAGCATCAGTATAATTATATTATATATTTACAAAAACAAATATATATATATATATATATAATTTATTTATTTTATTTGTCTATTTGAGCCTTATAACTTTAGCCACCGGGTGGTAGTGTTAGATATTAAAAATGACCTGAAAATAATTAAATTGATTGAAGATTGATCACTCTCATTTTACAGATTGTGGCCCGGAGGTCTGACCTGAAGCTCATCGTCACCTCAGCCACAATGGACTCTGACAAATTTGCAGCTTTCTTTGGAAATGTTCCCATATTCCACATTCCAGGAAGAACATTCCCAGTGGATATCCTGTTCAGCAAGGTACGTCAGATATATTTCAAATGACTTATTTAACCTCTGTGGTCCGGTCTTTCCCACAGTGTGCGTCTGTGTGTTGCACAGAATATACATTGTCTGTATATTTCATACTGGCCATATAGTGATATGTCTGTTATGATGTATTTTGTTTTGGCTACTAAGTCAACTTGGCCAAATAAATCTGATACTGTGAATACTTCTAATATAGTATGAAGAGTTCAGATGCCCTCTAAGTCCATCTTCGGAAATATGCAAAAATTGTGTTTATAATAATTTCCAAGTAATCTTCAAGTTAAAATTTATTATATAAGTAAAAACAAATCAAGCCGAAACCATCCAGCTGTGGTTAGATTGATGGTAATGTTTATGACAGTTAAATAAATATATTTCTGTAAATTCATCACAAATGTACTGAGAAGGTTTTGCATCTGATCTCTTCGTGTGTAACTAACTAGTAATGTGTGTTGTGTGCTTCAGACCCCTCAGGAGGATTATGTTGAATCTGCAGTGAAACAGGCCCTGCAGATCCACCTGAGTGGGATGAATGGGGACATCCTCATCTTCATGCCCGGACAGGAAGACATTGAGGTGAGTGTCTCACGGAGGGAGGATGGGAAAATGTTTTCATAGGTTCATAGAAAGAGCCAGATTGATTAAGGTTTTAAATATGGTGGTGGGAGAGAAGGGTTGAGGGCCTGTGGTTCTTGCATCTAGCTGGCAGTGTTTATAAACAGATCCTGCTGAGTGAAGGAGATGTCTGGAAGTTGTATGGAAATGAGCCGGTGAGTCACAGACTTTCAGGTGTGCGTACGGAGAGAAGAGAGAGGGAGGCCGGACTCTCAGGTGTGAGTACGGAGAGATGAGAGAGGGAGGCCGGACTCTCAGGTGTGCGTACGGAGAGATGAGAGAGGGAGGCCGGACTCTCAGGTGTGCGTACGGAGAGATGAGAGAGGGAAGCCGGACTCTCAGGTGTGCGTACGGAGAGATGAGAGAGGGAGGCCGGACTCTCAGGTGTGCGTACGGAGAGATGAGAGAGGGAAGCCGGACTCTCAGGTGTGCGTACGGAGAGATGAGAGAGGGAAGCCGGACTCTCAGGTGTGCGTACGGAGAGATGAGAGAGGGAGGCCGGACTCTCAGGTGTGCGTACGGAGAGATGAGAGAGGGAAGCCGGACTCTCAGGTGTGCGTACGGAGAGATGAGAGAGGGAGGCCGGATTCTCAGGTGTGCGTACGGAGAGATGAGAGAGGGAGGCCGGATTCTCAGGTGTGCGTACGGAGAGATGAGAGAGGGAGGCCGGATTCTCAGGTGTGCGTACGGAGAGATGAGAGAGGGAGGTCGGACTCTCAGGTGTGCGTACGGAGAAATGAGAGAGGGAGGCCGGACTCTCAGGTGTGCTTACGGAGAGATGAGAGAGGGAGGTCGGACTCTCAGGTGTACGTACGGAGAGATCAGAGAGGGAGGTCAGACTCTCAGGTGTGCATACGGAGAGATGAGAGACGGAGGTCAGACTGCAATCTGATCTCTGCACAGCAGGACTAATGCGAATGTTGCTTGGCTCTGTTGGTGGTCCTCTAAATCAGCTGAAAGTACAAGCAACTCCAGGCAACCACTGATGGCCTCTACATATTTGTTTAGCTATGCCTATAATATATATGTTTTATTTATGGATAAACACATCTTCTGTGCAGTTCCGGAAATATCAGATTGTTGTTAGTTTAAGGCTTTGTTCAGTTTTTTCCTCTCTGTCTTCCCTCTAATGTGTGGCTCCTCCCCTGTCTCCCCCAGGTGACGTCGGATCAGATCGTGGAGCGCCTGGAGGAGCTGGAAAATGCCCCCCCGCTGGCCGTGCTGCCTATCTACTCCCAGCTGCCCTCCGACCTGCAAGCCAAGATCTTTCAGAAGGTTGCTCTTTCCACATGTCTTTTTACAGTGTATTCTTATGGCACGCAGGTGGTGTTTGAGCAATTGGTCATGTAATTGATTTCTAATAGTGGTTTTGTGTTTACTGTGTCATGACTAGGCCCCAGATGGCGTGAGGAAGTGTATCGTGGCCACCAACATCGCCGAAACATCTCTGACTGTAGATGGCATCATGTTCGTGGTGGATGCTGGGTACTGTAAACTCAAGGTACCGGCTTTGGCCGTAGAACAGCAGAGGGTTCTTCTTCTCCTCTTCCCCGCTGTTTGAGCCTGTCAGAAAACTTTAACTAAATAATCCTAAAAAAATAGGATTGATATGATTTATCTGCTCGCTTTTGCCCAGGTGTTCAACCCTCGCATTGGCATGGACGCCCTGCAGGTGTACCCCATCAGCCAGGCCAATGCTAACCAGCGCTCTGGTCGAGCTGGGAGACAGGACCAGGACAGTGTTACAGGTAAAGGATATTTAGTGGTTAAAAAGAGATGATTTCTTGTTATTTCTGGTTTATTTGACATGGGCGGTGCACATTAACAGACACTGAATCTGAATGTGAAATGGCTATTTTACATCTGTTGTCCATGGACTGAGGTTAAAAGGGAAGATGCATATTAATTAATTAATTAATTAATCAATCAGTTAGTCAGTCTTTACTTTTCTCTGCTGTTAGTACCTGCCAAGACAATTTCTTTGTTTGTGTAAAATGTAGTGGTGTGTCAGTTGTGTTGTGCAGTGATGTCTGACATTCGCATGTATTTTTCAAGGAGTATATTAATTTTTGTTAGCCTGGATAGCAACCCAGAGTGTAGTTGACATGGTTAAACTATGCAATCAAACAACTGCAATCCAAACCGTTGTTTACATGAATTATTTTTTTGTTGTTGTTGGGGTTAGAGGTAATTTTGCTGCACAAAGTGAAGTCTTCAGTCCAAACGATCCCAGTTGAGATTTCAAACCACAAAAATGTTGCAAAACCTCTTGTTTGTTACAGTCTTACTGTGTTTAGTGGAACAAATATTTACTTATTTATACAAGTGTCCCATGCTCAACCGAGCTTTCACAAACACTGAAGCTGTTTTGATTACTGGAGCTGATTAGCACAATGCTTGCCATGCACTCTTAGTGAGAATTATGTTCTCACAAAGGCTGTGTTTTGTTTGTGCAGCCGTGTGGTTTAGCTAATAGATGCCACAGTGGCAGTGAAAGAAATCCGTATCTGTGAATCATGGGTTGTGTTGCCAGTTGGTGCTTCCGCTTCCGCGTAACACTTCCAGTTGGTCTGATGAGAGGTCTCAAGATCACAAAAAAAATGACGGAAGTGTTTCAGCTCAGCAGTAAAGTTAGGGAGTATGGAGATATTGAAGAAAGCGGATCAAATGTAATACCTTTTTCTGTAGACAAGTACTTTTATGTCGATGTGTTGCCTTAGTCTGTTAATTAATGTGCAGACAAACTTCTTAGACAGATGATGGATGTCTGAATGCAGGTCAGGATGGCTGTAGGCTTAAGAAAGCAGTGATGGGGTGAACAGTGAACAGTGACGTGTTTTTTGGGGGGGGGGCATTGTTGTAACAGTGATGTTGGAGATTAGAAGGTCCAGGTCTTGTGTGATTTTGAAGTGGTAAGAAGGGTGTTTCTGTGGTGAATTACACTGCATTATGGCCCAGTCATTAGGCCTGTGATCTTGAGGTCTCACTCTCCTACCCTGGGGACATGAGAAGAAGTGCTAACCAGGGGGTCCAGTGTTACCTTAGGCCTTGTGTAATTTTAGCTTTCTAATGACACTTGCAATCTCTTGCCACATTTATGGCACACTGAGTTCCTTCCTGTACGAGACCTTGCACACAAAGACTAGAAGAATAATACACTCACACTCTCTCTGACACACACATACACACACACAGACGCACAGTCCATCTCCTCTACACTGACACCATTACCACCGCCCCCTCTCAGCACGCGGTCAGTGTGATTAGGGCAGCTCTCTCCAGCCAGCTGAGTGGACTGGCACACAATGGCTGCGCTGATTAAAGGAGCTCGTTATGAGCAAACCTCATCCACCCAACCCCCTCAGTCAGCACCTCTGAGTACAACCTCTCCATCCCCACACACCCCATACTGGATCAGACTGTGTGTGTGTGTGTGTGTGTGTGTGTGTATATATATATATATGTGTGTGTGTGGTGTGTGTGTGTGTGTGTGTGTGTGTGCTTGGGTGTGTCTACTAGAGGAGTCTGCTATTCCTTTCATGGTCCTCTCTGTCTCTTTCCCTCTGTCTCTATCAGTTGCATCCAAATGGGTTGTGGAGGGTCTGATGAGTTCACTGTGTTCCCTTTGGCTCCCACAGCCTCACACTTCCCATTTTAGAACTCTCAGAAAGATGGGCCAATAGACATTTTGTGTGTGTGTGTGTGTGTGTGTGTGTGTGTGTGTTGTCTGGTGCATGTAAATAAGCCTATCTACAAAGTCTTGAATGGGCTCTCGGTTTGAATTGGGTTGTTTACTGAAGCTCAGCGGTGCGCTCGCGGGATTCTTTCATCCTGATGCCGATCCACATCGCAGGCGTTCACCGCGATCATCACGCACCTTGCCCCACAGTGCCCGTAACTGTATCTTTCCCAGCAGCATCCCTGTCTGTGCGAGGTGGGCTGTGAGAGAGATGGGGGCGCGTCAGGATGGTAATCTCCAGAGGATTTCACGGCGTTTAAGTCTGTTTACAGCAGGCAGAACGCGCCACAAAGGCTTCCGGCCCACTAGGGCTGTTAGTGACCCTCTTCTTTAATCCGCATGCCGGAGAGGGTGCACAGCTACCCCTGCCTGTCTGTCAAACACACACACACACACACAGGCATGCATGCATGCGCACATCACATCTCTCACACACACACACACACACACACACAGAAGCCTGTGTTTGTTTTGCTTCCATGTAAATGTGTCTGGAAGCATCATGAAAGAACTCTTCACTCTTCAGATTAGAGACGAGCCTCCGTCTTGGCACCTTCAGCTCCTGCATCTGTGAAGAATCAATTTCTGTTCAGGAGACAAGCTTTTAAGAGAACTAAGGCTGCGGGGAGCTTTCTGTGTGTGTGTGTGTGTGTGTGTGTGTGTGTGTGTGTGTGTGTGTGTGTGTGTGTGTGTGTGTGTGTGTCTGGGTGAATGACTATGCATAGAAGAATACCGAACCCTAAAAACACCCACCTCAAGCCGTGACTACAGCAGTGACTTCAATGGGCAGACGGCAGTAGGGACTCTTATGCATACGCTTCCCTCCTGTGGAGCACCTCTTTAGAATAACACCCTAGACTTCAGAGAGATTAACCAATAACCAGGAGCGGCTACAGATAGACAGACAGTCAGTCAATCTCACCTCAGACCTATCTCTCCTCCACAGTACCCACGGCTCTGCTTAATCACCAGGGGTTTAAGACACTCACAACAATACTGTTTGGGGGAACTTGTTTATTGACGAGGGTTTTGGTGCTGGCCTCTTCCAAAAGCGAGGGGAGCCCCTGTGAATAGGACAGGGAGTTGTGTTGCATATGCTCATACACACGCATACATGCTCAGGGGCGTTGCACAGATGCATGCGCACAGACCCCATGCTGGGCATGTTTTTCGAAGGTGTCGAGGAGAATAAACACACCCACTCTTGTAAGTACACTAAGCTGGAACTTGATGTACCAAGGGATGCTTGATCTCTTGCAGTACATTACATTTATGCAGTTAGCAGACGCTTGTACTAAATGAGACTTACTAAGCCTGTCTGGGGCACTTTTGTTTTTTTTCTGTATTGCTCTCTACCTGCCAGATTCTCACTGTTTTTAAACCTATATATCTCCTGTGGCAGGCTTTACACCCAGAGTGCTTACAAGAATGAGATGCTGACCACTACCATCCCGGAGATCCAGCGGACCAACCTGGCCAACGTGGTGCTGTTGCTCAAGTCACTGGGTGTGCAGGACCTGCTGCTCTTTCACTTCATGGACCCGCCGCCCGAAGACAACATGCTCAACTCCATGTACCAGCTCTGGATCTTGGGTGCACTGGACAACACAGGTGTGCTAACAAGGACTATAGGCTTGATTCCACTGGGGGAGGGGGTGTGACACCTTTGTGCATGTCCCTAACACAGGCACTTGTCGCTAGATGAGCGCTATAGTGACTGTGGAGGTAATCATGTGAAGCAAAAGTAGAGGTCAGGTCATTATAATAGAACAACAACAGAACAAAATTATTTGGGTTCTCTGAATATTTCTGAAGATTTGTATGGGTCTGCTGCTAAGGTTCGGTCCAATGCCTCCTTGCATTATGGAACAGTGTGAATAGGAAGTTGGCCTTGGCCTGCCATTTCAAAATTGCAAAATTGTGATGACTCCTTTTTTCTTCTCTCCCCCAAAAAAGAAATAATAGCTCAGTTATTTGCAGTAATATTTCAGATGGGCCGATGATTCATTTGACCCGGGTCACAAAGGCTGACGGTCTTCTCCCACCTGACTGCCAGTGTTCAGTTTAAGTGCGGCTCATAGAGTGGACCGGTTGTAGCATTAGCAGGGCATTGCATCAGACTTCCTCTGTCCAGAAGAAGCTGTTTGTCAGCTGCCCGCTCTCCTCTCCTCTCCTGTTGGTTGTTAATCCCACCTAAACGCTGCCATGTCTGAGCTGCGCAGGGTTTGATCAAAGTCCAGAAACGCTCAGCTTCCTCCATTAGCTGCAACATCGTCATTAGAAGCTGAGCAGCCCCGTATTGTGTTTCCTGCCTGCTGGTGTTAGACCATCTGCTTTGATGGCTCATTTAGCCAGCAACACCACAAGCATCCACTACACACCACATGCTCTTTCTCCTATTAGAGAGCTCTAGCCTCTCACCACTATACTTGTTACAATATGTATATCAGAGTAATCCAGGGTGTTCAACTATGTTCAACAGAGGGGTTTTAGGGGGTGTTCATTGTATCAGGGTTTCATTGAAGAGAGCTATCAGAAGTTGAATTCTTGGGTGGGGAGACATATCTGATTTGTTGGGCACGAGCCTCTGGTCTTAGTTCCGCAGGTAGCTTATGCTTTGACATGACTGACCCTCTCTTGTGCCCATCCTGCCTGCTCCTCTCCCCAGGTTCGCTGACGCCCACTGGTCGCCTCATGGTAGAGTTTCCCCTGGACCCGGCCCTGTCCAAGATGTTGATTGTGTCGTGTGACATGGGTTGCAGTGCCGACATCCTCATCATTGTCTCCATGCTGTCTGTGCCAGCCATCTTCTACAGGCCAAAGGTAGGCCGCTAGTTAGCCCTTTTAACCAGCATGTTTCATGTAGACAGCTTGCATAAGAACACCAAACAGTTAAGGGGGCCTGGTGATGCAGCATAGTGTAATAGCAGTATTGTAAGGGCCTAAGGAATAGTCAACCTGCATTTGATATCCACTTAGTGAGATGCATGTCTTTTTGTATGAAGGCATTTGCTAAGTCTCACTCCTTTTAGATAGGGATTTTCTTTCCAAAATGTTCCCTCTGTTCTTAAGGAAGACTTTTTTTGACCGTTTTGTGCTTCAGGGTCGAGAGGAAGAGAGTGACCAGGTGAGGGAGAAGTTTGCGGTGCCTGAAAGTGATCACCTAACGTACCTCAACGTTTACCTGCAGTGGAAGAACAATAATTATTCCAGCATCTGGTGCAACGAGCACTTCATCCACACCAAGGCCATGCGCAAGGTATCTGCACTGTGATCAACACAAAACTCTACCCCAGATCTTCTCAATATACAAATCGGCAGGCAAAGTACAGGGTTGCAGCTAAAAGCACATTACTGGAATTCAGATGTGGGCTAGGCCATCTCAGATTTGACAGTACGTAATTATATGTATCAGCTTTGACTTCAGACAGAGAGGGCCCTTGCTTGCTATAAACCCTGACAATATTGGAGCTTTGACGAGGTCACTTGATCAGTTCCCACAGAGCAGTTCAGTGCTCAAAGTACTGCGATAGAAGTTAATACGTTTGTGTCTGTGTGTCTGTGTGTCTGTGTCTGTGTGTGTGTGTGTGTGTGTGTGTGTGTGTGTGTGTGTGTGTGTGTTTCAGGTGCGTGAGGTTCGAGCGCAGCTGAAGGACATCATGGTGCAGCAGCGGATGAACCTGGTGTCCTGCGGTTCCGACTGGGATATCATCAGGAAGTGCATCTGCGCTGCCTATTTCCACCAGGCTGCCAAACTCAAGGTACACCACCAACACGCAGGAGATTGTTTCCTTAAACCCATGTGTATTATGTAGTGTGGTCATCAACTATATGTAAGTGTTGTTGGTAAGGCTTAGTGAACGTTAACAGAATAATTACTTTAAGTTTCATTTACACATTCTTAGTCTTGGAAGGTCAATGTCTGTCAACACTGACTTTGTGTGTATGTCTGTCTATGTGTGTTTGTAGGGTATAGGCGAGTATGTGAACGTGAGGACGGGGATGCCCTGCCACCTGCACCCCACCAGCTCTCTCTTTGGGATGGGCTACACCCCTGACTACATCACCTACCATGAGCTGGTCATGACCACAAAGGTGCAGTAGCCATCACCAGACTCTCAGCCATAATAGCCTCATTAAAAAAGGAGCTGCCTGTATTGTTTCCTGTCTGCTGGTGATGGATCATCATCTGCTTTAATATGATGACTCATTTATATGGCAAGAGCATTAAACATCAGCTATACCATATTTTTTCTTTTCTGCTAGGGTCTTATTGGCACACTGTCATTTAGGTCTGTGTGATTCAGTGAGCTTTTTAAGATGTCAGTTAAAGAAGTGTTTCCCACAGAGACAAACAGCATATTTGAAGCATCCTTGATAAGGAATTATATACTACTATTTGTATGTATACATACATATATATATATATATATTTGTTTAAGCATTCTTGGTAAAGAAATTATATATAGATAGATAGTTTGTCTTCTAGATTTCTAATTCTAGATTTGTTGTTAGATTCTTTCTTAGATTCTTTGATGCCTTTGTTGTTACAGATTAATGAATGTGGTAACTCACTGAGTGTGTATGTGTTTTTTTAACTTCTCTCTCTCTCTCTCTCTGGTTTGTGCATTCAGGAGTACATGCAGTGTGTGACTGCAGTGGACGGTGAATGGCTGGCTGAGCTAGGACCCATGTTTTATAGCATCAAACACGCTGGCAAGAGCCGACAGGTACAAAACACACACACAAACTCACACACACACACTCTCTTACTCAGCCTCTCACCTTCATGGAAAGGTTTTGAAATTTGAAATTTTGGCTGTGAAATGGTGGTAATGCTGTGAAATACTATAGTGCAATACAGAGCAACACAAGCAGGTAACATACTCTGTGTATCAGAAAATTGGGTAAAAAAACCTACTTGTCCTTGGAAAGACAGTGGCGGGAGAATGCCATATGGGGTTGTCTAAATGTACAAAACATTTTACATCAATTCATCAACTTATTTTGCCATCAGTGCCTACATAGCTAACATTACCCATCAGCCTACTCATGGGGAGGTCATAGCTAAAATGGTAAACAATTTTACTAAACATAAAGTACATTTGTTTCACTTAGACAGCTTGCATAAGAATACCAAACAGTTAAGGGGGCCTGGTGATGCAGCATAGTCTAGTAGCAGGATTGTAAGAGCCTAAGAAATAGTCAACCTGCGTTTGATATCCACTTAGTGAGATGCATGTCGTTTTGTATGAAGGCATGGTTTTTTTTGGATAGGGATTTTTTTTTTTTTCCCCAAAATGTTCCCTCTGTTCTTAAGGAAGACTTTTCATAGCTAAAATGGTAAACAGTTTTACTGAACATAAAGTACATTTACTAAATGCAAGTTTTTTTTTTTTTCCCTCTCTGTAATATTGACACCTATGTATGTATGCATTTTTTTTTGTTGTTGTTGATTAAGCCACTAACAAATAGGTCAAAGTTGTGAGGGAGTTCTGTACTTGGAACTGTCAGGAATGTCAGCCTTGCACACAACCTTGTAGTGGCAGTATCAATACAAATCACACTTCAAGAGGTGCATTGTCCATCTTCAGTTCTGACCTCTTCCTTTTCTCTCTCATCTTGCCTGTGTGTCTGTGTGTGTGTGTGTGTAGGAGAACCGGCGACGGGCGAAGGAGGAGATCACCAACATGGAGGAGGAAATGTCTCTGGCCGAGGAGCAAATAAAAGCCCGCAAGGAGGAGCAGGACAGAAAAAACAACATGGGGAGCACCAGGTATTCAAACCTTACCACACACTATGGAGTGTTCCTACCCATCCTGACTGTGATTAACCATAGAGGAGTGTTGTGCTGGGAGCCCCATCCTCACCCTAATGACCTCAGCGGCCCCTGATGAGGAGGAGCACAGGGGGGACAGCCTCAGGCTGGGCCTTTCTGCTTTGCCGTCTTAACTCAACGCATGTTTACAAATAGTCCTCACAGGCCTCTTAAGCCCCGTCGACCGAGCTTTTAACACAGTAGGGCTGCAGAGTGTGGGATGCTGGGTGTAATTGCTGCACTAAGACCAGAAATAATGAAAATGGGTTCTAATTGCTCTCTAAGAGGAAGCTGAAATGATTATTCAACTTCCTGGTCATGAACCAGAAGGGTACATTATTGCCTGAAATTAGACAATCAAATCAAAATTGCTCAGAAAATAAAGGCATCAGTAGCAACATGCCAGTCCCTATGTTCCTTAAAAAGTAACTTACCTTATGAAATCAGAGACATCAGGAACATACCTTATGACATCAGAGCATTTGACCCTAAATGTGCATGTTCACGCATATAGGAGCTTGGCCACCTGAGGAAAGGTACCCGTCACTCAAGCGTTTTAGCATCCTCAGTCATCCATATTCGTCTGCTTGATTCATTCTCACCTCAATCTTTTTTTCAGTCCTTTCTTTCTCTCCTTCTCCTCCTCCTCCTCCTCCTCCTCTCTCTCACTCTGTCTCTCACTGTCTCTCGTTCCCTCTTTCGCCTATGCTTCTCTTTGTCTTCTTGATGAGCTTTTCTCACCTCTTGTCTCCACATGAGGGGAACAGAAATAATATTGACTCCTGGCTGACCCCTATTACTGTAGCAATTTTCACTGGGCCACATCCGAGACTGAGTGTGTGAGAGAGAGAGAGAGAGAGCGGGAATGAGGAGATGGGCCAGGCCTTCATTTTCTGACAGTCTCAACCCCCAACCCCCTTCCACCCTCCAAATTAATTTTGCACACATCTGTCAGGAGTCACAAAGGAGGAAGATGAGTTTCACTTCCAACAAGCGAACGCTTTATTAATTAATCAGAGTGTTTATCTCCAAGCCAGAGTCCTTGTCTGGGTGTCTGGCGTGTCTTTGCCAAGACTGTGCCGTAATCACACGGCAGGGTGAGGGGATTGCGAGTCGGGCACCTGATTTTGAGACGATAATTACGGTGAGCTCCTTCAGTGGCTCATTGGCTTTGGTGCCTCTCCCCTCACTGTCTTTAGAAACTCAGCATCTGCTACTTAAGTGTAGATCATTACAATTGCATTGAATGGGGATAAAGCAAAGTGCCTGTGTTCTGTGTGTTTCTATGCGAATCTAACATCAGAAGGGGAAGTGAGCCTTTTTTTTTCCATCTGCATAAATAGGAAGTGGTGTTTGTTGTCCTTTGGTCTCTCAGATGAAGGAGAGCAGCAAAACAACATGAATTGACAGGGTCACTGCTGTAAAATGGCTCAGTGGATGTAGAGAAGAGGCTCTCATACTTCCTTTGGGCTGCCTGCGATTTGTCCATTTGCCTGATCAATGGGAAATGGAAGCTGTGTGTATACTGGAAGTAGATGGGAGAGAGCTTCTATTGTAGTTCCATTATCACAATCTCTGCTTCTGTTCTTACCGCGAGTCTCAGCACACACCTGGTGGTTGAAAAGGAGAACCCCTTAAGCCTTGCGCCACACACACACACACACACACTCACACACACACACACACACACACTTACACACCACCTCTCCAGCAGACAAACCACTCCAAAAACGGCTCCCACTCTGCATCCCAAACTTCACAGAGAATTACGAGCCGGACAAAACATTACCCTGAATTTGGCTTTAATCTCACTGAGTGCACCCCCCACCCCCTCATCCCAGCCCCCCATTTACCCAGCCCCCTCTACCCCCCTTCTCTGCCCCTCTGTGATCTGAATCCCTCTCCTGCTGCTGCGGCTGCAGACCCTTGAGTGCTTTTTGAGGAGGACTCGGAGCGAGCGAGGCCCGGGTCAGACGTTCCCTTTGTGCTCGCTGTGTTAGCCTGCCCCAGACCTGGGCCCCTGTCCTACAACCTGAGCCCGCAGACTCATCAAACAACAACCTCCTTTACATGAGGTTTCAATTCAGCAACAGTGAATGAATGGAAGCCGAAGAGCTACAAGCCTGTCCCTCGGTTTGGTCTGTGTTGTGTTTTTTTTTTGTTTTTGTTTTTTTCCCCCCTTTTCCTTCTGAAGGGACAGATTGAAAACACATTGATTGGGAGAGGATGACAAAGCAGGGAATGCTGCTGGCACGTCTCTGGGCTGGATGTATGAATTCACCTGGTGGCTGCTGGGGTGACGTACGTGTGTGTGTGTGTGTGTGTGTGTGTGTGTGTGTGTGTGTGTGTGTGTGTGTGTGTGTGTGTGTGTGTGTGTGTGTGTGCGTGCGCGCGGGTGTGCGCAAGTGTGTGTGTGTGTGTGTAGGGAGGGGTGTTGCTGGTGCTGAGGTCACGGCCTGATGGGTGTAATTGCAGGCCGCGTGGAGGGGGACTGCTGGGTTGCGGCTGTAATTAAAGATGATAGATTGCGCTGTCATGCCGCGCTCCACAGCGGCCCTCCGAGAGACGGACTGTCCTTTTTATTCTCCTCTGTCCTCACTTTGAACACTTCTCACCCCTTTCCATTCCTGTCACTCTCTCTGTCTCTCTCTCTCTCTCGCTCTCTCTCTCTCTCTCTCTCTGCTGCCTGACTCATTCCCTTTCTTCGTTCTCACTCAGGTTTTTAATCTCATTTCATTCACAAAACAGCTTTACCACATACACGTTACTAGGATACTGAAGCCGAGTGGCAAGCCCTGTTTTGAATTACCTAAGCCAGCAGTGAGTGGATAAAAATAAACATTGATGTGGATGGAGACCGTGTCAGAAATTGATCTTTCATTAGTCAATGAGGTCATTGTGTAGTCATACTAGATTGACTGGTAGGCAGGAGATGCAATAATGGCCACATCCACTAAAAAAAGAGAAAGAGGGTTGTAATGATACAGAGGCAGGTGCTATTTTGTGATGATGTTTATCAGTATAATTTATATAATTCATTTTCTGGTTGCACTGTAAAGGTAGTGGTTTTAATCATATGTGTTAATGCAAAGGAACACAAACCCTGTTCCAGAGAAGTCATGTAGAGAGGGTGTATGTATGTAGTGTAAGCCTATATGTGTTAGTGTGCAGGAGTCTGCAGTTATTTGAGTCCCTTTTAAAAGTGATAAACTAATGGTGTCCTCTCCCCTATATTTCCAGGTCGATCCGAATCTGTACCCCAGGGAGACGAGAGGACGTGCCCATGACCCCCAAACGCACCCCAGCACGCTTCGGCCTCTGAGTGGAGACGGACACTCAGTGGACCTTCTGAAATGCCACATCTACCCACTCTGAATGCCCGTTTTTAAAGTCTTTGTCTTCTGTGCTCTGTGCTGTGAGCCTACTACAGCCAGGGTGTGATCAGACACGGAGACCCAAATCCTTGCAGTTCCCTAGATTGACCAGCAGTAGGCACACTTGTATAAGGTATTGGAGGCTGTGAGCCCAGCCCTTCAGTATCTGGTTGAGTGATTGTCCTCTGTGTGCAGGCAGAACACAGAGCCCCTGAAATGGCTGTTTTATTATTCTCCCAACTATTTAGACCAAGACATTCAGAGTTTAATCACAACCAAATTATTGTCCAAAAAAAAAAAAGATTCCTAATATTTTAGACCTCACATTTTTGTATGGAGGTGGTTGTGCATTTTGTTTCTTTTTTTCCCTTTCTTATCAGGCAGACCATTATTACAATTGTCAGTTTGCATTAGATTTTATGAACTGTGATAATTTCTGTAACTGTCATTGTAGGAGTTTGTATTATCGGTAAGAAAAAATAGAAATCCCTTTGTTTCCCTGGCATTACCGTTACATTTCATCATGTCAGGAACTTAACTGAAAGGGACCTCTATGAGCAAAAAAAAAAACATAACAGTTTATCGTTATTTCACTTGACACATTTGTTATTTTACCTTAGAGAGAAAAATACGCTGGCTCTGTATGTTCTGGTTTAAGTAGAACCTGGGAAACAACCAAACAAAAACTGAACCTCCATCTCTGACCCACTGGAGATGGGTGTGTGGTGTTCTCACATTAAGGATCTGTGTTGTGTACAGTGTGCTGGGCATAGGTGTTGTCGTGGAAACGCGGCGCCTCAGATTTAGCTCCCAGTGTCCAGTGTCCTCTTCAGCTGCCTGTCAGGGCTGCCTGTCTCTGGCATAGGGCCACTACCATACCGCTGCCCTCCCAGCCTGACGTGCTGTAAATTGGAGAGGAGCACTGCAGACAGGGTTGGAGGGGATGCACTCCCTATTCACTCACTCTGGTTCCTCTCCATCCTTACGTACCCACCTCTTTTCTTATGTTCTGCTTTAAAAAACAAAAACAAAACACTTCTGTACAGATTGTTTTTAAGCCCTAAACTGCTTTGATCCGCTTTCACAGTCAATGTTTATCTGCCATGGTGTGCTAAGGGCACCTCATTACTTGGGGGATTTTTTTGGGAAATGATATTAAATAATTCTTTTGTAGTTAGAGACTGTTGCTTCTATTGCTAAATATGTGTGTGTGTGTGTGTATATGCATGTGTGTGTAGTGATGTGCTTAAACTACTATGCACAGTTGTCTTTAGAGTCCAAACACATCAAGTTTATGACATATTTTAAAGTCATTATATTTGTCACGGCTCTGCTCTGGTCAACCTGTGGAAATGATTAACTTTCCTTTCCAAGGTTGATATTCAACACACAAATATTTCAGGCTTCTGTTCTCCCAACAGCATTTTCATCTCACCACCGGCCCTGGTGTTTACCCTGCTCCAGACGAACATTGGCTCCACTAAACCAACTCCATTTAAATACATAAGCATTCATGGTGCTCCACTTGCTCATTACTGGCAGTGCTGAAAGGATAGACCTGTGTTTTAATTAATTCCCCTCTTCCCTCAGCACCCCCTGGGTCTAACTCGTATGCAAACACAAGACACACACACACGCACGCACGCACCTATTCTTCCTCTCTTGCTGAAACACTTTCTCCATCTTTCTCTCTCTCCCTCCCTCTCTCTCTCTCACACACACACACACACGTGCGCACACACACAATTCAATTACTCTCTGCAGGCAGAGAATATTAAATCAGACGCTGATGGGGCAGAAAGGTGAGGTGACACTTTCTAATTATAATTATGATGGATGACCCTCCTTGGCCAAACAAAGCCTTGTCCTTTACTCCTCTCCAGACGCTTTCCTGAGGGCCAGATGCAGCAGGTTTGCTGAGGATTTAGGAAGATTTTCACTCTTCTGCTTTGTCTTCGGGTCAGGATTAGTCCCTGAGAGTTGTGAGAATTGGATTCCAAGTAACTGGTTTAGTTGGTTGGTTGGCTTGGTTGAAATTATATTAGATTGCAGTATCCCACCACCCCCGTCCCATCTGCCCCATCCGCCCTCAACTCTTACTGTATACAACAACACAGCCAAAGCAGTCCTGAAGTTTACGGAAGTGTTCCTGGCAAACAAATTGGACATACCTGCACTTCTGCAAAATGCACATCTCAAGCCTATTATGAAATTGATGGAGCCTCTAAAAGCTTAGCTTCTTCCTTTCACAGAAGCCTTGAACAACTTTTAAGGTGTTTTCAAAGAATGGCTTAAACAACAGTAATAGGCCAAATCACAAAGCACTGCAATTTTATCGGACTGCTTTGGGTGTCCAAAGTAATGGAGCAAGGACGATCACCATGCCGTTATGTGCAGCTGAAAAGACAATTTTTACTTGCACTTTCACTGCCACTCACGCTATTAAAGGCTGTGTATGCATCCACACAAAGACACCCCCCCCCCCAAAATAGAACAGCTGTGATTGCTGCTAGGACAGCTTAACTTTGCATTTATTCTTGTTCTTCAGCATCCCAAAGGTCCCTGTGCCAGCAGAGATGATTATTCAATTCGATTCAATTTTATTTATACAGTGCCTTTTACAGTAGTGTTGTCTCACGCCACTTTACTGCAAGTAGCACCCAAGAGCAACAGTGGCAAGGAAAAACTCCCTTGTGGTAGAGAGTCTAGGAAGACACCTTGGACAGATGCATGGCTCAAGGGGACTACCTGGCTGCCAGGGGTCATGCAGGAGAAGTACAATCAGCAGTTACCCTGACAATTTGTCCATGGTTTTAGCTGAGCATCAAAATAATTCCAGAATATTGTCCTACATTATATTGTTGTCAAACCAAAGGTAGTTGTCAAAAGTTATGGCAGGACAACCATACATAATGTTAAAGTCAAGGAGTAATATCGATCATGGGGGTGGTATTGGGAGGGTCCATTTTGACAGTGCCGTTGTGGGGAGGGGTCAGTTGTGGGACCTCTGGAAGGAGGAGTCGGTTCTGGCATGGGCCTCCCGTGAGGTTGGTCGCAGTCCACTCATGGGGAGTCAGCCAGTGGGAGGCAGGGATGACACTCAGCAGAGATGATTGTGGGGTAAGAGGACAGAGGAAGCAAATGAGTTAGGTCAGTCTCACTTCACTTCATATGTTGTATATGTATACATATGTACACGGAGAGAGAGGTTTGTGGCGGCACTAGGCTATAGACAGCATAACCAAGGTTTGGTGCATGGCAACCCAACACTACTGCAGGGATGCAATTATACAATTCCACGATTATACATTTTTCTCGATTATAAATGGTTCCTTTCAGTTCCTCCTTTCTGAGGTCCTCTTGTCTGACAGAGAGAGAGAGAGCAGGGGTAAGGCTATGAAGGGCTGAGGTGGTCATCCGACGGTTTTAATGAGACAAATCTCTGGTTCTGCCTGACATTTGAAAATCCCCCGCGTGAATGACAGAGGCGGCCGTCACCTTTACGGGAGATTTCAGCTTGAAGGTCTTTGCAATGATGAAGGGAATTACAGAAGGCGGCCGGCAAGTGGTGAAAGTGGCGGCGGTGATCCTGGCCATCCAGGCTTAATAATACAACCACAGCTATCTGCCCACGGGCTGCTTCCTCCTCAGCGCCTCAGCTAGCAGCAGCAGCAGTCAGCAGCTGGGCGTTTGAGGAGTCGCTCGTCACGCGGCAAGGTTAACTGTGCAGACACACACACACACACGCAGACACACACTGTTCCCCCTCACCGTGACCACGGGCAGAGAGAGACAAGACGAGAGACGTGTTGTCACGTCTTGGCCACTGACAGGTGGTTGCGAGGTTTATTGGAGACGTAGTCCTTGATGTCCTGTACTGTCTTTCCTCCCTTCCCCTCTCCTATCCCCCCCCCCCCCCCCTCACCCATTAAATCCCCCCCTCTACCCCCTCTCGACTCCCAGCAGTGAGTGACAGGGGCCCGCTGTCATTACAAACGTAATAAGAACACAAGTGAGATGGATGAGGAAAACAGTGCATCAACTGCTTTTTTAATTAACTCCAGGGCTGTGACGGTGCCCGGGCGGCAGGCAGCTGCCGGCAGCTGTGGCAGTGAGTGGCGGCACAGTGTGGGGGCATTCCTCAACCCCACACCCACCAACCTCAGTCCCCACCACCCTCCTCCACCCCGGCCCTGGCCCCGACACAGACACACAGAGCCTCTGTTTGTTACCTCTGTGCCCCCCTGCCATAATGAAGAGCCTTCTGGGACCCAATTACATCCAAGGCTGCGTGTGAGGCACAGCAGGCCCCCGTGGAAACTTAACTTGAGCCGTCTCCTCTTCCCCAGGCCCTGCTGGGGATGGCCTTCGCTTGATTGAATCAGAAGAAGAATGTAACCAACCTACACAGACACACACACACACACACACACACACACAGACTGAGCCCAGCATCATTTCTCGCCCTTGCTTGTGGTATTCAGAGGAGAGCAGGAGACGAATGGTTTGGATTCCCAGGCGTTGAGTAAATGACGGGCTCGCAAACGAAAAGCACAATACCTAGGTAGAAAAATACATTTCTGAGGTGGCACTCGAGAGGAGGTTTAGTCTCAGTGTGAGTGGCGAACACTAACCGAGTGAGTGTTTTCCAATGGATATATCTCTCTGCCATTTAACGATGATTGCAGCACTACAAAGCTTTCAGGCGAGTCAACACATGACCTTGGGAACAATACTGTCACCTTTACACGGTGCATATTTGTTTGCAAGGCACAACATGCCAGCAGCACAAACAGCTGTCTCGCTGAAGACGACGGCACACAAAGACTAGATTACACTTTCATCAAGTCTTAAGCTGATGCAGTTTAAATAATGGATGAGACACATTCCATAGGCTGTCTTTATCATGCTTCTCAGCCCACGCAGAATTAAAAGCAGCATCCCTCTTGAACAGCGGCGCTCTCATGTTCCTGTAAGACTCTGGCATCTTTTTTCTTATTGATGCCATCGCCTCCTCACACCAAAATAAACTGGCTTCATTACAAGGGAAAAGAAAGCTGCATTAACAAGAGCCATCATTACTTTAATCTGCCATGCTGTCTGATATTCTAGTCTGCACACAGCCTGAACAATGTGGCCTTCATATTAGTCACCCGGGACAGATATTGTTCAATAATTAAGTGCTGCTATATCAAAGGCATGACGACAGCACCATGATAAAAATGATGGCAGGATAAAAAATTGGGTAAAAAAAAAGAAAAGTTGGGATAAATTACTTGACAGATTATTCATCACAATTATTTAAAAATTGGGACAACCTGAATGTTTTCTTTTTTTTTGTATCTCCTTGGTTGTGGCTTGGCCACAATGTCCTATTTTTCTCTGTTTTGTATTATCAGGATGTGCAGGTGTTGGTGACAGGGCCACCACAGCAGGTTCTGTTGACGTTTGTGTGTGGAACACTATAAGTACCCTTAAAGACCAGGCTTGGGGAAGCACCGGGCATTAATAACAATTATTGGCCTTCTTTAGTTCCCTCAGACACCTTAAGTGTGCGGTATTGACTGCTTTGCTAGAGAGAATGTTGCCTATTGATTTCGCCAAAGCAGAAAGAGATGGTCTCCTCGTCCTGAAAAGCAGGGATTAAGCCGGCTGGGAGGCTAAGCAAACAGTGGCGGCTCGATCCCTTTGACTGTAGCCACTCCTGCATTGCCTCACTGTCAACAGCTACAGGAAATCAACATGGGCAACACATGACCCTTGACCACTGAAGTGCGGGGCCACCCACAGCACAAACACACAGACATCGAGTTCACTACTTACTGTGTTCACAACATTCATCCACTCATTCACATAGTGCACTAGATAGTGAGTCACTATTTCACAATTATGCATTATGTTGTAGACTATGCAGTAAATGAGGGGATGTTTCTAAGAACAAAATTAAAAGAATAAATTTTGAATATGTCTTGAATTGTACATATAACAACTTTTTTTGCGTGTGTATATAAATATTCATTCCTAAAATCCCAGAAGTGGCTTTGATGTATTGATGGACAGGTTTGGTAAAACATGCAGGTATACCAACTTCTGGTTGGTCAACATCATTTTGTGTCTGCAGGCAGAAGATGGGAAAAAATCCCATTTCAGCCCACACGCATGACGAGCAAACATTCCGTTTTTTTTGCCCTATTTTGTCAGTTCACAGCTAGAGGGAAATCCTCCTATTAAAGCCCTTGAAGCACTGCTCTTAATTTCAAGTCTTAAACACCAACACTATGGCTAATCACGGTGCAATATGGAAATGACAGTTAAGCTGGCTTTAAGCTTTTATGTAATACAAAAATGTGATGTGGGTGGAATTCATCAGCTTCAGGAGTGATAGGTGGATATGAAAATGTGTGCTCATTTAAAATGGGTCCACTTCATAGACGCAGTAGCTCACCTCCCAATTCTATTATTATGCAGCACTATGTTTTGCTCTCTGGCTAATGCAGCAGAAATACTTCTAGCAGAAAATGGTAATATATATGTATATATATATATATGCACACAAGTTAATGTTGAGCAATAAGTATATGAATTCAGGCTATGACAGTGACACTTCTGTCTCAGTTTGGAGAACTACGACTACTCTTCAGACTGTTGTAGCAAGTTACAAGCTGATACACCTCTGATTCTATTGTCTTTACTGCACAGACCAAAACACACCAATAATCACGCACAGTCTTTTTTATTACTACTCAAATACATTCTAAACACATTCGGATGCTGCCAAAATCAGTTTCATTTCCTTTTCATTCACAGTGATGAATATGGCTTTATATGGCAGGACTCAGAGTTTGTTAAAAATCAGTGATTTCACAGAATCGAGGCAACTCAAGGACCCTATCCTCCTGCAAAAGGCACACATTTTTATTACCTAATATAATTAGCAATCAGACAACATAAAATAAACCCTGTTTTTAAAAAAAATCCTGAATAAAAATAAAGATTACCATAATGATCCAATAATATATTTTCCCTATTGGAAGATAAGCATTTCTAACTTCAACAACAATATTTCAGCACTGTTTCAATGTTAAATACAAAATAATAAAAATCCTGTAACACCCCTCATACATATCTACTTAGACACAATGAAGCCCCATAGCTTTCCATGCCACACCCATCTCACTGTGTTCAAGAATGAGAACATTTACCAACATCTCACACTTTCTTACAGACACACACAGACATTTCAGATTCTGCAAAGGTAAACAGTAATGCAAGAGTTCAATAAAATCAATGCAAATCAACAGCGCAACTACTTTTCTGTATACACACAAACACCATTTTCACAACCGCTTTTGTATACACACGCTCCGCTTACAATACATTCATTCCCACACAGTCAGCCAGTCTGGATCCAAATTGGCATGTCTGCCTAAGTAGAGCTTCTCCATCCCCACAGCTGCCTGAGAGTCTAGTCCTCTGGAGGTTCCCTCTGCGGCACCATGTCAGCGTCAGCAGGGGCCGCCTCTCCAGCGCCCTCTGGGCCAGACGACGTGCCACTTCCACTGGGAAGGTGTACCCGGGTTCGGAGGGCACGCAGCGGTGGGTGTTAGCCATTAGCTGCAGGCCAGGTTGACAGCAAGGGCTTTCTTCTTCCTTGAGTGCTCCCTCCGACTGTTTGCCAGCCCTTTCCAGGTCAGGACCTGAGGCCTGAGACCAACAGAACAAGAGTGTCAATGTCACATCCACTGACAACTGACAAGAGGAAAGATTAAAACTTCTCAAAAATTCTAGCCCCACATTTAATACCATACATCCTCTACATCTGTTTGGCTGAGAATATGAGCTAACAAAATTAGCTTTTTCACACTGGATAAAAAACCTCATCCATTAGTTCCAGGTATGGCTAAATTTTGCCCTCCGGTCATTAAATGAACTGACCCATGGAGGCCCAGTATCACTTATATTTATGTGCTGCACAGCTAGTGTAATTACAAAAAGCTGCCCCTTATACAGTACACCTCACCTGGAGTACGAATGAGCAATTTAAATGTCAAGTGTTTACCTTGTTAATTTGTCCTACACTTTGTAAAATGCCTGACAGCTCCCAAACCTGCATTCCCCTGGTCGTGACCTTTCGTTATAACCACTTTCCTCCAGTGCCCTAACCTACCCCTCTAGAGCCGACCTCCTCTCCACGGCTGCTGCTGTAGTGTGCCCTGCTGTCCCTGTGCACCTCAGGCTTCTGCTCCTGTCTGTGTGTCTGTTCTGGGGCTCCCTGGCGGGGGCTGTGCTTCTGTCTTTCCTTGTAGCTGGGGTTGAGTGCTGGGGAGAGTGTCTCCCGGCTGACCTGACTGCTGGGTGAAGGGCTGGGTTGGTGGAGGTGGGTTGACGGAGGGGGTGGGTGGTGGTGGTGTGGGGGTAGAGAGAGGTGAGAGGTGAGAAGTGAGAGAGGGGTCAAGAGGGTCGGGGTCAGCTACGAAGCAGCTGAGCGGTGAGCTTGTGCTCGGCACGTTCATCATTAACCAGCCTCCCCGTGCGCGTCTGGAAGGATGAGGCCTGGGGTGTCACCTCACTTGGCATTCACGCGTGCCAAACAAAAGGGTCTCTGCCTCTCCTGATTGCCAGTGCTGCTCGTGCCCTCTCTCTCCTAAATGAATGCAAATGCTCTCACTGTCTCTCTCTGCTCATTTACCTAAGGTCCTCTTGCACTAATGCGGCCCTTTCTCGGTTTTTTTTTTCCCTCCCTGTCTTAGATGGTTGTTTTTGTGCGCATCTGCGCGTTGTCTGGAGACTCGTACGCAATTGGCTTGTTGGCCATTCCAGCTGCATTGTTAATGCATGCCCTTTTAAGCCACTTAATTCCGCCGGGACAAACAGGCTCATGGACACACACGCAAAGAAGAAGAAAAAAAAAAAAAAGACAAAAAAAAAAGAGCGAGAGACACTCCGGCGTGGGTAATTAGCAGAAGAGACAATGAGGGGTGTGAATAATAATAAAGTGGTTGGCTGGCATTAGAAGTTCCTAACAAGTGTGGGGCAGAGAGTCGAGATGTGGGGGTGGGAGTGATGTGTGTGTGTGTGTGTGTGTGTTGGGGGGGGTTTGAGCTGATCAAATAATCGTCAGGGGTGAAAATGTGCGTGGAATGAAATGAGTCAATCATTCTAATGCGCTAGACGAGCCCCGAGGAGAATAAATAAGCAGTCGCCATGTCAGTCTCAGCCGGAGCGGAGCAAACGAGTGCGCGTGCACAAGCCATAGGCACGCAATTAGACAGGGTCATATTCTGCCACCACCAGGAGCGACGGATGTGCTAACGAGGTGTGGGGCTGGGAGTGTGTGAATGTGGGCCTTAGCGAAAGACAGTGTGTGTGTGTGTGTGTTTGTGTGCGTGTCTGTGTGTGTGGAACAAGTGCCTTCTGAATTTATTTGTTCTGAGTGGGTCTGTGTAAGAATGTGTCAGTCAGAAAGCTGTTTAGCTGCACCTGTATCAGCAAGCAAATAAGAAACAGGGACAAGGTAGACAGGATGAAGAAAATCCATATAAAAGAGAATCTGATGTCTGAAGGAGCTGCTCTGACGGCTTTATGGCCGAAAAAGACCCAGGAACTTGCAGGTCAGTGAGATTGTCAGGGGAGCTGCGTTCCAGGCTGGCGCTGTCAGTCAGAGCACTGTTAGATCACCGGTCAAGTGTTGAGTCAGAGTGCGTGGGCAGCGGGGGCCAGCAGCCGACCATGTAGGGCCACACCAGCTCCTAGACAGACAGGCAAGCAGGTGTGTGTGTGTGTTTGCATGCGTGAGTATGTGTGTGTGTCAGACAGGCAGACAAGTGCGGCAGGCATGAACATGGTCAGGCCCCCAGCCCTCGGCTCTCTGTCTCTCTCCCTCTTTCTCTCTCTGGAAAGTCAAAGTCATTAAGTATTCAATCACATAAAGGGGAGGTGAAGGCGTGAAAGGTTGCGGACCCAAGCACTTTTGCTTCAGTGCATTAAGAGCCTGCTTGGCCGTTCCGAATTGGCCTGGGAAAGTGAGAGTGAGAGAGAGAGAGAGAGAGAGAAAAGAAACAGATTGCCTCCCTGGAAGATGCCCCCCCCCCCCCCCCCCCAAAGCCCCCCTATGCCCTTCTTCCTCCCCCCAGCCCCTCTTTCTTTCTCTTTAATAACAGCAATCTGCTGTGAAAATCTAATCCCGAGTACCATTTACGCCGCATCTAGATAACTTCTGCTTGGAAAAGCGTACAATATGAATATTTCATTCCCTGATATCCAAATAAACATCGCTGGCTTTCCATCAATCAGGGGGGCACGCGGCAAGTGAGCCGGAGAGTGAAATTGCTAATGAAACGAGCATCCTAACGACGCCTCGGTTCTCATTCTATTTCTCGCCATCGGAAAACTACCCAGCGTACCCGATGAGTCTGTAGCCCCGAGAAAAACAAAGACGTACCCAAAATGATTCCCATCACGCCGCGCCAGAGAACAGTACATCACCTTCACGTATTTGAGGCTGCCGAGACCAGTTTTTGAGTCAGCACACACACTCCCCCGGTGAGAGAAATATGGCTTTTATTACATATTTATGACAACAAATCAAGCATGAACGCCGCTGTCCTTCATTTACTAATAGCTCTCTGGCCCTGCCATTAAAGACGACTGCACAGCACCCTTTCAACCTCATTCCACACACACACGCACAATGACACACACACACATGTACACACACACACACACACATACACACACTCACACACACATACATACATACACGTACACACAAACACACGCACGTGCACACATGCACACACACACACATACACAGACACGCACGCACACACCACCTCCTGCCTTTCTTGCCCTCGTTTCCCTCCCTCTGTCTCTCTGGCCTAACTCTGCTCCTCAGAGGGAGATAAGAGGGATCAGGAGTCCATCCATATGCATGCACACATATCTATGGAGCGCTTGGGAGGGTCTCAGCAGATTTGCTGGGGCTGTGGTGGGCCCAGATGCTGAAAGCACTGGTAATGACACTTAATAAAAGCTGGGAGGGAAACATGAGGAGGGAGCCACCTGGAGCGCACGCACAAACACACACACACACACACACACACACAGACACACACAAATGCTCCAGATATCATGAATAAACAAACAGCCTGCGTGAGAATGCAGAAGAAAATACACCACACACACACATGCAAGCAACATACAAGTACACAAACACACACTCACACACAGATATATGAAGCGCGCATACACAGGCCCTCTCCATTAGGTGCTCTCTGAAATTATAATGACTTTTTGGAGAACCTGAAAAATTAGACACGGTTCAAGCTGTTACTCTGCTCCACACGACTGGACTGTGAGTGGATCAGAGCCACAAGCAGGCAGCTGAGGAAGTGTGCCACACATGCAGTTCTACAGGCCTGCACGACATGAGTAGAACGCTTCACCTGAAAGAATATAAAAGACAGGGACAACACACACACACACACACACACATGCATGCACACACATGAGCGCATACACAGGCAGACAGGCACGCACGCACGCACACACACACACACACACACACACACGTGATTTCTGAGTGATTGCAGTCACTACTCCAGTGTCTCTTTTTGTGCAATCTTCCCCCTGTGAAACTTCCTGTCAGAAACTTCCACACACAGCAAAGGCAGTGCAGTGCGGAGCAGTGTGGTGCTTTGCTGAGGGAGTGAGCAGCTGGCCGACCCAGCAGACACCCTGGCATGTAAATGTCAGCGCAAACGTGTGAGCATCACACAGGGAGGGAGAGAGGGGAAGGGAGAGAAAGCCGCGCCACTCCACTGCCGGTAGCCCCGGCGATAATGGGAGCTTAGTGCTGGGAAACCAGAACAAACAGCGGAGCGGGGTGGAATGCAACTGGCCACCGCCAAAGCCAAAGCCAAAGCCTCTCCATCAGCACGGTCAACACGGCCAGCCATGATTGGGTTGATTTCCCCTGAACCCAATCAAGCGAGCTGCTCCTCCTCCTCCAGTTCTCCGAGACAGACCCCCACCCCCAGCCACCTACCCACACACACACACACACACACCACACACTCCCCTATTCCCTGTTTGTGTTGGGCTGTGCAGATCTGGAGTGTTATTAAGAGGAAATGCCTCTGCCCACAAAAACACGTTTGTGTGCTCCAGCTCAGCTCCAGCGACGGGATTGGCCCGGTGAATTGAGGCCTCTGGCGTCTGATGGTTTGTTACAGTGGGTGGTGGGGAGGGGGAGGGGAACGAATGAGAGGCTGATATAGAATTCACAGGCAATCTGAGAAACGGGGAGCCTTTGTGGTGATGGGAGAGGCGAAGCAGGAAAGTTCTAGAAGCAGGCTGATGAGTTTGGGATTGGAGTTGTGAGCGGAGAGGCTCAATGGTGCATCAGCTGCCAGAATAGTGTGTTATGTGTTATAGATGGTTTGAAGGCGAGCAGTGGGGAAGGACGGAGACAAAGACTGACACACACACACACACACACATTCAGGCCAACACAGAGACAAACACATGCACATGGACACACACACACACACACATTCAGGCCAACACAGAGACAAACACATGCACATGGACACACACACACACACAAATTCAGGCCAACACAGACACATGAGTGAGCGCGCACACACACACACACACACACACACACAGGAAGACATCCCCAACACACTGAAACACACACTTGTCCAGCATGGGGTGTTTTTCTCTCTTTCTCTCTCACACCCCGCACCCCACCTCCTCCCTCCCCCCTACATCAGCAGTCACCCCTGAAATTATCTGGCTGGATGCACAAATGCATCTTCAGTGTTAACAAGCACTAGTGAAGCATTGACTTTAAGGCCGGTCACTGGCCGCTATCTCCCTCGGCCCGGGGCGGGTGGCAGCACTCACATGCAGGCACACAGGCACACACACACACTTACACACACACACTCCCGTGTCCTGTGCTCACAGCAGGCCTCTGGAGAAAGAGTGTGAGAAGTGTGAGAGCAGGGGGCCAGATAATGCTGGGAAGGTCCCCTGACAACACGTGGCAGACCACCACAGAAGGATGTATGTGTGTGTGGGAGTGTGTATGTGTGTGTGTGTGTGTGTGTGTGTGTATGTGTGCTACGTGGGTAAGAGTGGCAGCTCCTGCTCCGTGCTCGGGGATTTCAAAACATCAATCTGCCAGCTATCTTCCCTCCATCTCCTCCTCCCTCACCTCCCTCTGTCTTTCTCTCTATCTCTCTATCCATCTCTCCTCTCCTTCGCTCTCTGATTTTTATGGCTGGCCGGTGCGCCCCATTAGTCACAGAGACACTATGCAAATCCCACAACATCGCCAGACAAGCATGCAATCCAATAAAGCGCTCTCTCTGCGGTTACACAACACCCTGCTCAGAGTATGTCAGTCGCGCCATGCTGAAGACTGAGTGCTGCTATAATGACCCACATTTCTCCTCTCCTTTCTTCAGGTACACACATGCACAAATTCACACACACACACACACACACACACACACAAGGGCCCCAAACAACAGATGTGCCTGAGACATGACACTACCCCCAGCAGCTAAAGGGGAAGAAAATCGTATTTATAGAACTACTGTGTGTATGTGTGTGTGTTTGTGTGTGAGTGTGTGTGTGTGTGTGAAAGGTCACGTGAGATACCTTTGAGCTCGACTGCATGACTTGATAGTGTTTTCACTTGCCTGTGTCCCTGACATGCCTTCCAATAGGTCTCATGTGTGTTGCTTTGTTTTGTGGTGTGGGCTAGTCATTCCAGTCTTCTCATATTTCACCTCATAATTTACCATTTGTTATTGACGTTTCCGCCTCGAGGGACTGAACACTTTGAACATGTCAGATTTCTGCAGCAGAGTTTACACCAGAGTCTTGTACAGATACATCGGCTTTTTGTGCCAGACCCACAGGTTTGCTAAATGTATGTATGTATAGCGGTGGATAACTACTCACTCTGCTGTGTGCACTGGGTATGGAGGTGGTTCTAATGCACTTGAGAGTTCATCCACAGTTCCAGGATTGGCCTTAAAAACAGAAATAGTCATGGTCAATGGAAGAAGGACGCATCATCACAGATCACGCTTGGTACATCAAAGAGTAGTAAAACGGCGGCTAATGCTAAATGGCAATGGTGGCGTGGCGGATAAGGAACCTGGCTAGCAGACTGCAAATTGTGTTTTCGAATCCCTGCTGCCACCGTTGTGCCCTTGAGCAAGGCACACAACCCTAAGTTGCTCTAGGGGAGACTGGCCCGGACGTAATTGATAGTTGATGAATGTAAGTCGCTTTGGAAAAAAAAGCCTCTGCTAAATGCATTATTATAAATGATAAAAGCAAGGAAACTCTGTTTCAGTTCTGTAGCAAATTTTCTTATTATTCTTGTTCCTAATGACAGCAGTCAGTGACGCTGAACAACAGGACGATGAGTTGAACTAAGCCAGAATGGTCCTCCTATGCCAATCATCTTCTTTGCAACTGTTCAATGCCTGTCATTGCTATATTCAGTGTACTGCCACATCATCAGTGCCTCTGCCATCAGTGCAATCAAGTCCCTGCACTGTGTGGCAGCTGATGGACTGTGATGACCTGACTGTGGTGACAGGGGATTTACCTTGAACCTCCGCATCTCCATCCTCCTCTCATCCAATTCGGTTTTCAGCCCCCTGATCTCCTGCTGAAGGCTCTCAACAGTCTCTTGCAGGTGACTGCACACACACACACACACACACACACACACACACACACACACACACACACACACCAATAATACCAAACCTTAATGAATCTTCAGAAGACAGCACACTATATCCAATCTCAACATCAAATGTAAACATCAGACTGACAGTGGGACTTACTCTTTCTCTGCTGTCAGATTGATGATTGTTTTACTCTGGTCTTTGATCCTCTGGGACATTTTCTCATTGGCTTGCCTGTAGGAGTCATTCACATGCATCAGAGAAAAGAAAAAGGCAGAATTGGTCCATTTCACCATAGCTTGGCGGAACATGACTATTTTACCATAACTTCATTTTAACTTCATACTGTAGACAGGCTGATTGGCCTCTGCTGGCATCATGTGATGTTCGAGTTGAGGATAACTCTGAGAACTACAGTGTGCTTTTAGTTTAAATGTGAAGCCAGAGGGGCTTACTTCTGCTCGTTCACCCACTGGTTGATGTTGGTGGCGACCAGCTGGCTCTCCCGGTGAAGCCGGGTGCTGTCGGAACGGGCATCCCCCAGGGACTGACGCAGCGCCTCCACCTGAGGGGCAGAGCGAGAGTGAGAGAGAGATAGAGAGATAAAGAGAGAGTGTGAGAGAAAGAGAGCGTGTGAGAGAGAGAGGTGAGACTCAGACATGTTACACACAGATCACACAGGGCTGCTACAGTTTAGTGTCTCTCACCTCACATACTGCAGTCAGGTACTTCTGCTCAGTGGACTCCACCTGAGAGTGCAAGGCCTCCACCTAGCATACACACAAGACAGCAAATAGTTGAAGAGCCCAAGATTCATTAATGTTATTAAATTCATTCATTCATTAATTTTTGGCAACAATTGTTTTTTTTCCCTAAATCATCTCAAATAGCTATGTTTTTTGTAATTCCTGAAAAACCTGAAAAAATGACGGGTGATTATTTTAGGAAGGTGACGATATGCAAAGCACAACAGGTGCTTCCAGAAACGTGTTTCTGATGTGTCTTTGGCAAGGCAGTTCTTAACCTGAAGTTGGTATATAACTAAGATGAATTATCTCTCCCTCTAGTCTGGGCTGAGCTGTCCTGGCAGGACCAACCTGTGCCACGGAAGAGTGGTAGTTCTCCCGGATGGAAGCCACTTCTAACTTAAGTGCCACCACCTCCTCCTCCCTCTCCTGCAGCGCTGCCAGCTGCTGTTGACCCCACTGCTGTGCCCGCGTCAGATGGGCATTCAGCTCCAACACACGCCCCTCATATGTACGCATCTGGAAAACCACACAAATGCAAAGAGACATAGACACACACACACACACACACACACACAAACGCGCACACAAGTTTTAAGTATTTGTTTACTTCTGTATTTATCTCAGTAAGCACTGAATG
Source organism: Tenualosa ilisha (assembly GCA_015244755.2). Classification (NCBI taxonomy): domain Eukaryota; kingdom Metazoa; phylum Chordata; class Actinopteri; order Clupeiformes; family Clupeidae; genus Tenualosa; species Tenualosa ilisha. Next base: position 12,705,371 of record PYXC01000629.1, read on the forward strand.
CCCTATATTCATTAAGCTGCAGTGCCACCTCAATGACTCACGTGCACACAGTGAAAGGACAACGTCTAATGTCTTCTTAACATTGTGTTTTAAGTCCTCAATTAAGTGCACTGGACAGCACCAATCACATTCTTCAGGACATCTACGTTATGTCCGTTATCATTCCGGTAACTCAGACAACCCTGTAGCCTTCGTCTGCACGCAGGAGCATTGCTTTGCAAGTCTATCTTCATTAGAAATGGAATGTCATTGTCTGGTTTGACACAAATTGATCTTTAATAATTAGAGGGCTGTCAAAATTAGCTGATGCATTAACGCAATCTCATGTTAATGTAATTAAGAAGAAAAGGCATCGATAAAGTTGCTTTTATAACGAACAGGCTGACAAATCAGTAGAGTGACCACATTGACTATGTATGTATATGTACATGACGATGTATGTATATTTGAGTATGTCTGTACAGTACGTGAGTGTGACAGGCAAATAGATTTAGGGCTTGACCTAACTGAAGTACCTCATGTGTCTGTGGTGTAAAGAACACCAGTTCACCAAATGCCTGCAATTCAGTGACTTCTACATCATCAAGACCTCTTCCTCTCTTCCCTTCTACATGCCCCCTATCCAACTCAGACCTCTGAGCATGGAGCACTCAGGGCTAAGTGATCTGTGTGGCGGATCGGGTATTCAGTGCAGGCATGAGGTTTGATTACGCAGTGTCCAGGTGCTCTGCTCTCACTAATTCAGTCTTGAGCGGGAGCTTCTGTGGGCTCGGCTGGGCCGGGCTGGGCGGGATACCGCAGGGGAATGACATCAACACAATGACCTTTACAGACGCGCCGGCTACGACGCAATGCAGAGGAGAGGCAATAAATGTAATGAAAGAAGCAAGGGCAATTAAATTGCTGTGTGTGAGTGTGTGTGTGAGATTGTGTGCCTGTGTGTGTGTGCCTGTGTGTGTGTGTGTGTGTGCACTGGTGCCTACGTGCACGTGCGCATGTGTGTGTGTGTGTGTGTGTGTGTGTGTGTGTGTGTATGTGTAAGGTGATTGTGTGTGCATGTGTGTGTGTGTGAAAGAGATGAGTTTGAGACTGCAGTGTGCCTCCATACCCCACTAATCCCAGTGTGATTGCGCAGGAGCAGGAGTGTGCTCAACGTTTGATCATCCTCTCCCACCTCTCACTGCTAATCCAGACAAAAGGCCAGAGTGCACACACACACACACACACACACACACACACACACAGACACACACACAATGTAGGTGCACACATACACAAATCCTCATACATTCACATACCCAAGTGCACACACGTACCCACCAACACTGCCTTTTCACATTTCCTTGTGCATGGACATACACACACACACACACACACACACACACACACACACAAGTTCTAAGGCATGCATATGCATACACACATTAATTCTAAATTGCTAAACCATGCTTCCATATTATAACAACTATTATATATATATATATATATATAACTAATAATATATATATATATATATATTTAAGAAACCCACATACACATACATATCTCATCATATGCTTATACACATTCATTTCCAGGCTGCACACACACACACAAACAAACACTCACACACACACACATCCCTGCCTCACTCCTCTTCATACATACACACGTTTCCATGTACTAAGCATCAGACCACATATGCTGCCCCCTTACACACACAGACACCCAGCTGAAAATGAGTCCCTCGTCTTCTCTCCTTTCCTCCCTCCATGCCCCCCCCCCCCAAACCCCACCCAGCGCCCTCTCTGTTCCACACCAGTGCCAGCAGTCATTACTGGCCTTCCCTCTGATACGGATGCAGCACCAACAGCAATTATTTTTAAAAGCAAGAACTGAAAACAGACAACAGACGCACAAACACACACACACTGCACATAATCATTATCTTTCCACTGGGGCAAGAAGAGAGAGAGAGAGAGAGAGAGAGAGAGAGAGAGAGGGAGGGAGTGTGTTTGTGGGTGAGAGAGAGAGAAAGAGGAGGATCTGTGGAGGAGACGATGGAGGGATGGAGGGAGAAAGACAGAAAGAAATGGAGAGAGCAAGAGAGAAATGGAGAGTGGAAGATGGAGAGAGAGAGAGAGAAAGAGAGAGAGAAAGATGGTTTAGGAAGGGATGGGCAGCTGTATTATTTGCACTTTTTTATTCTCTCTCTTTCTCTCACTCTCTCTTTCCCTCGCTTTCTAACCCGAGGAGTTTGCTGACCGCAAAAAATGACAACGATGCTTTTCCTAAACCAATTAGGAAGCTGGGAGAGTGGTGCTGTTATCATGCAACATTGACAGCACTTAAAAAGGATGGCGTAAGAAGATAGCCCTGAGCCACGCTAAGCCTGCATCAGCCCACTGCACTAGGCGCACTTCACACTCACATGCACATGGACGCGCATGCACACGCACACACACACACACACACACACACACACACACAGAATCTGTGTATACCAACACTTACAAAAAGTAAACCATACACATACACACTCACAGAATCTGTGTATACTAACACTTACAAAAAGAAAACATACACACACATACACACATGATATACTTAACTAAATGCACACCCTAACACCCATATACACACACAAAGATAAGGGATAACTAGCACAAACAACCCTCTTTGGGGATCTCTTTGGATATAAAAATGCTTACAGAAGATAGCTGTTGTTGCAAAGAGTGCTGTGTGTGTGTATGTGTGTGTGTGTGTGTGTGTGTGTGTGTGCGGTCTGAGGGACAGGTATGTGAATGCAGAGTAATGACTTCAACCTGCAGGGGCCTGAAAATGCTAGTGGCTCTGCAGTGATACAGCATCGTCTCTTTTTCTGGCCATCAGGGACACACAGACCTGCCCTGGCTTTCATCACAGGCTGCCTCTCCTCTTTGCAACCCAGGTCTACAGCACATCACTGGGCCATGGCACAGAGGCGTGAGGCTGGCGTGAGCAATACAGACCAAAAGGGTGGGCTGAAGCAGTGACAGCACCGCCACCGGACACACAGTCAGCCTGGGTTTAACGCTCAGAGGTCCCGGGACTTTCAGACACTTTGAGGCTCAGTCTGCTACAGCTTGACATTTTGAAGTATTTCATCTAACTAAGAACATCTATGCAAAAGTGGCACATATGATTATACTCTAGAAAACCTCAGCAATAATAATATGAGGTAAGTGAATGTAATGAAATAAGTAAGGGCGGTGATAGCGTAGTGGTTAAGGAACCTGGCTAGCGTGCAAGAAGCCTGAAAAGTTGGGGGTTCGAAACGCTTTGGATAAAAGCGTCTGATAAATGTAAATATAGTTTTTCCACCCATTGCAAGTCCCCTTGGCTTTGACATAAACGCACGACTTTCATTTATGTCATCTATGATGGCTATTACGCCTTGTGTAACCAGAGGTCAGTGACGGGCACCCTGTGGTGCAGGTGAATGCAGCACTCGTACCATGGACGAGCCAGGTGGATGAAAGCAAAAAGGTAAATAAATATATACTATACTATAACAAAAGAAGTGAGTGAGCGAGATGTGTGTATGCAGGTGTGTGTGTGTGTGTGTTAGGTGGTGGGTTCGGTACTTACCTGCTCCTGGGTGAGCTGGCTCTCACTGCGTAGCCGACGCAGCTCGGCGGCCTGCTGTCGCTCGCACTCCTCCGACTGCTGAGAAGCGCGCTGCTGAAGCCGACACAGCTCACCCCGCACCGACGCCAGCTCACGACTGCGCTCTGCCAGCTACACACAGACAGATTTCAGCTCAAGCCGAGTTGTGCTACGTACAACATACACTATATCACATCAAAACACTTCACACTATATCACATCTAAACACTTGTTTTGAGCGTTACCCGCAAAGCATGTTCTATGCTTTGGACCCTTGTCAATAAAGCCTACTGAACTGAACTGAGGTTTGTACACTGACCAGCGCCATGCTTTCTTTGTGAGAGCCCTGGGCAGAGGCCAGCTGTAGCTGCAGCTCCTGGAGTTTGCTCTGGGTGGCAGATGCCTCCTTGGCCTCCCGACGCCCGCTGTCCCGCGCCTGATCCAGCTCCTGCCTCAGTTGGCTCGTTGAGGTCTGCAACAAGGACACCTGCACACACCACAGCCAAGAGGGACCCGGGGTAGAGGAGGAGGCGGAGGACAAGGAGGAGAGAAGAGAACCAGGAGAAAGAGAGATGAGGCTAAGGAGTCTGAATGATCAGATCAGATGCCCAGGGGCACAGACGACTGGATAAGCATCTGCATTTTTGGTGCCAACCTTTACCTATTTCTATATTCAAATCTGAAATGTTTCCTCTTGTCCTGGTAAAGCACAGGGACCTACCGGTAATACCCAGGCTTAGGCCTTGTACACACAAAGCAAGGTAAAAATGGATATTTTTGGAGATTTTACAAATAATTCAGTCTAAAAGGATGCTCAAAAACATCCAGAGAAGGCTTTCAAGAGCAAAAAAATCTCAAAAAAAAACAAACTCTTAAGCCAGTGTTTTCAGAAATCACCTTTTACAAAAAAGTTTTAAAAATACCTGGACAGGTGAATGAACGGTAGTGTGACCAGTGACCTTTAATGTTTGCTTCAAGTCCAACAACATTATTCAAAGAATATTGGTGAGAGCCGTCAACTTTTATTTACTTCTATTCTACTCAACTCCATTCTATTGCTTGTAATATTAATGTGATATGAATGTGTCCTTGTAATATGAATATTCAACAAAAGGCTCTCCACTGCTCACTGGACACTGAGCGGCCTGCCTATGCTTGACCTCTAACCTCTTCAGCTCTGTGCTTGGCATCTGTCTTCTCGTTCTTGAGCTCCTTCTGGAGCTTCTGAATCTGCGTTTGGCACGCCCCCTGCTCCTTCTTCAGACGGCCAATCAGCTCCTCCTGCTCCTTCAGCTGGCACACACACACACACAAGCAGACCCACCCACACACACGAACAGAGACAGCTGTCAGTCAAACAATTAGATGACACACATACACACACACACACACACACACACACACACACACACACACACGTGCACACCGAGTCTATCGTCTCCTCCATCGCAGCGTTACAGTGAGGACATCAAAGCATGATATCAGGATCAAATCTGACAAGCGGGGTGAAATGACGGGGCTTCTGCTGCAGGATTAGGGGCGAGGGGGGTGGGCTGATGAGAGATATACTCTTATGTGCATGACAGATATTAAACTGGGATTAAGAGGATTAATTTAACACCATAATTGGCGGGGAAACTTTTTCATCAGATTGATTTAACTTTTCTAAGAGATATCAAAATGTGCTAAGATTTAATTTTCCGACAGATGAACGGTCGGTAAATTGCCATGCTTCTGGTATACATCCCTTTGGCGAGTTAAGAGAAGCAATAAAACCTTTACATTCGTGATTAATGCAGATTTGAGACCTTTCTGAAAACATTTTACCCCGCTGGGATTAAAATATAATTAAAGCAGCGTTTCTGAAGAGCACATTCTGACGGAAACTAATTGACTTTGGGAGCTCGAGGCCTGACAGAGAAGTTACACTGAGAGGAGGAGATAAAGACAAAGCCGCTCTCTCACGCTCTCTCTTTTTTCTCCTCTCCATCTCTCTCACTGCCATAAAGAGATGGATGTCATGTGGAGAAGATGAGATGACCTCCGTGACCCCTAACAATGACTCCTCACATTTCATCTGGGAAACCAAAACCAATCTTTTTTCCGTAAAAAAAAAAAAAAGAAGTTTTTAGTCTTTTACAAAGGGTGACAAGTGCACTTGCAGAGAATGATCTGAATCTCATAAGAGGTGAGAGTATTCCTACAACCAAACCTTGGGCAGATTGAAGTCCGGTCATTAAAATGCACCACGTATGCTTTGTCATGTCATATTCTTACAAGACTCTAGGCTATTCTTCACAGACACAGAATAGAAACATGGATATTTCGCTTTTTCAGTTTGAAGTGGAAGGGAGGGTGAAGTGCCCTTTTAGTGTGTGACCCTGACACTCCAACTGAGTTGGTTGGTGCCCACAGCACCAGGCCCTAGGCACAGTTTGTGTCTGTGTGTGTGTATGTGCACGTGTTTGTATGTGTGTGAGTGTGCATGCGATTGTGTGACCCTGATACCCCAGACGAATTCTTCCACAGTACCAGGCTCTTGGCACAGCTTGTGTGTGTGTGTGTGTGTGTGTGTGTGTGTGTGGGTGCACATGCAAGTGTGTGTGCGAGTGTGTGACCCTGACACCCCAGCCGAGTTCTCGCATAGTACCAGGCTCTTGGCAGAGTGAAGCCTGGTCCTCAGCTGGTCCCTGTCGGCCTCCAGAGTAGCCTCTCTGCTGCGGGTGCCCTGCGCCCAGCTCAGCTGCTCCTGCTGCTGTGCCTGCTCCTGGGCCAGCTCAGCCCGCAGGGCACGGTTGGCATCTGCCTGCTCCTTCAGCTGCCCAGCAGGAGGCAGGGAGAGACAGAGAGAGAGAGAGAGAGAGAGAGAGAGAGAGAAAGAGAGAGAGGAGTAAGAGATAGAGGGGGCGTGGGTACCGATAGTAAAAGTGAAAACATTTAGAGCTTAATCGCCATTATTTTGGATATTTCATGGTGGATGTGAATAGTACACTTCACACCGCTTCTGCGCAGGCTCTCTGAGGAGTACTCTGCAGAAGGTGGGTGCATGTACCTGAAGCTGCAGGCTGTCTCGTGCCTCTGTGCTGTGGCCCAGCTCCACCTCCAGCCTGAGGGCCTCCTCCCGCTGCTTCATGCCCTCCTGCTGCGCATCCAGCAGGGCCTGCCTGCCCTCAGCCACCTCCCCCTCTAAACGCTCCACCTGGCCTCTGCAGAAAACACCGGACACACACACACACACACAGAGGCACACTGACATCTTGCCTGATGGCTCTCAGTAAGGACAGCATATGGCATAAATGCTGATATTTGTTAATGCTGATACGTATTATTACACATTTGTTAATGTGTTATTTGTACATTGCTCAAAGCAGTTGTCCTAATAGGAAATGGAGAGATGGACCTGAATTTTTGGTTGTAGATACTAACTCTAAATCCAGTGGATAAAGGAGGGTAATAGCAGCACAGGTTACAGGACAAAGGCAACAGAGCAGTGGACCGTGTGCCCAGACACTGAAATAACCAGTTGTGGCAATCAGCAATTATGGTCCTACTTATTCTGTGCTTCAGACTGACAGACAGAAAGACAGACACAGAAACACACAGAGAAAGGAATAAGAAGGGGAAAAAAAATCAGCACTCTCCTGTGCTTCAAAAATCAAAGGGAATTAAACATTTCTCAATCTGACGGTGTCAGTGTGACAGTGGTGTGGGCAGGAGGTCTTGGCTTTAATTTGCCCAGGCAGGCTTTAACATTTAATGAGACGGCCGAGTGAGCGACCGTTGTGTGCATGTGTGTGTGTGTGTGTGTTTGGGGTTTCTGCTGGGCAATGTGGATGACATGGCTGACGGGCATATCGGGGGAAGGCAGGCAGCCTCATCTGGAGCGTGAATGAGTGAGTGAGAGAGAGAGAGTGTGTGAGCGTGTATGTGGGTGATGGGGAGCTGGTAGGAAGGTTGGGCAGTGGGGCTGTCAGCCTAGGTGACTCTCTCGACCTCTGTCTGGGAGGGGAGGGGAGGTGTCCGCAGTCTGTTTAACGCCAGGGGAAGCAGCTAATCGCATAGCCAGCAAGTTCAGTGGTTCTGCTGAAACATTAACTCCCCTGACCACAGTGGCGTGTGATGCCACTCAGTGAAGCTACTCCCTCCCTTTAACACACAAACACACACACGCACACACACACACACACACACACACACACAAGGTCAAAGCAGGGGGACAAGGGGAGCAAACTCAGGATAGTGACAACTATAGACAAAGCATCCATAGACTTTCTTAACTGGGGAAATTAGGCCAAAATCATGAGCGCTGTTGTATTATGCTATGACAACACAACCAACAGGACAGTGACCTACTCCCCAGAGTGTGTGTTAAAGACATGGAGAGATGGAGGGAGAAAGAGAGGAGGTGAGAGAGAGAGATAGATAGAAGGAGAGCAAGAGAGAGAGCAAGAGAGAGAGAGAGAGAGCGGGAGGCCACCTGTCAGCAGAAAAATGCTCAGCTACAGTTAGCTGCTGTGTCACTCCCTAACAGTGGCCGGGTGTGTGTGAGGAGGGAAAAAACGGTTGCAACCCTTCAATGCACACCTCCCTCTCTCCCTTTCTCCTCGTCTCTCTCTCAGCCTCCCTCTCTCCCATCGACGAGCTGGCCGCAGTAACAGCTAATCGATCGCTTGTGAAATCCCCCCGCACACCCTTGCCAGGATGATCAATAACCCTGGCAATTAGAATCCCCTATCTGCATGGCAGTGGGGACCTCGGGGTGGCTCGCCGGCCCACAAACACCCAATTTAGTCCTCAGCCTATCACTTAATTACTAAATCCCCCCTAATGTGTATTGGCAACCGGAGGGCGCGTGTTACTGCTGCCGGACGCTTCAGTGAGCAGGAGACCTTTGGCAAGGTGCTGCTTAAGACGCTTGGATTCTCCGGCTCGCAACGCCGCTTTAAACATCTGCTTCCACATAGGAGGCCCTGACCCCCAATGATCCACAACATTGAGCGACCCACCCACACGTGCGCGCGCGCACACACACACACGCATGCATGCTGGAGAGGAAGGTGAGGGAAGGGAAGAGGGTGCAAGGAAAAAAGTGTGTGTGTGTGTACAAGAAAAATGGATTGAGAGAGGGTTGTGAGAGTGCAGACACCAGAGATGCCAAACAGCTGAAACACTGCTGAAAATTCAACACTAAATGTATGTGTGTGGTGTGTGTGTGTGTGTGTGTGTGTGTTAGCGCTTGTCTGTGTTTGTGTGGGTAGGTGTGTGTTTATGTCTGGATAGGTGTGTGGGTGTGTGTGTGTGTGTGTGTGTGCCTGCCTTTTTAAGTGTGCATGTGTATGGTTCGAGTGCAAGGTTCAACTACTTCAAAGGGAGGCCTGCTCTGTGACTCCTCGCCCCCTACCTCACAGGAGAGGAGAACTTGGCACAAGAACAATGGAGCTCGGGGCCTGAATGAGGTGTCCGCTGAAAGGCTTCGTCTCCTCTGGGGGAGCACGAGGGCACTCGCTGTTACTAGCTTTACACTCGTAGCCACTGGTGAATGGCCCTTTTAATTATTTTTAAAGAGAAAAGATGAATGGAATTTGCATTAAATTATAACAGGACCTATCCAGTCTATGCTGGGGGGGGGGCACACACACATTATTTGCAGCTAGATAAATACCCAGAGTATACTGCAGACAGACAGAGAACACCATACACAGATATCGGGGTAGAGAGGTGAATAGATTTAACAGAAAGACTGACAGATGAACAGATGGGTAATTGGGGAAGTGATCATAAAGAAGAAGGAAGAAAGAAAGAGTAAATTAACAGAGAATGAGAGGAGAAAGGAAATAAAGGAATGAGAGGGAAAGAGGGAGAGAAAGAGAAGAAACAATCATTATGAGATGAAGCAAATGAGGCTCTGTATGTGTGTGCGCGTGTGTGTGTCTCGGTGTGTGGTACCGGCTGGCAAGGAGCTCAGACTCAGTGCCACCCAGCCGCTCCTGGAGTCTCCTGAGCTCGGCCTGCTGCCTCCGCTGGGCCTGCTCTGCCCGTATCAGCTCAGCCACGCGCTCCGCCAGCTGGTCCTGGGCACGCAGCTGACCGCCCTCCAGTAGCACCGCCTTCTCCTGCTCACGAGCCAGCTCCTGAGCTACAACACACACGCACACACACACACACACACACACACACACACACACACACGGCACGCAAATACAGAACATAATTACACACACATTTACACACAGGCACATGAACACACTTAATGAAAGGCAAATATCTGAATCAGTGAAAATTGGAGTGCTGTGTAGTTAATTATATTTAATTTTTTTAAATCAGATATGCTTGTAACAGTGAAAAACAAACAACACCAACAAACAAGTCTAAATGCTGCTGGTCAATTCAAGCAAACACAATTTTAGCGTGACTTTTTCCCCTAGTCAAGGAGAGGCAAGGCATCAAGTCTGAGAACTCTGAGGTAAACTGCACCAAACTCCAGCCCCACATCTTGGAGCCCTTGTGGGCTTTTGATTATTTCCCGTTTGAGATCTTTTTAATTTAACCGAGTAGAAAACAGCATCTGAAAGCACATTTCAAGGGAAATGGGAATCAGCACATTCATAAATGGCTTTGGGGGCCCGGGCTGAAAGCATCTATTAACCCCTTCATTCCCAGCTGGATCGCCCGCCCACCCGCCCAACCAGCCTGCCCAGCTTGCTTCCCCGCAGCTCCCTAGGCCCAGTGAACATGGCTGGCCTCTGCTCTGCACCGCTCCGAGGGGTGGCTGCTGTTGCTGCTGAACGGACACTATGCACTATGCCATGCTAATGGGATGCTAAAAAAATGTCAATACGCCCCATCCAGCTGAAATTATAGCCTCTACGCCTCTCGCTCACTCTACCCACTTGAATGAGTCGGACTTGGACTGCCCTGTGTAAATGTGTGTGCGTTCAGTGTGTGCACGTGTGTCTGTGAGTGTGTGTGAATGCATGTGTATGTGAGTGAATGACAGAGAGAGAGAGAGAGAGAGAGAGTGAGAGAGAGAGGCGTGCCCCCAGGCTGTGAATTGATGGGTTGTTTCATTCTGGGCAGGCCACGGAGACCGAGGGAGCCGCACACAAACAGGTGACCATCTCACACGGCTTATTAAAGCCAGCCCTGGAGGCCCGGTCGCCTCCGAGGGTCCTTGTTTCTCAAACACACACACACAAACACACACACACTCTTTTTCTCCCTGTTTCAGGTCCAATTTTAATTGTTTTTCACCTCATCTAAGGTCTGGACAGAGAGAGAGAGAGAGAGGGAGAGAGAGAGAGAGAAAGAGACAGGGAAAGAGAGAGAGAGAACGCCAAAAGACAAAGGCAGTCACTCAAATCAAACAGTCTAAGGACTTCAAAGGGTGCCTGAATCTCAGCTGGCTGTCCGACACTCCTGACAAGCCTGGGCTTTAATGTGTATACTTCTACTCCTCCCGCTGTCAAGCTCACAGACTTTATATTTAACCCTTTGCTTTCATTTTCCTCGCACTAATACTATTGCATTCGCTGTAATTAGGCCATTCTTTTAGACTATTTCCTCTGCTATTGTTTCTGTCAGGCTCCCAGCCCCTCCCCAGGACTTGTCCGGTGAGGATTGTTAACATCCATCCACTACAAAGACTGGGAATGGAAACAGAAGCACATCTATCTCAACTGGTCTTTCTTCGACTTTTCCCAATTATACCTGAAGCAGTAATAGACTCCTAATTTACCAGGCCTGCTTGGTCCTGGTAATCAACTTCTCCTGTTCTCTTCTCTGGACTTTTCTTCTTGTTATGTATTTTGCGTCTTGGTTTTCTCGCTGTCTGTTTTTAGCCGGGTGGATTTTCTGCAAGCTAAATTACTTTAGCTTCTCTCTTGAAAACCAAAAAAAGTGCTACCCTGCTTGCACTGAATGCATTAACAGCTTTGTTTGGACTGTCTAAAATGTCAAGCCCATCTTGAGAGAGATAGAGAGAGAGAGAGCAAAAAGGAGAGAGATAGACATAGAGAGAGAGAGAGAGAGAGAAAAAGAAAGAGATAGAGAGAGAGACAGAGAGAGCTTGCGGTGCAGCTCACCAACATCTCTGGTGGCAGCGTGGGCCTCCTTGAGCTCGTCTCGAAGCTTCAGCAGCTCGGCCCTGAGCGTGGCGCACTCGCTCTCCCGCTGCCTCCTCTCGCGGTGCGCCCTCTGCAGCCGGGTCTCCAGGCTCTGGGCCTCGGACGCCTGCCGCTCCGCCTCCTGGGTCTTCCCCCGCAGCCGCTCACCCGCCTCCCGCAAGTCGACCTCCGACTGCCTCAGCAGGGCCTCGCGCCGCTGAACCGCCTGCAGGAACACAACAACACAGAGGGACACAGAGAAGACACCACGGGAGGGGGCGGCTAAGTGCGGCAGGGAAAAAAGTGACACAGATGTGAGATTTGAGGAAGTGTGGGCAGACAGTGTGTAATTAGAAAATAGATGGTCGGAAGTGTATTGCCAAGTGTTACGTTTACATGCATGTGTCAACAACACAGCAAATCGGTCGAGGTCAGGAAGAACTATGAACAAAAGGTGAAGGGCTTGTTAAAACCTGGAACAACAGACTCTTTAATTTATACTGCAGTACTGAACATCGATACCACAGCAGTGCTAGCCTAGCTAGACTTATTACACAATAAAAACTACAATCATACTGCCCTCATTTAGACCAATACAAACCATACAGCTGTCCTTTATGATTATAATTCACAATATTCACATTCACAATATGGAGGACAGGTGTAGAGAGGATGAGTGATGTTTAAGAGAGGAGCGCAGGTCACCTGGTCCTTCTGTGTGCACTCCTTGTGTGCGGCCTGGAGCTGCTCCTCTAGTCTGACTGCTCTCTGTTGGAGTGCGCTCACTTCCTCCAGCCTTCTGCGATCACCACTCTGCACCTCCTCTTGCAACAGGATAACCTGCTCCTGCAGACGCACCACCTCTATACACACACACACACATTTACATATACATGAAGATGTATACACACACATGAACAGATACATAGATATGAAATCACTAAACAAATACACAGGTGTATGTCCATAGAAGCAGCAGAGATCCTATATCACATGTTAACACAAACACACATGGATGCACAGACTCAAACATGCTAGCACACACCCAGACAGCAGAGCCCATCTCACCTGCGGTGCTGTTGTCTCTGAGCTGGGCCAGCCTGCGGCACTCGTCTCTCTGCTGCTGCAGCTGTGCCTGGCACAGAATCAGCTCCTGGGATGCATGGCCACACTTCTCTTGCTCCTGAGCCAGGGCCTGGACACATACACACACACACACACACACACACAGAAACGCCCACACACACACGCAAGTTCACACACAGACACACACATATACACACCTGTCAGACATCTGTGGTATGCCTTGAGGGAGGAGTACGGCCGCCTCAGGCACCATGGAGCCACACCTGAGGGAGAAAAGCACTGCCAAAAGCACCCCCCCCCCCCATCCCCTTGTGCCCTCCCTGCACCTTCCTGGCCCTCGGGCTACCACCCCCCTCCCCCTGACCCCCACCCTATTCCCCTCACACGCATTGGACCTGTACATATGCATGAGCGTGCGGAGGAAATGTCCCCACCACAGACGCAGACGCGGCGGCTCTCTGACAGGTGTCACATCCGATCTGCTGGTGGCCGCCTCTGACGCGTTAACCATTCAATTAAACCGCCCACGGCACCCAGGCAGCCCAGCCAGTGCTGTGCCACTGACAGTTCATGCATTACTAGCATCCATGCAAAGACTGTGTGTGTGAGTGAGAGTGTGTGTGTGTGTGTATGTGTACGTGTGTTTGCAGGTCAACTCCTGACAGGTCAGGTGGTGTCATCGTCCAGAATGTTCTGGCCCACACTTATTTTTTCACGGAGAGTGGAGAAAGAGTACAGAACATGAGTGTGTGTGGGTATGTGTGTGTCTGTGAGCATGTGTCATCAAAAATGACAAGATTTCCCACAATTGTCTCACACTGAGACAGTACAGGTCACGATCTTAGATGTTAAATTCCAGTGTGTATCTGTGTTTGAGTCTGGGCAAGTCTGTGTGTGTGTGTGTCAAGTGTGTGCAAACATCACCCAACACCAACAGTAACATGAGGATATAACATCCTTGGTGCCCCCTGTGAGAGCTCTGAGATCAGGGACCTTTGTGCCACTGCCACTCTGAGCCTCCTTCATTTGGGCCCCATTAAAATAACGAGGTGTCACCCAGGGTGGACGTCCGAGGGTCGCTCGCCACACCGACAGCCAGCCGTCACGACAAATCTATATTTCATGGCCACTTACTGATGTATAAATAGCCAAACGAGCCGCTCAAACCATCTATAAAATGCCCGCTAAAAGGTTGCCGGGGAGATGGCGGCCGGTCTGTGCGGGCGGAGGGGCCATCAATCTGGGGACCTGAGCAGAGAAAAGAAGGAGGAGGAGGAGAAGGAGAGGGGGGGTCGGGACAAAGAGAGTGGAGAAGGGAGCGAGTCCGGCCCGTAAATCAAGCCAGTGTTGCCGTGGTGCTGAGAGTGACGTTGAGAGCGGCCGGGGCTGACATTTCTCGGCGCTGGACGGGTGCCCTGATAGATCGGCCCGCCGCAGTCCATTAAAAGGCGACACAGTCGCCCTGTACACTGACATAACAAACAATTAGTCAACGTGGGGTGGGTGGGGGTGGGGAGGTTATGTACTGAGAGGCACCTCTCTATCCATAGCTAGACCTGCCTCAGGTCAGGCCATTAGCAACCAACCACTGTGTGTGTGTGTGTGTGTGTGTGTGTGTGTGTGTGTGTATGTGTGGGAAAGAGGTAGATGACAGCTTATTCAAATGCATTATACATGGTCTCTAACTCATAAGGGTCAACCTTCATGGCAATCATGACAACAACCACACGTTTCCCGACCAATCAGTGCATCTCCACAAGGACATGGGAGGTTATTTTTCCCACCACGTTTGCATTTTGCATTTCTCAGACTTAGTCTTAGACGTGCCAGCCAATCGGCTCTGCAGTGATGCCCGCTTTGATGTCACAGTATTTGTTTGTGCATGGTGAAATATTTGCGTACAAAAGCGCAAACAGACTGAGGCTTCCTGAAGGCTAGATGCTGAGAATGGAGGCTAGTGTCAGTTTGAGAGCAAATCAATACACTAACAACCAAACACCAGAAGCACAAGGCATTATGTGCTCAGATACAATCCAGTTCGGGCTTTGTTGGAGCCGACTTTCAAGTTCTTGGATTTCTTACAACTCTCTGAAGGCCTCTGAAAAACAAACAATGGCCATTTCATATTCACTGATTGCAGCCATTGTTCAGCTGCATGCTTTCCCTCCAACTAGAACTTGTTACAGATCATTCAGGAGACAACATGCTGGTAGTGACTGCTGCGGATGGCTTTTTTTGTGGACGTGTTGAAGCAGTGGTAGTGTTGCTGTGTCTGTCTGTGTTCCTTTGGATAAATATGCCTGTAAAATGTAAGTCACTTTCCTCTAGCTGAGAGCTGTTGGAAGGTAACCTTCCGCAACTCACACCCACCTGTTCCAGCTCCTGCAGACGTCTCAGCTGCTGCTCGTAGTCTGTGTTGGGGTGTGTGTGAGCAGCTCGGTACACGGACAGATCAGTCTGGACTTTCACCACAGCTTCCTCTTGCTCTTCAGCCTGGCGCGCGCACACACAAACAAACACACACACACACACACACACAAACACACACACACACACACACACAAACACACACACACACACACAGGGTATGAACGTAAAAGGCAAAAGAAATGGTCAACAGCGCCATAAATGTTTCATCAGACATTTTGACTTCCCTCCATCTGTCTCGGGCACCTTGTCCCTGTTGGAAGCATAATATTTTGGATTGTCAAATGGCCAATGAAATTCTCCTGTTCTGTTTAAACATTATGTAAAATAATAACAGCAAAATGGTAAACTTTCCTGCAGACAGAACACCCCCTCTCTTCAGAGACACTAATTTAAATGCAGGACAAAAAAAAAAAAAAAACTTTTCTCAAGTTTCATAAAGTGTATGTCTGCATATCTGTTGATCTCAATACTTGCTTACTTGCGTTAGAAACTTATCCATAAACCTTAATAACCTCTCCAAAGCAGACGAGATCATTTTTTCCCTGCAGTGAATATCATCAAATATTCATCAATGGGCTTCTGGGTTATGAGTGCATGTCCACACAAGCAAGCAAGCAAGCAAGCAAGCATCTGTCTTTGTTTTCCAGCATTGTGAGTTCTTTTATTGGTGCCGCTCGCTTTCACAAAGACAAACTTTATTTGGCGTCTGAGTGGAGCTTCATAAAGCCTCGTAAAAAAAATAAAAAAGCAGAGTGGTGCTCTTGGTGAGGATGAAGGCGTGGCGGTGCCGTAAAAATCAGATGGCACTGATGAGGCAAGCCAAGAGGCATCAGCGTCACGGTGATCGGCTTGTTAAACCCAATCACTTCTCTCTCTTGTGCCTAGCTGCCCCATCTTCTTTCTAGCACTTTCTGGCTACTTTCTCTGCAGTCAGGAAAAACACTATGAATAAGTTTGATCTGCCACACACATACACATACACATTTGACTGGACGGCACAGCAAGTTTGTGGCTGGGAATGAGCACTTACCAAAGTGCTCTATGTGCATGCGTGTGTGTGTGTGTGTGTGTGTGTGTGTGTGTGTGTGGAAGGGGGGTGGGGGCTGGTGTAAATGACGACTGAGGAAGACGGATGTAAACCTTGGCCAGGTGATGTGGACTCTGAGGGTCTGCTTGAGAACAGAGGAATCAATGAATCAATAGCGCACGTCTGTGTGCGTGTGTGTGTTAGTCACTAACTGAGAGTAGTGTACACAAAAAGGACACAGGTGCTGCCGGATGTAAAAAGAGAGCATAAAAGTGAGACACAGACACAAAGAGATAAAAAAGAGAAAGAGAGAGAGAGATTGTGAGTGAGAGAGACAGGAGGAATGAGTGTACGCCGGTCATCAGTGGGTTGACACCTCCTGTAGTCTCTTACAGACAGAGGCAGCTGTGCCTCTGAGCTGTGAGCAACAAGCCCCACTGCCCCAGCCCTACGTCGCTCTCACAGCATGCTTTTCCACTTTAGCTCCTCTGTGCACCAAGCTGCTGCTCTCCCCCTGGTTGCCTTGCCACCCTGCCAACAACCTCACCCCCACCCAAAACACACACACACACACATACACACAGAGAGAGAGAGAGAGAGAGAGAGAGAGAGAGAGAGAGACATACAGTGCACAGCATAGACTGTATAAAAAGGTACTCACTCACACACACACACACACACACAGAGACATACAGTGCACCCCATAGACTGTACAAAAAGATACACACACACACACACGCATGCATCCAAACAACTTCACTCTTGCACAAACACCAATCCTTCCATCTCAGTGGCTAGCTCTTCTAATCCAGATCCACCGTGCCAAATAGAGAAGTCCCCAGATCCCTAATCACTAGC